>LR738715.1:379772194-379785935 GCA_902687465.1 Secale cereale | reverse complement strand
CTAGGCCTGTGGCTTTATGTTGTTTGGTATCTTTCTTTGGGTCTTACCCTTGGATGGGCTGTGATGTTTTGAATGATGTTTTGCTTATGTAATGTATTGTGTGAAGTGGCGAGTGTAAGCCAGCTATCTCCTTTTGCAATTTAATCCCTCTTTTACATGAGTCGTGCAAAGATACCAAACTTGAGATCATTTTAGGATGGGCTTATACCTTTAAGTCCTGCCTCGACACGTAGGAGGTATAGTCCCATCCTGGGTATTACAAGTTGGTATTCAGAGCCTTCTCCGACCTAGAAGCCCCCACTAATTGATCGAATCGTTGACGGTTGAGTCTAGGCACACACTCGAAAATGTTTTGAGTCCTATATATATATCGAAGAGTAGGATTTCTGTTTGCTCCTCATCTCTTTTCATTCTGGTGAGGACTCCTGACGATTACTCTTGCCTCTTCTACTTTCAAAAATTGCACCAAATTATTTTTAGGATCACGCGAGTATTGTTTGGATTGTTTCGATGTCTTTGTGACGAGAACATTGTTCTCGATGCCTCCTGACATTAGGGGTTGTGGCAGTGTCCCGGGGAGTTGAGCTCCGAGGTGTTGTCGTCACAAATCCATCGCGGCAGTACTAGAATACTTAAGACGGCCGACATCGAAAACTCTCCTATGCGGTTAGTGGCAAGATAACCCCGACATCACCCAGTACTGGGGAGGTAGTTCGGGAGTATTGCCATAGCTTGTATAGTAGATGCGTTTCGAAGGTCCGAGGTAAACGGTTTCCGAGAAAGACTGGTTATGTGTTGAAGGATGGATACAGCTGGATGTAGGTTTAGAGTTGATTGCGCAGTGCTTCCCCTGTATCCCCAACACCCGATTGCATAACTGGAAACTTTCGGAAATTAATAGGTCGGTTCATCTAGTAGTTCTAGGCATTCTTCCAACGAGTGCATGATATGAAGTTCGGGGTTCTACATTGAGTGAAGTGGTTTTATGGGCTTGTTCCGATCGGGAGTTGCATCTTAAAGGGTCCTTGGCTATGCTGATCCGGGGATTGCAAAACCCTTTTGTAACACGTTCCATGAGCTTTCAGCACGAAGATGTCGAACGAAGCTTCTATTTTGTATTTGTTCTATCAGTTCCTTGTTCCTTTTTTTTATTTACTTTTTGTTCTCCAAGTGGCTTCTCGAGAAGTTGATGTACCTACGGAATTCATCCGTTCAATTCTCTGTTCGTATGATATTGTGAAGATCATGTTGCATATCTATCCTTTGTTCTTGTCTTGATTCTGGTATTCGAGTTGCTTCGATGTCAAATGTTGATTCCATACCTTTCCAATCGGTGTTCTCATATTTCTATGGGAGTGCTAATTCTTCTTGACCATCGAGATCTTCATGTTAATCCTTTTTCAACCGGTGTGCCTTCTCTTCAAGTTATTCCATACGGACGCCGTTGAGAAATCTGACGATTTGTCTGTTTCATTCATCCCAAGTTGTCTTTGTTTTCCCCACCCTCCCACCCCTTTTCTTCTTGGAGTCAGAAATTCTCAGATGAAATATCCATTTTATTCATGTGATATTTCTTCATTTTTTTTCCTTCAATGTTCTTATCCGGTGATTTATCGTGAAGATGCTCAAGAGCTTCAAGTTCATCATTCTTAATTCTAATATTCTTCTCCGGTGGACTAAATTCAAGATTTCGGTGTTGATCTTATCCTTTTCCTCATTTCACAATGATTTCTTATTCCGATGCACCAATTAATCATTCTCCTCTTGCTATTCTTATCCGGAGTGCTGAAGATTCATAATTCCATTCTTAATCCGTTCAAATTATTTTGAGGATTATCATCTTATTCAAGCCATTTAACTCAACCGGTGCAATATCTCTTAAGCAATCTTTTTCAACGGTGATTTCTTTGAGTGGGCCCTAACCCACAGGTCTTTTCCCAGGATCTTACCTGACTCTTCCAATTTTTTCTGGAGCTATACTCAATTTTTTTCCAAAGTGTGACGTAAGAATGATTCCCATCAGTCACATGCCTTCTCCAAGATCACTTTCAAATTCTTGTTCATCATTGGTTCAACCTTTTAATTCTTCATTACGGAGTGCCTATACATTTCATGGTGGTGTATCTCATCGTCTTCTCAGATTTTGAAGACTCGAAGACGAGTTCCTCTTGAATCCTTATCCGTTCTTCCAAGATTCGTGGTTCTAGCTTCATGCCCTCCTCATTATTGCTCCGTTTGTGAGGAATTCTTTTTATACCCATCCGAAGCATTTCATGAATTCTTTCTTTGTGATCCTCCGAAGGCCATCATTTCAGAATATTTCTTCGTTCTCAGTTTTCAACTTCGTCCTCCAAATATTCTCCATTGATGTCTCTTCGTTCGTCTCCTAATTCTTACGGTGGTTCATTCAAGATTACCCTTCTGTTGTTATCGTTTTAATTCATTTGTTCTTTCACAATCCTACCGGTGGTTCGTTGAAGATTTACCCAAGTTTGGCGAGATCTCTCTTTAATTCCTTGCAACGAGAATAAGTAGTTTGCCAAATCCTTTGGTTGTCATCAATTTAAATTGGTGAAGGAGATGCATGACATAATTCTTATTCTTATTCCTTCAAGGTGATTTTATTCTTTTGTCTGGAGCTTGTTCATCATATCATATCCTTGGTTCTAAGTTGTCCATCTTGTTTTCCGGAGCTTCAAGTTATTTCAATTATACCATTTCAAACCTCCATCTAATTCATCGCGGGCCTTGAATCTTATTCTTTTCATCTTTCACTTCCCATGCTTTCAGTACCGGAGTTCTTCATGGTGGTTCATCAAGATTTAATTCATCCTCGTAGTCTTCATCAAGATTCTTGTTGCAGCTCAAGCATTCTTCATCATGCTTTCCAAGTGCAATCCTTTCTACCTTAGCTTTTCAGATGGTGTTATGTCATTCTTGACAATTCCTTCATGTTTCATGATTCACGAGTTATCGGGAATGAGATATTTAAACCCATCTTTTTCGTTGTTCAGGAGACCTTTCCAACCATTCAAATTATTCGTTGGAGTTATCTTGGGTTGTATTTCACCTAAAAGCTTTCCCTAAGGATTGTTGCTATTATGGTGCTTATAAATGACCCAAGTTCTTCATTTATCATTCGGGTGAGATAAGTTTACCGTCTCCTTGTTGATCTAAATCCAAGCAATTCGTTGCTGTTAGTGGCTGGTTGCCACCTCATAATTTTGAGATGTTTTCCATAAGCCCACACGAGCTTATTCTTATCGTTGTTGAATTCCAACAGCTCTGTTCAACCCATCTTGGTAAAGATGCTATTTCAATTCATTCATGGGAGAAGTTGTCATTTTCTTCTCCGTTCATTTCTTTCATGGATCTTTATTCTATTCTTTCATTCCGATGGCATTGTGATATTGCTCTCTTTGCACCATCATCTCGTTTTTTATCGAGATCATGTTCTTTCCTTGTTTATCATTTAACCGGAGTGTTGTATTCTTCATTCAAGATTCCTCATCTTATCAGTTTGCCTCTCTTTTCAACCGGAGTGCTGTCTGAATCTTTCTTACCCCTCGTACCTTTTTTTCAATTGTTTCAGAGACAATGTGTTGTTGTTTTTATCAAGTATCTTCCCTACTCGGCAAGTTCATGTTCAATTCCTTTGATTTTTAGTCGGAGTGCTGTCCGAATTCTGTCATTCTTATTCCTTGGCTATACCGTTGCGGTTTCATATTCTTTTGGTTCGTAAGCTCTTGTTTCATGTCTTTCAACCTTCAAGGTTCTCATGCTCCTTGTTCCTCTTTTCTAACGGAGTGGTTTCATCTTCGTTCATCTCCATTCTATTCTTTCTTTCAAGATTGTTCAACCTCTCAAGGTTCTTTGGTTTTCACTCGTTTGTCAAAGAAGCAACTTTGTTTTACCTCTTCCTCTTCCGTTTTTTATCCGGTGCCATCTCTAGGATCTCGGGTCGAGATCCTCTGCTAGTGTGGGAGAGTTGTGACGCCCGAAGACCGACGTCCCAGAAGATTCCAGAAGATTCCAGATGTTCCGGGTTTCGCCGTGTGTTTTATTTGCTTACTCTGTTCTTATTTGTGCTTTGCATCATATCATCATGCCATCATGTCATTAATCTTTTGCATATCAACCTAAATAAATCGTGTGGACCTTCGGTCCATTTAAATCGAGGGAAGTGTGATTTCTCTTTAAAACATAGCCTCTCAATATTATTAGGGAGCTATATATTAAAAACATTCCAATTGTTTGGGATCACCGTAACACACTCGCATTTATTTTTCAGACCTATTTCACTTCAAGTTTCTCCGCCAACCTTGTCTATTTTTTTTTCCGTTGTATCGAGGCTCCTCCTAAAGTCTAGACTCCTTTCAAACTCCTTAAGGCAAGCTAATTATTTTAGTTTGTTTTTCCCTATTTTGTTGGAACCATTTTTGTTGGCTTGGTAATATTCCTTAAAGCCTTACAAAAATGTTCCATCCTTTATTTTCTGTTCTGGCCTCTTTTCTTAATTATTTTTGCACTCTCTCAAATTATTTCTGTTTAAGAGATAAAAAGGAAGAGAGCCCAGCCCGGCCTCCCTCTCCTCCTAGGCCAGGCCTCCCTTGGAAGCCCAGCCGCACCTTCTGGCCTGAGCCGGCCCACCCCATCTGGCCTCCGGCCCAACTCCCTCCAGCTGGCCCAAGGCCCATCTCTCCCCTAACCCTAGGCCGACCCCAGGCTCCCTCGCTCCCCCTCTCATCCCGCACTCCGCCGCTTCCTCCCTTCGATGCCCGAACCCCATCGCCTCTGCCCCCGATTCCCTCTCGACCCCTCGCTCTCCCCTCGAGCGCCCCGAGCCCCCGATTCCCTCGCTAAATCGCTCGCACCAGCGCCCGATTTCCCCGTGCTGCCCTCCTCTCAAGCGTCTCAGGCGCCTAAGGTCGGGCCCCCGACGCAGCAGCAGCGCCCCCGAGCCCCTTCGTCCGCGCCGTCCTTCCCTCCAGCGCCGGACCGCGCCAGAGTCTCCTCTGCGGCCGTCCAGCGCGGCCACCGCTGCCGGATCGAGGACGCGCCATGGCTTCCTCCCGTCCGCCCCGAGCTCCTACACGACTCCCCGCACCGGCCTCCCTCCCCGCGCAGGCCCTTCGCCTCTCGCGCCATGGCCCTGGGTCGTCCAGGCCGCCCCTTCGGTCGATCTCCTCGCCAAGCCCGTCCTCGTCTCACTACGGCGACCAGCAGCGCCCCGCACTTCCTCCCTTCGACCAGCGTCGAGCCGCAGCACCATCCGGTCGGGGCCTCGTTCCCCTGTCGCGCCTCCACCTCCAGCGCACCAACCTCCGTGTGCCTCCTCCATGGCTCTGCTCCTGCCACCGGCGCGCTAAGCCTGTTGCTGTTGTGCTTCGTCGTCGGCCTCGCGTTTTTGTTTTTGGTCCAGCAGATTTTTTCGTCAAGTTCATCGACGCGTCGAGTACCTCTACACAAGACCCTCATGTACGACTACACGAGACCGATGCGCCAAGTACCTCTACGAACGAGTACCACTACGTCCGATGCCGCGACAAGTACCCCTACCGATGAACGAGAACAACTACTTCCCTCTACGGCATGTACCACTACCGTCGCCTCGGAAACGAGGAATTCGCCAAGTACCTCGACGAACCGAACATCTACGGGAACTTGAACGGCTACATAACGTGTACCTCTACGAAAACGCCTACGTGAACGACTACCGTCGCCCCGTGTACGACTACGAACGAGAACAACTACTTCCTCTACGGCCGTGTACCACTACTTCCACTACGTCCCTCTACGATCTCGAACCGCCCCGAAACGCACGCTTCGAAGGTATACCGAGACGACCCCGTGGACGATGTTGCTTGTTGTGTTGTATGAATGTTTGCCCTTGTGTGCACCGTGCCCGTCTCATCTTTTGTCGTGCTCCTCGGTTGCCTCGTCGCCGACTCGTGGGAACCCGGTGACGGGATCACCCCACCTCTTTCATCTTGTTCGACTCGATCACTCCGCCTTTGCTTTTGCACCGGTCTCTCGACGAGTTACCGGAACCGAGATGTTGTCGTTGCATCATTTTCGGATCGTTGCCGTGGTACCCTTTCCTTTCACCACGGTGACAAGTGCTTCATATCTTCTTCTTGTCAACTTTTAATAAAATTGCATAAACTTGATCATGTCATCCGCATCATGTTAACAACATTTAATATGTGTGAATTGTTGTTTGCTAATAATTGCTAAACATGCTTATGGGGATTTTTTTTACCGGATTTGTTGTTGTTATTTCCGGCCTCATTTAAAATGCCTAAATAGTGTAGTTTTATTATGCTCCACCTCTTGCCATGTTAACAAACTTTTAATCTTGTCTTGTAAATAACGAGAGTAAACTAAATAATTTAAATGTGGTGTTTCTTCAATATGCAACTCGTTGCATATTAATCTCCACTTAACTTGTAGTACTTGTTTGTGCACTTTGCCATGACTTGCATATTTAAACCGGACATGCATCATACTTGGATGTGCATCGTATGCCATGTTAATGCTTGTGTGTTTACTGTGTTGGTTGCTTCTTTCCGGTTGCTCCTCCTGTTAGCTTCGGTTTCGTTCCGGAGTTGTGAGGATTCGCTCGACTATGTTGCTCCGTCTACTTCATGGATCCGTTCTTCTCCCTTGTGGAATCCCAGGCAAGATGACCGAACCCGGATACCATTACTATTTTTGCCTATTGCTAGAAGTATCGCTCTGTAGTATATTGCCTCGATGCCCATGTTTTCCTGTCAGCCTCCTATTGTAACCATGATCCTGTCTAACCACCCTACCCATGCAAACCATTGATTGGCTATACGTAGGCTTCGCTCAGCCCCTCTTATAGCATTGTTAGTTGCAGGTGAAGATTGAAGATGTTTGCTTCATGTTGAAGTTTTGTTGGGTTATATCACACTATATAAATGCTTAAATGAAATCATCTATATATTGGTAATGGGTGGAAGGCTAAGCCTTTTGCTTGGTGATTTGTTCCACTCATGCCGCTAGGAACCGTATAAACCGGTGTTATGTTCCTTGATTATGCGTTCCTCACACGGTTGGGGTTTATGGGGCCCCCTCGATAAACCGCTAAGTGCTAAGTCTTTTCCAGCAAGTCCCAACATTGGTACTATTCGCCTAATAACTAATAAAACTTGCATAGGGACTAGCTATCCCTTTTATTTTAATCAACAACCCCGGGCCAGTGCTCCACATGAGTGTTGGTCCGAAACGGGGAGTCTGCGGGGCCACCACGAGGAAACTCGTGGTTTGGTAAAAACCTGTAGAATCGCCCATCCAGTCGTGTCCTGAGACTAGATACGCGCGGCTACCTATCAGGGTGTCGACACGCCGGGAGGATTTGCTGGATTAGCCTTACCTTAGTTCGGAGTATCCTGAGCACGGGATTCCGAGAATACTCGGGTCTTCCCACCTTGGAGTTGCGACTCCGCGGATCGTGGGCTTGTCATGGGTCAAGTTGGAACACCCCTGCAGGGTTTGAACTTTCGAAAGCCGTGCCCGCGGTTATGTGGCAGATGGGAGCTTGTTAATATCCGGTTGTAGATAACTTGACACCATGTTCCAATACACTACCAGCGTGAGTACCGTGACTGTCATTTTCCGAAAGGGGTTTTCGGGAGATGAACACGGTGGGGTTATGTTTGACTTGTTTAGTTTAGGATCACTTAGTGATCATCTCTCGACCGAGGCACCTTCTCTTCTTGCTCTCTTATACGTAAGCTAGTGCTAGTTGCTGCTGTAAACACTTGTTCTTTCTTCAGCCTTGTTCCTCACCCAAGGCTTAAATAGTCTTGTTACCCGGGAATGGGATTGCTGAGTCCTCTGTGGCTCACAGTTACTTCACCACACCAGATGCAGGTTCAGCCGAGTTTGATGCAGGAGCTGGTTCAAGTACTTCACTTGGAGTTCGATGAAGAGAGTTGCCGTTTGCTTGTGACGTTTTCGACGATCAGTAGTGGTTTCTACTAGGATTCGATCTAGGCCTGTGGCTTCATGTTGTTTGGTATCTTTCTTTGGGTCTTACCCTTGGATGGGTTGTGATGTTTTGAATGATGTTTTGCTTATGTAATGTATTGTGTGAAGTGGCGAGTGTAAGCCAGCTATCTCCTTTTGCAATTTAGTCCCTCTTTTACATGAGTCGTGCAAAGATACCAAACTTGAGATCATTCTAGGATGGGCTTATATCTTTAAGTCGTGCCTCGACACGTAGGAGGTATAGTCCCATCCTGGGCATTACAATGCCCATGGCAAAAATGCTGAGTGAAGACTCGCGACCCTAATGTATCTCACTGATCATCTGAAAATTCTGCAATATGATAAGTTGTAGTCACAAGGGTCAATACATTGAATGTATTGGAAAATCACACATAATGATATAGCAAACCTACATCCACAAGCAAGGTATGATAAAAAAAACACTCAAATTTGGTTTTGCGTAAAACTACCTTCACCTACCTCCACGAGATAGGCAAGGTGCACACAAACACATATGACAAAGATCTTCAAGATATCTCAAGTGCGCTCAGTCATGGCGCATTCTCTAGGGACAATAGAGCGCTCAGCCAGTGACGCATTCATGTGAGAAAAAGCCCCGACAACTCAAGTGCGCTCAGTCATGGTGCATTCTCTTGGGACAATAGTGCGCTCAGCCAGTGACGCGTTCACGTGAGTAAAATTCCCGAGCCTACAACTATAAACCGTCACCACATCCGTGCATCACTCGACATATACCAATGTCTACCATAGCAAATTTCAGCACACAACTGCATAACGCAAACAATCCACGAATATGACAAACAAGGAGTATAACGATCAACCAAACATATATCATCACGCAACAACTAAACACGCATAGCAAAAATATAGAATTTAATATTATCAAAAGTGCAGCTTGCCTTGAACGATGTTGAAGTATTCTAACAGTTAATTCAGATCCGCTTGACACTCCGGACAATCTATATGATTAACGAACGCACCGATAAATAAACCGTACTCACATAACACCACAATAAAGTCAACAACAAGGAATTCGAATGAAACTCAAATAACATAACATATCAGTAGGTATGTAATATCTACACGCTAGTAGGATCACAATGCAAAAAGAATCAACTAATTTGGATCAACGTTTTGAAAGATATGGCCTCCGGAAGTTTGAATTCAAATTTTGCACAAATTCAAATTTAAACAGTGCAAACATGTGAAATTTTGGTTTTAAAGTATTTTCCTGGTCTCTACAAGTACACAGGAAAAAGAACCGATGAATTTGGAATTACGGATCTCAAGATATACCTAAATGAAAATTTGATATGAAATCTAAAAACAAAAATTGTGCCAAAACAACTTTCATGGAAGAACTGATGCGGCTGTTGTGGATGTGCCACCTGGTGCATTACTTGTGGCTGGATGTGTTCGTTGCGAGGGCTAAACGGCGAATGGCTGCAACTTAAGGGAAAACGATTCGGAAGAAAAAAACCTAGGCAATCTAATATTAGCGGTCGGCTGGAGATTGGACGACACAGAGATGTGCTCACCAGAGAACAGAGGAGCTGCACGCTGGACTTGATCGAGACGGCGGCAGCGCGGCTCGGGCTTCGTCGACGACGTTGGATGCAGTGGCGACAGGGGCTCAGGTAGTTCACTGCAAGATTAAGCGCGATGATTCGGGCTTGAGAGCCTTGCCAGAAGCCTCGAACGATCTCTGTGGCGACAACGATGTGTGGCTGGTGCGATAGTTGCTAGCGATGTACTCTCGGAGTCGTTGATGCGCTCCCTTGGAAGAATCCCTACACGAAACAATGTTTCAGAGAGGTAGACAAGATCGGGCCAAGGGAAAATAGCACCAAGAGGAGGGTCTGGGAACCTGCAGAGACGACATAAACGGCCGACGAAGAGCTTCTGGACGGGGAAACTCCAGCGAGCTCGCACGATTCGCTAGGTCATGGTAGATCATGATTTTGGCAAAAATTGGACGAGTCAGACGTGGGGGATATATATATGGAGGTGGGAGTACGCGAGGAGCAAGGATTGAGCCGAATTGAAGCGGATTTTGTTCGGGACTGGGTCTCCAGGAAGAACACAGGATTGGGAAGGACATGACAAGCGGGCCAGGGCAGTCAGCGGCACAAGAGAAAGAATAAGAATAAAAAAACAAATGCGTGCAGTGCTGGGCTGCGGCCTGGAAACTGATATTCACTGCGCTGCGCTGTAATGGGCCGGCCTGCTGCGCCTTGCGCTGACTGGGGCGCGCGCGAAAAAAAAACAAAAAAGAGGTGGGCTCCACAGTGTGGCCTAGAAGTGCACAGAAGAACTTTTCTTAAAAAAAAAACTACAGGAATAAATTTTGATAAAATAAAGTACCAAACCAAATCTAAAAATCACCAGAACTTACATTAAAAATATTAGCTCTAATACAACACATTGTGAACATTTTTTGAGTCCAAAATACTTATTAAAATACATATAATATAATATTTTCATAAAATATTCTACAAAATATTTTTGGACTCCAGAGAAAAATTCAAATAACATTTAAAGCATTTCCAACTCTTTAATATTGACGGAGTCATATTACATTCTCCCTTATGATTTAGTTTTGAGTTGGAATTATTTTAAATGTTCAACATCCAAATGAGAGAATTTTCAAGTATTCACCAATATTATTCTTTGAGGAAGTCATTTCGTCCTTTCTCATATTTGAATGGAATACTATGAAAATTCGCAAACCCAAAATAAGATTCAAATTAATAATTGGGAAAGTCCTTTTATTCCCTCACACTTTAATATCCATTTAAACTCCAAAAAAATCATCCTAGTACAAATAACTAACAACAAGCAACACAATCAAGTTTTAATTAATCTTATATTTAAATAATTAAGATTCCAAAATTATAAATTTTGGAATGTTACAAATCTACTACCCTTCAAATGAATCTCGCCCTCGAGATTCGAAGAGGCTAGAAAAAAAAGGTTAGGGTCAGGGTGTTCCTTGTATATCCATTGTCAATCTCGGAGTCGAAGGTGCTACCACCCTTAGAATTAGAGTCACCAGTCTTCAAGAATGTTGCTCCTTCGATGAAATCCTTCAGGTACACGCACTACACTCATTCGAGGTCTTGAGAATCCATTATCAAAAGAGTGATCTTCCAAACAATGGACCTTCACAGTTGACAGGTCTCGCGCTAATACCAAACACGTCGATTTTCTCATGGTGGTCATAAAGAATACTTCCTTTGAAGTTCCTGTAGAAAATGGTCTTGGCTTAAACTTCACCGTACAACCTACTATTGGCAACGGGTGCCTTGTACAAGGGTGAAACGTGCTACCATTCTAAGGTTAGGCTTAACAACAAACTCCCTCTACTATAGGTATGTCACTCAAGATTTACCGTTCCACATAGCAAGAGCGAATAATAAGAAGAAGCCGGCATGGCGATCAATCCATTCCGCCCCCAAATCATTACCTTGTATATGGTTTAGAAAATCTTCCATCCTAACACTCGGGCCCTCACAAGCATGGCAATAATAATAATAATAATCTCTTTCACGAACTGGGTTCGGGTAAATCCATTTGTTCTGCATGCAAAACAAAACATCTATCGTTCCTGTCAACTCTTAGGTTTGCGTCAAATACTTTAAAACATATGTCGATGAATTGTAGCTTCCTCCATGTTTCTTCCTTTAGCAAGATTGTGCTTACTTCTTGTCAGATCCTGGCACATGTGGTTAAACTTGAACTACTCACTGGGTTGCAGCATGTATTAGGATGTAGAGAGAATAAAGACCTAAGGGGAAAACATTACCCATATGCTAGCAACAAACTTCAAATCAAACAAAGCACACAAGTCACACCACACAAGCAAAACCTACAAGTAGGCTCATATCCACAAAAGATATGATCTCATCATACTACCGAAATCGTTTATCAGACTCAACTTAGTAGTGGTGGTCTGCAACGAAAATTCCTCAAAATATAATAATATAAATAAAGGGTCATCTACATTTGAAAATAGAGGATATGACTATGAGAGTGAGGACTAACAAGTAGACAAAAAGTTGGAAAGCAAGTTTTTCACTCCTATGGCTTCACTAATCCATTTTCTAGGGTCACGACCAACAGTCAACACACTGCTTTGATACCATCTGTAACGACCCGAATCTGATAAGATTCGATGTCTCTGTGCTCACTTTGCTAGTCCCTGGATCGACTCGCTAGCACACACAATACATATGAATATCAAATAACAAGTGCATCACTTAGTATAACGTATGATCCAGAAGTTATAAATTATTCCAAACTGAGTAGCACATAGCTAACTTTATTCAATAATAACAACGGAAAGTAGCATTATAAACGATGAGTCGCATCAATATCCATGACGAAAATGCTGAGGGAAGCGCGGCCCTACTGTATCTCACTAATCATCTGAAAATCCTGCAACATGATAAGTTTCATCCACAAGGGTCAATACATTGAATGTATTGGAAAATCACACATAATGATATAGCAAACCTTCATGCACAAGCAAGGTATGATAAACAAAACACTCCAGTTTGGTTTCGCGTAAAACTACCTTCACCTACCTCCACGACATAGACAAGGTGCACACAAACACAGATGAGAAAGATCTTCAAGATGTCTCAAGTGTGCTCAATCATGGCGCATTCTCTACGGACAATAGAGCACTCAGCCAGTGACGCATTCACGTGAGAAAAAGCCCCGACAACTCAAGTGCGCTCAGTAATGGCGCATTCTCTAGGGATAATAGAGCGCTCAGTCAGTGACGTATTCACGTGAGTAAAAGTCCCGAGCCTACAGCTATAAACTATCACCACTTCCGTGCATCACTCGACACATACCAACGTCTACTATAGCAAATTTAAGCACACAACTGCATAACACAAACAATCCACGAATATGACAAACAAGGAGTATAACAATCAACCAAACGTATATCATCACGCAACAACTAAGCATGCATAGCAGAAATATAGAATTTACTATAATCAAAAGTGTAACTTGCCTTGAACGATGTTGAATTACTCTAATGGTTAATTCGGATCCACTTCACACTCCGGACAATCTATATGATTAACGAAGGCACCGATAAATAAACCATACTCACATAACACCACAATAAAGTCAACAACAAGAAATTCAAATGAAACTCAAAGAACAGAACATATCCATAGGTATATAATATCTACGTGCTAGTAGGATCACAATATAAAACAATCAAATAATTTGGATCAACAGTTTGAAAGATATGCCCTCCGGAAGTTCAAATTCAAATTAGAGAAAGTTCAAATTTAAACAGTGCAAACATGTGAAATTTATATTCTAGAGTATTCTCCTGGTCTCTACGAGTACACATGAAAAATAATCGATGAATTTGAAGTTATAGATCTCAAGATATACCTAAATGAAAATTTGATATGAAATATAAAAACAAAAATTGTGCCAAAACAGCTTTCGTGGAAGAACTACTGCGGCTGCCGTGGATGTGCCACGTGGCGCATTACTAGTGGCTAGATGTGTTCGTTGCGAGGGCTAAACGGCGAACGGGCGCAACTTAAGGGAAAATGATTCGACAGAAAAAAAAACATAGGCAATCTAATATTAGCGGTTGGATGGAGACCATACGGCAGAGAGACGTGCTCATGGGAGAACAGAGGAGCTGCACGCCGGACTTCAATGATAC
>LR738715.1:379708041-379772184 GCA_902687465.1 Secale cereale | reverse complement strand
GCAAACATGTGAAATTTATATTCTAGAGTATTCTCCTGGTCTCTACGAGTACACATGAAAAATAATCGATGAATTTGAAGTTATAGATCTCAAGATATACCTAAATGAAAATTTGATATGAAATATAAAAACAAAAATTGTGCCAAAACAGCTTTCGTGGAAGAACTACTGCGGCTGCCGTGGATGTGCCATGTGGCGCATTACTAGTGGCTAGATGTGTTCGTTGCGAGGGCTAAACGGCGAACGGGCGCAACTTAAGGGAAAATGATTCGACAGAAAAAAAAACATAGGCAATCTAATATTAGCGGTTGGATGGAGACCATACGGCAGAGAGACGTGCTCATGGGAGAACAGAGGAGCTGCACGCCGGACTTCAATGATACGGCGGCGGCGCGGCTCGGGCTTCGTCGATGGCGATGGATGCAGTGGCGACAGGGGCTCAGGAAGTTCACTACGAGATTCAACACGATGATTCGGGCTTGAGTGCCTTGCCAGAAGCCTCGAACGATCCCTCTGGCGACGGCGATGTGTGGCCGGAGCAATGGTTGCCGGTGATGTACTCTCGGAGTCGTCGATGCGCTCCCTTAGATGACTCCCTGCACGGAATAAGGTTTCAGAGAGGTAGAGAAGATCAGGTGAAGGGAAATAGCACCAAGAGGAGGGTCTGGGAACCTGCAGAGACGATATAAACGACCGGCAAAGAGCTTCTGGACGGGGAAACTTCGGCGAGCTCGCACGGTTTGCTAGGTCATGGTAGATCACGATTTTGGCAAAAATCGGATGAGTCAGACATGGGAGGTATATATATGGAGGTGGGAGTGCGCGAGGAGCAAGCATTGAGCCAAATCGAAGCAGATTTCATTTGGGACTGGGTCTCAAGGAAGAACATGGTATGGGGAAGGAGATGACAAGCGGGCCAGGGCAGTCAGCGACACAAGAAAAAGAATAAAAAAACAAATGTGCTGCAGTACAGACATCTGAAAAGGAAGAAGGCTATCAAGCCTGACTATCTACAAGACTCTCCCAAGGGTACAAGATCGTAGCTGAGGTAACAAGCTAACCGTCGAAGTCCACGCGGAACTACTAGTGAGACTGAGGTCTCTCTGCAAAACACAAATTAAGCAAACTTGAGTACAAAGGTACTCAGCAAGACTTACATTAGAACTTGCTAGATATGCATCATTATCAACAAAGAGGGTTGTGGGGTTTAACTGCACGAAGCCAGCTTTGACTGAGTCACTATCCTGTACTATGACCGCTTGTAACTCCTTTGAGGTGGCGCACACGAGTCCACATATTCACCAATCAATACACCACTATGGATCCGTTCCCGTCTCCCTATGAGAACGCCATCATAGCGCTCACGCTTATCTTGCGCATTTTAGAGTATCCACTTTCACTTGTCTATGAACTATATAGGCAACCCAGAAGTCCATTACCGTAGACGTGACTATTCGAATAGATCATTTATAACCCTGCAGGGGGTGTACTTCTTCACACATGTTTCCACCACTTAGCGTCTGCACACGACATGTGCTCGGCAGACTTCAAGCGAAAGCCGACGTGGGTGTAGACCACGACCTGACTAACCACACAAGTCCCTAGTCCAGGTTTATCGCCTATTTAGGTTCCATCTGAAGGGAGTCCGACCGAGGTTTCCACTTACGACCCCGAATGATTTGTGCAGGGTTCCCGAGGCACCAAACGGGCGTCCTGGTACACTGTGCCACGTGCCTACCGCATCACAGCCCACCCCTCGGGTCAGCGCTGGGCACGGCCTCCAGCATACTACAAACATCAGAAACTACTTGTAACTCCTGGACAGAGGAGAAAAGGGGGTTAATAAGTCGAGCGGGGGTCATATTTCAGGGCCTAACGTGTGGTATTAGTTGTTCATGGATCACAAACACAGAACTCAGTTCCTGAGGACGGCTTCAATGCGACAACCCACCATGTACTCCTACATGGCCTCTCACCGCTACCTTTACCAAATCGTGTTCACACACTTAGCTCTCAACAGTAGGACATGTTCACACACCTCCAATTCATCCCCGGTGAATCAGACCTGACTCAACTCTAAGCACTAGCAGGCATGACAAACAAGCATGAATGAGTAGGCACATCAGGGCTCAAACAACTCCTACTCATGCTAGTGGGTTTCATCTAATTACTATGGCAATGACAGGTCATGCGGAGGAAAGGGGTTAGACTACCGCAGCATGTAACAGATAAATCGTTGTTGTCCCAATGCAGTAAAAGAGAGCAGGAGTGAGAGAATGAGATTGTATCGGAATGAACAAGGGGGTTCTGCTTGCCTGGCACTTCCGAAGATAGCATAACTCTTTATCGGTGTCATTGATCACATCGTCGGAACATCGTCTACTGAGAGGGGACAAACACCGGCGAACAGGAAAAGAACACAATCAATGCAATGCAACAATATGATGCATGAATGTGACATGGCAATATGTTGTGATTTGAGATAATGCAGCTAGCAACAATTTAATTGAAGTTGATTTGAGCCCAAGGTTCAAATTCAAACTCCACATAAGACATTTAAAATGCCATTTATTAAAATTATCTTATACAGTGGCTGTAGGTTGTTCAAACATGGATGAAAATGCCATAAACATATTCTTTGGATTTTTCTGATAATTTTTCATATATAACTTATTTCATTTGAACTTATAGATTAATTTCTATGATTTTTTGAAGTTTAAACTATTTTCTGGAATTTTCTGAATTATTTTAAATCCAAAAAATCCTTTACTGCGTCAGCATGACATCGTTGTGACATCAGCAAGTCAACAGAGGCAGGTCCAGGTCAAACCTGACGTGTGGGGTCCACACGTGAGTGACACAGGGACTAATCCCGGTCAAACCCTGCGCTGACTAGGGTTTGACCAGGGGTAGGGCCCGCTGTCATTGGCTATTAGCGGATGTTTAGCTGGCAGGGGTACTGCCATGTCGGCAGTCATCGGAGCCTGGCCGGCGACGACCAAAATGTTGGCGGCGCGGCTTGGATTTAAGCTATGGGCTGTGGTTTGGCGCACTGAGAGCACCGGGGAGGAGCTCTTGCTCGTCTGCATCCAAAAAACCGGACGAGAGGCCTCGGGGTGGCCGGGAGCAGCACCGGCGGCGAGCGAGGCGGTGGCCGGAGTTCGGCCATCGACGGGGTCGATGCTACGGTGGTCAGAAGAGCGAGGTGGGTAGTGCTATGGCCTCTTGGGGGCACGCTGAGCACAACTACGTGCTTGGTTGGTTCAGGCGAGGTTGCTAGCGGCGGCAGCAACAAACGCGGCAGCGGTGAGCACACGGTTGTAGCGGGGTTGAAGATAGGGGGCGAATTTGGTCGCACGAGGAAAGGGAAAAGATGGCGGGGCTCACAGGGAGTCGGAAGAGGTGCTCGTCAGGCTCGGGGACGGCTTGGTGACGACGAAACAACGAAGGTGATCTCCGGTGCCCGACGAGGAAGACGAGAATGATGGCGACGTTTCTGGCGTCCCGCAGGTGCATGCTTTGTCTTGATGCTCCACGGCATCGAGGCGGACCCATTGGACAAGGCAGAGGGGTGAGAGGAGCTCGGTGGACGCGATGGTAGCGAACGGTGGCAGCGAGCGTGCTCAGGCGCGTGCGAGGGAGAGAGCAGAGGAGGGGGAGGAGCACGAGGGAGAGGCCGAGGGGGTTCATGGCCGTCTCTGTGGTGCTAGGGGAAGACCTCGAGAGGTGAGGCAGGCAGGAAGGAGGTGGCGGCCTCAGCGCACGCCGTGCCCGCCTTCGCCTCTGCCTACTGGCAGAGGTTGAGGACGACTGGCACTATGGGCCACTGGGCCGCACAGTGATGGGCCGGCTGGGGCGCCAGGTAAGCCCAGTTGAGGTTCCTCTCTCTCTCTCTCTCTCTCTCTCTCTCTATCTATCTATCTCTTTTTATTTCTGTTTTCTATTTTATTTTGTCTATTTTGATTTAGTAAAAAAAATACTAAACCATTTTTATAAATCCTGAGATAAATTGTGGGCATCTGTTGAAATGTTTCCAACAGCCCTCAACTGTTTTAGAATTATTTGGGCATTTAAATTAATTATAGTCAGTAAATGCCCAAATTCAAATACTTTATGAATTAACTAAAAAAACCAAAGTGACCTAGAAAAATGGGCACCATTTTGGAAGAGGTTCTGGACCAATTCAAAAATGCTGAACTTTTCTGAAAGGCATTTTGGGTTCATTGAAATAATTTGAATTTGAACCTAGTTGGATTCATTTGGTGCTAGGGTTTGAACATCCCCAATTCAAATTCTTTTGAATTTAAACATGATGCATGATGCACTCAAGTGCAACTAATTACAAGCAGTATTATAGGGTTGTGACAACTCACCCCCACTAAACAAGAATCTCGTCCCGAGATTCAAGACGTGAGGTAAGAAGACAGAGGAGACACGAAACTATCACAATCTTCTTGATCCAAGTGCACTTCATAAGAACATTGATTGCTTGCATCATGTTGATCTTGACATTCTTGCTTTGGGAACTTTATCCAATACGATACAACAGAAAGAAGCTCTATAGGAATCGATCTTCTCAAAGATCGAGCAACTCAATATCAACTCATGGAGTGAGACGTAAGAACACCTCTTGAGTTGAGACACAAAACACACATCAGGGGGATGGAAAGAAACAGTTGACACATGTTCAATTTGGTAGGCAATAATGGTGAGCAATGTCACCAAATAGGGCACCTTAGAGAAGGTGACTCGTAGGATTATTCCCTGAAGTGGCAGAAAGAATTACTTTTGATATGAAGATCATTGGAACTCTTCATACCAGCCTAAGGCAAATCACAAACGATCATTCGAAGGAGTATGGAAGAATGGCATACTCAGACTAGAATGGATGATGTGGACTACCTTGTTGAAGACCACGCAAAGGTTGATTTTTTGCTTATCATCAGAAATGGATGGGACCCATGGTAGGACCACTTCTGAAGATGATCTTGAACAACAGTTGCTGAGAAGGGAAGCCCATGGAAATTTGGCAGAATGGTGGTGCAAGCTGGGAACACAATGCAAATATTGGGAAATTTTCAACAATCATATCTGCCTGAGATTCAGATTTGGTTGGTAGCAGGATATTTCAAACGTCATGTGTGGAAAAGAAAGTTCTCAACACAAACCGACGAGATGACGTTGCGAGATTCTCGGGAAATGAGCTACGACAGCAAGCTCCAAAACATGAGCTGGTTCTGCTACACACATATGCACACGTTGTCACAGACACTCATGACCACACATTAGTCTTACAATAAAACACTATCGAGTTCATGTTGGAAACCATCATTGTTGATAACGAAGTCCTAGATTAAGCCCGGGTTAGCTCTTAAGAAGGAACTTCTTTTCCTTGAAAAAATCAATCAGTGGCTTGGTGTGCTAGGAACACATATAGAGTGGAGGCGGCCAACCTATCAAACCATCGAGTACTTCGCACATGCCTGACTCACTTGGGATGATTCCAGAGGAAGCAAAATAAACTTTCTCAAATTCACGGTGGCAACTTACATAAAATACATGTGAATTGGAGGAAGTTACTTCTCACATCCAAACATATACCTCATGAACAAAACACGAAGGCATTGCTTACAAAGTTTCCAACACTAACTTAGATGTTCAGCATGAATCATGGACAAGACAAAAATATTGTTGATGGGTTCAACAACAATTCATCAAAATTCCAATGAAGATGGAATCCCACAATTGCGTGAACAAGGTGATAGTATTGGTTAGACCAAAAGATATAATGGGGTATGCTCGAGGGACAACCACGAGTAAGACAACATTACGAACACCATTGGTTCTGATTTGATCTGACGATAGCCCAAACTCAAATCAAAGGTTGGATAAGACGATAGGTCCAACAACTGAACACGAAGATCAATTGATGAAAATATCATCTTTCTTCAATACACACACAAAAGATATCCCTTCAAAATGAACTACGTTAGGCAAAGCTTGAATCTTCCAACTCTCCAAGTTGTTGTTTAGCTTGACCAACTAGCTCAGGGTATCCAACACAGGTTCTTGGAGAAGGGGTGATTTATAACAAAACCAACATGATCACGAGCTCAACATAATGGTCAGGGGACAACCTGGTGATACTTCTGAGAGGATATTCAGAAAATCACGAACCACCGATATGTTACTAAGCTCGAGAAGATTCTTGCTTTTCAGGGCAAGACGATATGATCACTGAGCGAGAGATCGACACGATCTTAACTCATTGATCAAAGGGTGGACCAGGAAATATGGACTAGGTAGCACAATCAATCATAGAATGATGATTCAGTAACCAACACACTAGAATGAAACTGTCGTCCATTTACTACCAAGCAACGGAGTTGCTAGGAGTATTGATTTCACACATCATGATTCACTTGTCGGCATTCTAGTTACAATAACACGAAGACCGAGGAATGAACGATGATGGCGAGAGGTATCACTGTATCAAGAGTTCATAGGAGGTGGTGCAATTCCCATGACATTCTTGACATAAAGATGGTGATATTCCAAGGTAGAACAGATTAGAAGTTGGATTGCCATTCTTCATCTGCGGAGTACAACTACTTTGACCCAATCCTGGATATGGATAAAGTACTGGAGTTTGTTTCTCCTAGTCATTCTGAAATAGAATGGCTTGGCCGACCACGAGAGTAAAAGGCATCGTTGAACACGAATGCACAACTACTCCTGAGTATCAATCGATGGGCGATGGTCGGAATACGACTGAAGAGGGACAACTCAAAAGCACATATGAATTTCCGAGTTGTGGACGCATAGATTAGCATGTTGAACGAGTTCAACATATTTCTTTTGGATAACCCATGCATAAAGATAGAATTGGCAGAACCACAATGTAGAATGGAGAACTAATCAACGAACTTCTGGCAAGGATGGTTCATGGTATTTGGAAGAATTATGTACCACGGACCTCGAGGACTATCACAAGGTTACTAATATCCTAAAGGAATGAGAAAATACTATCAACATGAAGTAAGTAGGGTGAATCTTGGGTTCAAGAACCCTAGAATAGAATGCCTACTAACTAAATGGCATCACGAGATGCTTTCGAGAAGGGTGGCCAGAATCGTCACACTGAGAACACAAAACGTGGCTAGATTACTAGGTGATTCTCTAAGACGCCCAGGGTCATAATAATAGCTCCAACATATATTTCAAGGCAATAGAGTACCTCAACACACTGGTTAGTGTGGTTAATCTGGCCCAAAGGAACATCAGGAGTGGAAGAAGGGATTTGCAAATGCATTAGACTATTTAGAAACCTGGGATGACTCAGATAGCATAACGGCTGTAAATCCTCAAAAAGATTTTGAGATTCATGCAAAAAGGTAGCATAACCACTCATCCTCATAATGTCAAGGTTCTGAGACCAACTGTTTAACACACTGAAGTAGTAGAAACTGAACTAAGAGTTGAATCCACCATTAACGTGATCCTGATAGATAGATGACAAGCCTAGTTCTTAATCCTCGTAGAAGAAGAGGACGACTCAGATCAGAAGGGCATAGGGTAAAGACGTAAAAAGAGCCTTACGTCCCCTTCCACAATCAATTCCCTTATATAACTAAAGAATTTCTAGACTCGACTTCGACCAGTTTGGCTTGGTAATCGTACAGGCAGTCAGGCTCTGGTACCAAAGCTGTCGGGACCCCGATCCTAAGTCACACCGATCTAGCATGTAACCCATCATATCACTTTACGGCCTCAAGCACGGTATCCCCACGGGTGCCACCTTACCTGGCCCAGGACCGTTTGCGTATTTTGGCTCACGTATATGATAGTGTCGCTGGCATCCATATGATAGAGAACCCGGGCCGACATGACTAGTTGTAAACCAAAAGTGGCGCTAAATTATAGGGACAGACATACATGACCCATCAACGAACATGTCGGTCATCAATGTATGAACCCAAGTTGTAGCAAGCTACAAGGACTTAAAGGAACAACGCGTGACATTATCCTGAAGGGACAGACACAGGAATGAAGAAGGACACATGCCGGCCAGCCTAAGTGTTCCGGAGCAGTAGCAAGCTACCAAGGCTCAGTGGAAGCACTAGGAGGCATTTCCCCATAAGATAGGCTACCAAGGGTAAACAACTAGGTGTCGGATCCCACACATAGCAATACACATTACACGTACGCATAACATGCAGGTATGTGTTGTACAACATGGCATCACAAGATAACTCAACAACTCATATAGATAAAGGCCCAGAAGAGCCATCGTAGCATTTAGTACAAGCAGTGGGTCTCATGACCCAACATACAGAGCATACAGACAATGGAAGCATAAACATGCCTGAGTACAAACATCTGAAAAGGAAGAAGGCTATCAGGCCTGACTATCTACAAGACCCTCCCAACGGTACAAGAGCGTAGCTGAGGTGACGAGCTAACCGTCGAAGTCCACGCAGAACTACTAGTGAGACTGAGGTCTCTCTGCAAAACATAAATTAAGCAAGCGTGAGTACAATACTGAGCAAGACTTACATCAAAACTAGCTAGATATGCATCATTATCAACAAAGGGGGTTGTGGGGTTTAACTGTAGCAAGCCAGCTTTGACTCAGTGGCTATCATGTACTACGACTGTGTGACACCCCAAGACCGACGCGCCAGGTGTCAGCTAGTTATCCGTCGTCGTTGCCATGTCATCTGCTTGCGTGTTGCATCTTTACCTTGTCATCATGTGCATTGCATCATCATGTTTTCAAAACTTGCATCCGTCCGAGTCCGCCCATCCTCTCCGTTGTCCGTTCTGAGCCCACACACACTTGCACGCGCCCGTGGCACCTCCGTATATTCATTTTATGAGGTGCCGGAAAATGTTCTCGGAATGGGGCGAAACTTGGCGTGTGGTCTTATTATAGGATAGGTAGACCGCCTGTCAAATTTCATCGCATTCAGAGTTCATTTGATAGCCCAACGGTTAACCTGTTAACCGCTGGAAGCCCTTTTTCTTTTGGCCCAGCACCCCTCCACAACAGCCCTCAAGCCAATCATAACCACCCCCATGCTCTCGGTCGTTGGATCGTGATCGCGTGGCTGAAAACCGCACCTCATTTGGACACTCCTAGCTCCCTCTACCTATATATATGTGTCTCCCCTGAAATTCGCGGATCAAAAACCCTAGCCTCTTCCTCCTTCGTGCGCCGGACATGTCCACCCCGCCGTCGGACACGTCCGCCACCGCCCTCAGCGAATTCACTGCCGCCACATGTCCCACGCCGCCTCCCACCGCCGTGCAGGCCCGCGAGCCCGAGGCCGGCCAGCCCGGCCCGACCGCCGACCGCCGCCAACCGCAGCTGCACGTCGTCCTCGCCCCGCCGCCGGAGCTTCGCCGGACCCCGCCGCCGGTGGCTGCTCCCCGCGCCTCCCGAGCCCAAGACCACCAGGGCGCCGCCGCTCCTCCCTTCGGCGACCACCCAGGCCAGCACCGCCGCCCGTCGCCCTCCTCCTCCTCTACCTCCTCTTCCTCTCAACCCGCCGGTCTCTCCCTCGCAGGGACCCCACCGTCGGAGATGCTCGCGCCACTGCCGGAGCCCCCTTGCCGCCGCTGACGCCGGGAATGAGGCCCTGGTCCCGGATCCGCGCCCTCCCACTCCGGATCTGGTATGTTCCGGTCTATCCCCGCCGCCTTGCCTCGCCAGAGTCCACCACCACCGCCGCCATGCCCCTGCTCGGTGACGAGCAAAGGAGCTGCTCGTCCCGCCCGCAGCGCGCCCGCGTGGGCCCTAGCGTCGGCCCAACAGCCAGCCCGTCCGACCTCCACAAGTCCGGGCCGAGGCCCATGGTGAGGCCCCCGGTGCCTTCCTTTTTTCCCTCTTGTTGGGCCAGTCTGTTAGTTTTGGCCCGTTAGTGTTTTTTTTTTCTTTTCCATGTCCTGTGATTTTTGGCTAAGTCCCTAAGAACTGTTATTATGTGTGCATGTTCGCGTGGTGATAACTTTTTGCATGGTGATCCAAATTGAGCATATGATATATCGAAATGTTCGTTGTGATATGCTCTACATGTTAGATGCATTTGCATGCATGTTATTGTTCATCTTGATTTCTTAATCTTCATTGTAAAACTGCTATGTGATGTTAGTGTCAAGTCCTTGTTGTCTGTCAATGATATGTTAGCATGTTTGTGAGGTTGTATCTTTGTGCATGTTGGTCCAAATGGATGTATGATATGTCAAAATGTTCATTGTGAAGTTCTCTACATGATGGTGGCTGTTGCATTCATGTTAGGTGCCATATTGCCATGTTTATATCTGTTGCAAAAGTGCATGTGGCTGTTAAGTGCTGAAACTTGTTATGAGATGCTGATTTGTCTTTTGTGTATCTTTATGTGTGATTTTTGTTTGAGCTACATGTCAATATGTTTTAGAAGCACAATCATGCCATCTTTGTTGTGGTGCAATCCACTTTTCATGATACACCTTGTGGTGATTGCAACAAGCTTGCAAAGTGACCTACTCGCTGGTGGCTGATTTCTTACACTTGTTGAAAACTGCTAAGTCTGGAACTGTTATATCCTGATGCCATGTTTGCTTGATTCCCCACTCAAGTCCATGCTTGTTTTGAGATGCCCAATGACCATGTCTTGGTGCTCATGTTATGCTATATCCATCCATGCCCTTGTTTGCATATATGGCCTGTTGTAGCTTGTTGTTTTTATGCCCTCAAGTTGCTATAAAATGTTTCTCTCAGCCTGTTATCAACAAGTTCAGTTTTGCCATGTGAATAGCTAGTGTTCTATGCATCCTATGACCAGGTTCTTGCCATGAGTAGCTTCATAAACATGTCTTCTTGCTGTTGGTTATATTCACATGCCATGATATGCTTTGAGATGAGTTGCACAAGCTTGCAAACATGCCTACTTGTCGTTGTTGCTGTCATGTCTAGTTTATTTTCACTAAGTCTGTGAATCTGTTATCTTTTGCAATCTTGCCATGATGTTTTGAGCATGTTCTTGTGGTGTTTGGTAGTAGCTCAGAGGTCATGCTTGTAGTGCTTGACATGTACATGCTTGCCATGACCTTTGTTGCCATGAAATGTTATTGTATCATGTTGTTTTGATGTCAACTAAGTGCCATGTTGCTGTTTTGGACAACTTGTTGTTATATCTTGTTTCATGTGTATGTGATGAACCGTTGCTCCATTTTGAGCATGTTGTATATGAAACTTGTGTGTTTTTGCATGTAGATGCATAATAACATGTTGAATACCTATTTGGAGTATGTTTGTTTGATGTTTGGATGCGTTCTGCATCGTTGCCATGCTTAACTTGTTTTGCTCATATCTTCTAGGCAGTAGCTCCAAATTAAATGAACTTTATATGTAACTTGACTAGAATTTCGAGTAGATCATCATGGTGCATGTTAACTTGCTGTTTAACAACTTTAACTTAAGGTTTGTTTAGATCTGGACCAATTTCGAAATGTGCATATAAGGACTTACCGGAATTGTTATATGTTGTTTCCGGCCTCTTTTAAACTTGTTGGGTGGTGTTGTTCTTGTATGCATCATCCCTTGCCATGTTTTGCATCATATAGACTTGTCTTACATCATACTTGGTTGAGCATCTTCTCATGTTCTTGTGTGGTGTGTTACCATGTTGTGTGCTTCTTCTTGCTAGTTCATATTCCATTGCGACTGTGAGGATTCGTTCGACTACACTTGGTTCGTGTTCGCGGCTTCTTCTTCGTCTTCTTCACAGACTCGATCCCCTTCCTTGCGGGATCTCAGGCAAGATGACCATCCCCTTGGATACCTTTACTATCATTGCCATGCTAGTTGTCTCGATGCTATCGCTATATGCCGCGCTACCTATCTTTTGTTGTCAGCCTCTCCTTGTTGCCATGAAACCTCTAACCTTTGACACCTTCCCAGCAAAACTGTTGTTTGGCTATGTTACCCGCTTGCTCAGCCCCTCTTATAGCGTTGTTAGTTGCTGGTGAAGATGAAGATTGCTCCATGTTGGAACTTGTGGTTTGAACATCACAATATCTATGACTATAATTAACACACCTATATACTTGGCAATGGGTGGAAGGTTTGGCCTTTTGCTCGGTGTTTTGTTCCACTCATGCCGCCTTAAGAACCGATAAACCGGTGTTATGTTCCTTGATTTTTGCGTTCCTAACGCGGTTGGGTATATGGGGACCCCTTGACAGTTCGTCTTTAAATAAAACTCCTCCAGCAAGGCCCAACATTGGTTTTAATTTGCCTCATAATAAAAACTTAATTAATTAATTACATTGCATAGGGGGTCGCGTCCCCGAGGATTCTTTCTACATAACAGGGGGGGCAGTGCTGATGGTGTTGCTCCCAAACGGGGGGACTGCGGGGCCGCCTTGGGGAAACCCGAGGTATCTGGTATTTTCCCGTAGGCTTTCCCATCCGGTCGTGGTCTGAGACGAGATATGCGCGGCTACTATCAGGGTGTCGGCACGCCGAGAGGTCTTGCTGGACTTGTTTTACCATTGTCAAAATGTCTTGTGCACCGGGATTCTGAGTCTGATCGGATTGTCCCTAAGATAAGGGGTAATACTTTTACTTCTGCTGATCGTGAGAGCTTGTGATGGGCTAAGTTGGACGCCCCTGCAGGGTTATAATCTTTCAAAAGCCGTGCTCGCGGTTATGTGGCAGATTGGAATTTGTTAATGTCCGGTTGTAGAAAACTTGACAGAGGATCCGCAATAAAATACACGAACCGCGTGAGTAACCGTGTCCGTCTCTTTTCACTTCGAGAAGAGAACACGATGGGGTTATGTTTGACTCATAGGTAGTTCAGGATCTTTAGCGATCCTTACTAGTTTGCGACCGTTTACGTAGATGCTCATCTTATTCTTGTACTCGTAAGTTAGCCACCAAACATATGCTTAGCCGTCGCTGCAACCTCACCACTTCACCTCTCCTTACCCATTAAGCTTTGCTAATCTTGATACCGTCCTCGTGACTCAAAGATACTACAACAACAGTTGAAGGTGAAGGTTTCTGATGACTTGACGTGAGAGCGATGTCCTTTGAGTTGGAGTTCTTTCTTCTTCTTCTTCCTCAGTCTTGGGTTAGGTTCCTGATCGGCAGCCTGGGATAGCAGATGGATGTCATTGTGCTTTTCATGTCTGCATCCGTAGTCGGATGTCTTGTATTGATGTTGTTGTATTCATGTGACTTGTATGAATTGTATGTATCCCCATGTATTTATGTAATGGTACGATGTAATGATATCCATCTTGCTAAGCGCCCGAAATGCGGTTGTGCCCCAATCACGAGTGTGTCCCTTGATTGGGATAGAATTGCATCTTGGGCCTGACAGACTACTGGTAACTCTTTTGAGGTGACGCACACGAGTCCACATATGCACAAATCAATACAACACTATGGATCCGCTCCCGTCTCCCTACGAGAACGCCATCTATAGCACTCATGCTGTAACATCCCAAATTTTCAATTTGGAATGTTATACATAGATCATATTGCATTTACATGATTTTGCATTTCTGTTCGTGGAGTTCCTCAAAATTCTAAGCAACTCAAGGACCTACAGAGAGAGTTGGGGATCTTACCGTTTTCGTATTTGAGTTCGCTCAAATACCTGTACGAGGACAGTGTGATTCTAATTATTTTTCTCTCCTAAAAATATTTCTTAATACAAAATATGAGCGGAGATAATATGACTTCTCCAAAATAACAGAAATATTGGAGGAAAAATGTTAAAATCACTTTTGGTATTTTTTCTGGATTTATTTGCATAGGAAAAAAATACGTGTTTTTCAAAAGTGCATTTAGGTCCGGGAAAAATGTTCACTTTGTCCTAAATATTATTAGAGGACGGTGAAAATTTATTTCGGGAATTTTGGAGTCCGTTTGGTGTTTCTTTCGTTAGTTTTTCTGCGCCGGGACTCTTTTAGAAAAAAAAGGAAACCGACTAGGAGTCTTATTAGCCCAGGACTCCTGGGCTTTATAAGCGCTCGCAGCCGGCCCGTCGCCCCATCCCGCGCCGCGCCCAAACCCTAACCCTAGCCAGCCGCCGCCCGCGCCGCACGCTGCCGCCGCCCGCGCTGCCAGCCACCGCCGCCCCGCGCCGCCAGCCACCGCCGCCGGAGCCGCCGCCCCGCCCGCCGGATCCCGCCGGAGCCGCCGATCTCGCCGGAGCCGCCGAGGTATACGCCGCCATCGGTTTTTTTTAGAAAGACCCGATTGGTTTTTTTAGGAAAAACCCTTGATCTGTTTTTTTTAAATAGATCGGTTCGGTTTTCGTCGGTTTAGTTATTTAGCGGACGTTCGTCCATACGTTCGTTTTAACGAACGGTTTTCGTTAGTTAACGGCAGACAGCGAACGTTCGTTCGTTAGCCTGTTCGTCGTTTTTCTTTTTCGGGGTATTTATTCGCGGTTATTCCGATCGTGATTTCTGCCCTGATCTTGTTTTTCGTTTTTCTTTTCGCTCGAGAGTCGGAATCAGGTGATTCAAAATCCCAGATCTTCGTCTCGAAGCCCTCTTTACGTTTAACCAACTTTAACACGGTTTTGGCTACTGTAAAGTTTGACTTTAGGTCAACTAGTAAACCGGAGCTCGTTTCTTTTGTAGTTTGAGTTTCGTTGCTTCTTTCAAGTTGATTCTTTTTGCAAACCGGAGTTCTTAAGTTGAACTTTCTAGTTAGATCTCTTATTTGAGTTTTACCCGTGCATTAGTTAAGTACTTATTGTATGCTTGTTTGATTGCGATAGAGTACCCGGAGTGCGCCGCTTGCTACTTTGAGTCTCTAGGTTTTGCGGATCATCAGCAAGGCAAGTAACACTTTGATCATACTTTCCAATTACCCAGTTTTCATTGCATTAGTCAACCCTCACACATTGCATGAGTAGGATCAATTAACTTGTGGGATTGGGAAGTAGTTTGAGGTAGTACCTATTACCTGCATTACATTCAAACCTTTGGGAGTTACTCTACGTTTGTTGTTAGGACATGCTATGCTCGTAGACGTGGATTGGGTGAGTGAATTCCATGACAGATGTGAGTTTGTTAATTAATGGTTCAACTTAAGGTGGCAACTTTAATACACATCTGGGTGGATTGAGGCATCTGGGTATTCCAGGATTGCCTGTTTTTCTTTTGGACCGCCACCCAGGATCAAAGGGATCATGAGATTTTTCATACTAGAAACTTTCGTGTGCAGCCACATGCCAATATGGGCTCTGGCATAGTTGAGTAAGTTGTGGGAAACCTTTCCATGATGGGCTAGCAGATGTAGTTGGGTTTTGTAGGTGTACCGGCCTATCTATCTGGTTAAGGGGACCTCCTCAGAAAGACTGTGTCTCAGTCATCCGTTTCTCAAACACCATGCAGTGCGAGAAACCAAACGGAGGCGATCGAGTCTTGTGGGGAAAAGTGCACAGACCTCTGCAGAGTATACAAATTGATCATGATTAGCCGTGTCCCCAGTTATGGATGTCTTGAGTATCTAGTACTTGGATTATCATGTGCATCTCAACATGTTACTTTAATTTAATTTTGTTGGGTTTAATGATTATTTTAATTGGGGTTGAGAGGATGTCTATCTTCTCAACGATGTTTCAACTACCATGATAGTTAATTAAAATGCATTCCTTTGAAGTAGGGAAAAATTGGATTTACACAAAAACTTAACCATAGAGCTTTCCACCAGCCATATTGCATATAGTATAGCTTTACTTTAATTGCATCTCTTGTGTTACCTTGCCAGCATATTCCATGTGCTGACCCATTTTTGGGCTGCAACGTTTCATGTTGCAGACTTTTCAGACGACGAGTAAGACGCCTTTTAGGTCGTGGTTCTATACTCAGTGATGCCGCTGGAGTTGATGGACTCACTTATCTTCCAAGCCTTCCGCTATTATCGTATTAGATGGCCTTCAACCATATTTATTGTAATAAATTCATCGTTGGACTATCGATGTAATAAGTGTGTGATTGCTACTCTGTTATAAATCCTTCAAGTACTGTGCGTGTCAGCATTACTGATCCAGGGATGACACTGATGCACAGAGATCAGACTGTTTGAGGTCTGGTCGCTACAAGATGGTATCAGAGCACACGCTGACGGTAGGACACGACCACTAAGACAAGCCCTAGAACACAACTCACTTTTCTCTTTTCTGACTCCTCATCTTTTCTACTCTTTAGGATGGTGGAAGCAAAGCACAAGTTCATGCAACCGGATGATGATACACCTTTTGGACGACACCTGAAGGAAGTCACCAGATATCTAAACATTGGACTACCAAGTTTCACCGGAACCTACAATGCCACTCTACCCGAGGAGGAGCGTTGGTTGATTCAAGCCCAAGTTCTAGGAAGGACGTTCGCACCCGTCACCCCACTCATAGCATTTTCCTTTAATGCGCCCACATGGAGCCTAGGAAGGAGTATGGCAGCCCACATTGCTATGGGAAGGATTGGAGAAGTCTACTAGCAGGAGCTAAAGGACACTATCTACCAGATTTGTGGACGCCGAGATGAGAATTGGGATATGATCAGCACACGGAAGGGTATATCCATTGCAGCATTCATCCAGGAGTTGAACCACCACATTCGTCGCCAGGAGCACCAGATGTGTGCTGGGATGATAGATTTGAAGAAGGCCCTAAATAGGAATTTGGATCTAGAGGAAGAACTCAAGTCTACACGCGACGGATATGAGGAGGAGATGAAAATACTTGTGGAGAAGAATGATGATTTGACCCGGAAGTTAGGGATACTCATGGGAGAAGAAGACAAGGAAGAAGAACCCAAGGAGATTCCACCGGAAGATTATATCATCATAGATGATACAGATTCGGAAGCTGAGGATAGCAAGGATGAAGACTATGAAGATGAAGCTGAGGCAGATATTATGGAATCCTCTGCCGATCAATATTTTTAGATGACCACCCTGTGACTAGTAGTTTACCTCCATATATTAGATTTAGAGCACCTTTGTAACGATCGTTAGATATGTAAGACCTTGTTTGAAATTGATTGGTGTGATATGATTGTGTGTTTGTCTCATGTGCATATGGGTAGTGATTTTCCCTTAGACCTCTTTTTTATTCTAATCTCTTCCCTCTACACCCATCAGATGCCTCCAAGACATGAATTTGAGTTTCCCCCTGAGCTCACCCAGTTGATCCAGTAGCAGAACACCCTGATGCAACTTCTTGTTCAAAACACTCAAAACAACCAGAACAACAACAACCCTCCACCACCACCACCCGTGGACAACCTGACACGTTTCTTAAGGTTGCAACCACCCGTGTTTGCTAGCAGCATCGAACCAATTGTGGCTGATGACTGGCTACACAAGATTGGAAGGGATTTGACCACCGCCAATTGCTCAGGGGCGGAGAAGATGCGATTTGCCGCACACCAGTTGTCTGGACCAGCCGCGGCTTGGTGGGAGAATTACACAGCCACTTACCCCGTAGCCAATGTGACTTGGGATCAGTTTCAGCAAGCTTTTCGTACCGCCCATGTCTCAACTGGAGCCATGAGTATGAAGAAGCAGGAGTTTCGCAATTTGCGCCAAGGAAATCGTACTGTGGCTCAGTACGTGGACGAGTTTAGTACCCTATCTCGTTATGCCCCAGATGATGTGGCCACAGATGCCAAGAAGCAGGAGAAATTCATGGAAGGGCTGAATGATGAGATGAGTGTACAGTTGATGGTGGCAACTTTCAACAATTACCAGGAGTTGGTTGACCGCGCCCTGATGATTGAAAGGAAGCATCAACAGATTGAGAGTCGCAAGAGGAAGTATGGGCAAGGAAAGTATAATTCTGGAGCTCAGCAGAAGCCCCGTTTTACCCCTAAAGCGGTAGGACAGTTTCAGCATACCCATGGAGGAAGTAGCTCACACAACCACCATGGCACCAAGAATGGCAATGGCAATGGGAATGGGAATGGAGCCAATGGAAACCGGAACCGCCCTACACAGTCCACACCCACCAAGAGGGACTTTAGCCATGTCACTTGTTACAAGTGTGGGAAGACTGGACATTATGCCAATGAATGCCCAGAAGCTAAGAATGGGAACGACAATGGAAGCACCGGGAAGCAGCCCAACCCGTTCAACAAAGGACAAGTGAACCACGTGACCGTGGAGGAGGTAGAAGAGCAACCAGACGCTGTTATTGGTAAGTTTTTGGTTAAGACCTTTACCGCAATAGTTCTTTTCAATACTGGTGCATCGCATTCATACATTTCAAGGGGATTCGTAAATAGACATAGGATGTCCACCCGAGTTCTTAAGACCCCCATGTTAGTAAGTTCACCTGGAGCAGATTATATGGCACATCAAGGATGTTTTCAGACGCCATTAATCATAGGACACCATACTTTCCCCTCTGACCTAATAGTATTGGAATCTCAAGGACTGGATGTGATATTAGGTATGGATTGGTTATCAAAGTATGGAGGTAACATTGACTGTGCCAGTAAGTCTATCTTGCTCACCACCCCGGAGGGAAAAAGGATTAAGTATGTATCTAGGCATTCGCCTACAAGGACTCAAGTATATTCTCTCACGGGAGTTGTTCAAGAGGAAGTGCTAGTAGTGAAGGATTATTCAGATGTGTTTCGAGAGGAGTTACCTGGCATGCCACCGGATAGAGATATAGAGTTTTTGATTGAACTTTTGCCAGGCATCGGGCCAATTTCTAAGAGACCATATAGGATGCCCGCAAAGGATTTGGAGGAAATTAAGAAGCAGATTAAGGTGTTACTGGATAAAGGATTCACACGCCCAAGTTCTTCGCCTTGGGGTTCGCCAGTACTTCTAGTGGATAAGAAGGATGGATCGTTAAGGATGGTTGTTGATTACCGAGGATTGAACGAAGTAACGATCAAGAACAAGTACCCATTACCAATGATCAATGATCTGTTCGATAGATTGCAAGGAGCTAAGATATTTTCCAAGATCGATCTACGATCAGGGTACCATCAATTGAAGATCCGAGAGCAAGATATACCTAAGACGGCCTTTACCACTAGGTATGGGTTGTACGAGTATACCGTTATGTCGTTTGGTCTGACAAACGCACCGATATACTTTATGAACCTGATGAACAAAGTGTTTATGGAGTATTTGGATAAGTTCGTCGTAGTGTTCATAGATGATATTTTGATCTTCTCGAAGGACGAAGAGGAGCATGCAGAGCATTTGCGTTTGGTATTGGAGAAGCTTAGAGAACATCAGTTATATGCCAAGTTTAGCAAATGTGAGTTTTGGTTGAAGGAAGTAGGATTTCTCGGACACGTTATATCCGGAGAAGGAATAGCAGTAGATCCCGCTAAGGTGGACACTGTGACCCATTGGGAAGCACCAACAACAGTTGGGGAGATCCGGAGTTTTCTTGGACTCGCAGGATACTACCGGAGATTTATCGAGAATTTCTCGAAGGTTGCAAAGCCAATGACGGAGTTGTGGAAGAAGGACACCAAGTTTAGTTGGACAGAAGAATGTGAGGCCAGTTTTCAGGAATTAAAGAAGCGATTGGTCTCGTCCCTTGTGTTGATTCTGCCAGATCAACATAAGGATTATGAGGTGTACTGCGACGCTTCACGTCGAGGACTTGGAGCAGTTCTTATGAAGGAAGGAAGAGTTGTTTCGTATGCTTCATGACAACTAAAACCTCATGAGATGAATTATGCCACCCACGATTTGGAGTTAGCAGCCGTAGTGCATGCATTGAAGACGTGGAGACATTTTCTCATTCGAAACCATTGTGAAGTATATACGGATCACAAGAGTTTGAAGTATATATTCACTCAGAAGGAGATGAATCTTAGGCAAAGGAGATGGCTGGAACTCATTAAGGATTATGACATGAGATTGCATTATCATCCCGGAAAGGCTAACGTAGTAGCTGATGCGCTAAGCCGTAAGAGCCATGTCAATACCCTAATGATGGAAGGATTTCCAAAGGAGTTAGCCGAGGACCTACGAGAACTACGTATGGAGATAGTTCCGAGAGGCTATGTAGCAACATTAGAAATCCAGTCTACCCTGATGGATAAAATCAGAGAAGCTCAGAAAGCTGACAAGGAGGTTGTCGCTATAAAGGAGAGGATGAGCGAAGCAAAAGCTAAAGGTTTTCGTGAGGATGAACACGACACCTTATGGTTTGAGGATCGAATCTATGTGCCCAATGATCCGGAGATCAGGAAGTTGATTTTACAGGAGGCCCATGATTCACCATACTCGATTCACCCAGGAAATACTAAGATGTATTGGGATTTGAAGGATATTTTCTAGTGGACCGGTATGAAGAAGGATATTGCGGAGTATGTAGCAGTTTGTGATGTATGCCAGAGAGTGAAGGCAGAACATCAGAAGCCAGCCGGATTGTTACAACCTATGCCAATACCTAAATGGAAGTGGGAGAAGCTTGGCATGGATTTTATCACCGGATTGCCCAGGACCAAAGCAGGATATGATTCAATCTGGGTAGTAGTAGAACGATTGACGAAAGTAGCCCACTTTATTCCTGTGAAAACCACATATACCAGTGCAAAGCTGGCAAAGATATACATGACCAGAATTGTATGTCTGCATGGAGTTCCGAACAACATCGTATCAAATAGAGGAACCCAGTTTACCTCAAAGTTCTGGAATTAGTTACATGAAACCTTGGGTACCAGGCTAGAGTTTAGCATAGCATTTCATCCACAGACAGATGGACAGACTGAGAGAGTAAATCAGATTTTGGAGTATATCCTAAGAGCCTGTGCATTAGATTATGGATCTAGTTGGGATGACAACTTGCCCTACGCGGAGTTCTCATACAACAACAGTTACCAAGCCAGCTTGAAGATGGCACCGTTCGAGGCATTGTATGGAAGGAGATGTCGAACACCGTTGTCATGGGACGAAGTTGGAGACCGACAGTTGTTCGGACCAGACTTAATCAAAGAGTCTGAAGAGAAGGTGAAGTTGATTCGAGATAGACTGAAGGTAGCTCAGTCCAGGCAGAAGAGTTATGCAGACTCGAAGCGCAAGGAGATAACCTATGAGATCGGAGATAGAGCATACTTGAGAGTATCGCCTCTGCGAGGAGTTAAATGTTTCGGAGTTAAAGGGAAGTTAGCCTCGAGGTTTGTGGGACCTTACCGTGTTTTGGAACGCATGGCAGAGGTTGCCTATACGTTGGAATTGCCCAAAGGATTGTCAGGAGTGCACGGCGTGTTTCACGTTTCGCAGCTTAAGAAGTGTCATGCGGAGAAGGCCGATATACCGCTTAGAGACACAATACCCCTGGAAGCAATTCAGTTGGACAGTGATCTGACTTACGAGGAGAAACCAGTTAAGATTCTCGAATTTTTCGAGCAGAGTTACCCGCAGTAAGGTTATCAAGTTTTGCAAAGTTCAGTGGAGTCACCACACCGAGGAAGAAGCCACCTGGGAATGAGAAGATGATCTACGCAAGGACCACCCACACCTGTTCACTAGCCAAGTCGAATCTCGAGGGCGAGATTCATTCTAAGGGGGGTAGGTTTGTAACATCCCAAATTTTCAATTTAGAATGTTATACATAGATCATATTGCATTCACATGATTTTGCATTTTTGTTCGTGGAGTTCCTCGAAATTCTAAGCAACTCAAGGACCTATGGAGAGAGTTGGGGATTTTACCGTTTTCGTATTTGAGTTTGCTCGAATACCGGTACGAGGACAGTGTGATTCTAATTATTTTTCTCTCCTAAAAATATTTCTAAATACAAAATATGAGCGGAGATAATATGACTTCTCCAAAATAAAAGAAATATTGGAGGAAAAATGTTAAAATCACTTTTGATATTTTTTCTGGATTTATTTGCGGATTTATTTGCATAGGAAAAAAATACGCATTTTTCAAAAGTGCATTTAGGTCCGGGAAAAATGTTCACTTTGTCCTAAATATTATTAGGGAACAGTGAAAATTTATTTCGGGAATTTTGGAGTCCGTTTGGTATTTCTTTCGTTAGTTTTTCTGCGCCGGGACCCTTTTAGAAAAAAAAGGAAACCGACTAGGAGTCTTATTAGCCCAGGACTCGTGGGCTTTATAAGCGCTCGCAGCCGGCCCGTTGCCCCAGCCCGCGCCGCGCCCTAACCCTAAGCCTAGCCAGCCGCCCCCCGCGCCGCACGTCGCCGCCGCCCGCGCCGCCAACCACCGCCACCGGAGCCGCCGCCCCGCCCGCCGGATCCCGCCGGAGCCTCCGATCTCGCTGGAGCCGCCGAGGTATACGCCGCCATTGGTTTTTTTTAGAAAGACCCGGTTGTTTTTTTAGGAAAAACCCTAGATCTATTTTTTTTTAAAATAGATCGGTTCGATTTTCGTCGGTTTAGTTATTTAACGGACGTTCGTCTGTACGTTCGTTTTAACGAACGGTTTTCGTTAGTTAACCGCAGACAGCGAACGTTCGTTCGTTAGCTTGTTCGTCGTTTTTCTTTTTCGGGGTATTTATCCGCGGTTATTCCGATCGCGATTTCTGCCCTGATCTTGTTTTTCGTTTTTCTTCTCGCTCGAGAGTCGGAATCAGGTGATTCAAAATCCCAGATCTTCGTCTCGAAGCCCTCTTTACGTTTACCCAACTTGAACAAAGTTTTGGCTACTGTAAAGTTTGACTTTAGGTCAACTAGTAAACCGGAGCTCGTTTCTTTTGCAGTTTGAGTTTCGTTGCTTCTTTCGAGTTGATTCTTTTTGCAAATCGGAGTTCTTAAGTTGAACTTTCTGGTTAGATCTCTTATTTGAGTTTTACCCGTGCATTAGTTAAGTACTTATTGTATTCTTGTTTGATTGCGATAGAGTACCCGGAGTGCGCCGCTTGCTACTTTGAGTCTCTAGGTTTTGCGGATCATCAGCAAGGCAAGTAACACTTTGATCATACTTTTCAATTACCCAGTTTTCATTGCATTAGTCAACCCTTACACATTGTGTCGGGGAAACTGATCCACGAACACCTATGGGGACCGGCGGACCGAGCCCCTTTCGGTTTGGCGGGGGCGGAGATCGCGCGAAGAGCGGATCGAGGCGAAGCACACGAGCAGTTTACCCAGGTTCGGGCCGCACGGATGCGTAAAACCCTACTCCTGCTTTGTGGTTTATATTGAGTTTCTGCTCGGGAGCGCTGAGTGCTACAGTACACACCCGCTGCTAACGAGACCGAGCGTGAGAGTTCTTCTGCTTCGAAAACCCCCCTCTATGTTGCGCATGGGCCTCTTTTTATATGCTCAAGGGGTCACCGACAGGTGGCAACGTAGGCAAGGGTAAAACTGGAAAGGTGTTGCGGTTGGTACAGCTACTTGTACAGTGTATCATACCTAACCCTGACGGCAGGGGACAAGGGCATTAAATGCCCATCGGCGTCGCCCAAAGAGTGCAAAAAGGGACCGTCAGGGCCGCCACCGCTCGCCACGATGGCGATCTTGTCAGCGCCGCTTGCCACCGCGTACCGCTGGCTGCACAGCCTCCCGCCACGTACGCCTGGAAGGGTCCCAGAGGCGACACGTAGGTGGATGCGCTGGAGCGCGGGTACAGAGTGGTAGCTTGTCGCGGCAAGTGCCTTGCCGCGGTCGTTGTCTTGCCGTGTCTGGGAGCTTGTCGCTCACCGGGCCTTGCCGGGACGCGTGGCGCTTCGCGGCAAGTTCCTTGAGATGCCTTGGTTGGCCTTCCTGGCAAGCTCCTCTCGTCGCGGTCTTGTGCCTCAAGTGGCCTTCCCGGCAAGCTCCTCTTGCCGGGGCCTTGTCTCCTTGGCTTAAATACTTTGTTCTTGAATGGCTCCAAAGGAACCATAGAGGACCTTGGCGGTCACCCGACAAGCCTTGCCGCGGGGCGCTACGACTGCCCGTGCACAAGTTCGGGATATTAGGGTACCCCTACTCTAGTACACCGACAGGAGCCCCCGGGCCTGGGCCATACACGGTGCCGAGCGCTGTTGGGCCAGGCCCAAAACAGTGCACGGGCACGTGCGGCCTGGGTTACGCCGTATCTTACTCCGTATGCACCGCGCCCTCCCTTAACGACACGCGTTAACTGCGGCGTCGTGGGAGAGATCCTGGGCTGTTTCTTTATTCAGAAAGGCGGAACGTCCGCCCCCTCCCTCCTTATAAGCAGGGGAAACAGGGCCAGTTCGCTCATCCGCCCGTTGCTACTTCAACCTCGAAAACCTCCGCCGCTCCCCTTCTTTCCAGAGCTGAAAGAGAGCAGTGCTCCGCCCCCTCACATCGCCACCAGCACCACCAATGCCGTCGACCTCCTTCACCACTTCCGCCATGGCTCCGAAAACCGACAAGGGGAAGGGCGCGAAGTCGGCCGAGGCGCAGCGGCTCGCGGCGCTGCGAAAGGAGCGGGCTGTCTTCCCCCCAAGCTTGCCGCGAGGGAGCTGAGGGAGAACTACTACCTCTTCTGGTCGGGGGAGACGCGGGCGCACCCGCGCACGAAGGTACTTCCAGCCGTCGCCTGGAAAATGGCTCCAACTGGATACCCATTCTTCGCCTTGTTCTTCTATTGCGGGCTCTGCCCGCCTTTCTCTGAATTTTTCTGCGACATTATGAACACCTACGGGTTCCGCCTCCTTGACTTCACCCCCGATGCCGTTCTGACCATGGCCGTTTTCGCACACCTCTGCAAAAACTTTGTCGGAGTCTATCCCAATGTGGCCCTTTTCCGCCACTTCTTTATACCTCGTGTTGAGAGAGGAGAGCCCTTATCTGGCGGGATCGCCTGGATCTCGAGGGCCGGCAAGAAGGACACTTATCTGGAGGGAGAGCTCCGCAGGAAGTGGGAGGAGTGGAGAGAAAACTGGTGCTGGATTGTCGAGGAGAACCCGCAGCCTTTTACTGCCTGGCGCCAAGCCCAAGTGGTGCGCGGCAACGATTGGAGCAACGTGGCCCCGGAAGATGACAGGCTGAAGATTGCCGTCACCCGGATCCAACGCCTCAGGCTTGCCGGGCTCACTGTAGGCGCTGTTGGCGCAGATTTCCTTCGCCGCCGCATCACCCCCCTGCAGGAGAGGAAGAGACCCGCCTGGGAGTTCGAGAATGCGGCGGACATCATGAGGCTGCGCCCTGGTCTCAACTTCAACTTCACTGTCCTGGAGCTCAACGCGATGCTCCAGGAGCTGTTCAAGTATGACCCTCAGCATCCCGAAGTGTTCAGGTTGCCGTAGGGTGTGGTTCCGTTGTGCAACAACTCCGCGCTCAGCCGCATTCGCGCAATGATGCCGCTGTGCGACTCACATGGGATCGACCCAACTTGGCAAGAGCCTGCAGAAGACGCCGTGCAGGCGTTCTTTGACAGCTTGGAAGAAGTGCCGATTCGCTCCGACGAGAAGAAGGGCCTCACCCGCGACACCACTAACACAGAGCTGGCGCGCATCGCCACTAGGCTGGAAGAGGCGGCGGCAGCCGCAGCCGCGGGCGAGTTCGGATTCACCGTGGAGGAGGCAGAGGCAGCAAAGGCGGCAAGCCTTGCCGAGCGAGATGAATTTGCCGGCGAGGGAGAGCTTGCCGGGCATGGTGCCGAGTCGAGCGAGCCCGCCGAGCAGGGCGTCGAGTCAAGCGAGCCCGCCGAGGATACGAGCGGCTCGCTGGAGATCGACTCCTCTTCCTCCTCGTCTTCAGGCAGCTCGCCGCTAGCAAAGCCCCCAGCTTCACAAAGAAGGCGTCTCCGCAAGGCCGGGGACGTAACGGAGCGGCGGACGAGTCAACAGCCGTCGCGCCGCGCGACACGCTCCACCGCGGCAAGCACGGTTGCCGTGGGAGCACCTCGCGCTTCTGCAGCAACTGGAGCGGGGTCTTCCCGGACCACCGCTTCTGCTCCTGCCGCTCCCCATGCCACGGCGGCAGCCGGAGCGGGGTCGTCTCAGACCACCGCCACTGCTCTCGCCAAGCGGCCAAGGGAGCCTACTCCTCCGCCTCCTCGCGCCGGACATGAGCCGGACTTTGACTTCTCCGCGCTCAGCTCCGACGAGGAAGAAGAAGAGTAAGATTCTTGTTGTTCTTGTATTCCTTCAATTTTTTGCTGTTTCGTCTTGTATCTCATTCGCTTTACTCCAAACCTTTTCCTTTTCAGGACTCTGGCCCAGAGAGCGGCGAAGAGAGCCAAGGTCCCGGCGAGGAGAGAGGAGGTGATCATCGTCGAGGACGAACCCACCGAGACCACCTTGCCGGACCCGGCAACTAATCTTCAGAGCAGCCCCCAGCGGAGCCCCCAGCGTAAGTGTATGGTTCACTTTCCGCTGTTAGGTGCGCGTGGGCGTTCTTTCTTTGCTGACATTTGTTTGTTGATTTAGGTAGGAGCAGAGCAGCCACACCAGGAGCGCCCGGAGACCGCCCCCGACGTGCCATCTGCTTCAACTACGCCGCCAAGGGAGAGTTCTCCGGCGAGGGCCTCTCCGGCAAGGGGGAGTTCTCCGCCAAGGGAGAGTCCTCCGGCGAGGGGGAGCTCTCCGGCAAGGCAGAGTTCTCCGGCAAGGGGGAGCTCTCCGGCGAGGGACAGCACCAGCGGCCCTCCGCCGGCGGAGACCACGACTGCGTCGCCAAGGGAGAGCTCTCCAGCAAGGAAGCCCGCCGAGGAGCCGGCTCGCGCAGGTAATCCTCTTGCTTTGAAACTTCCCTTGGGTTCTTCTTCTTTTTGGATATTTGCTTGACTTATTTTCCTTTTTCGGCTGTTAGATCCATCTGCTGCTGAGCCGATGGAGACTGAGGTTGTTGCTGACGACGCCGCTGCCACCGAAGAAGCAGCCGACGCTGACGATCCCGCCGGCGTAGAGGCCGCCAAGGCTGCCGCCGCAGCAGCTGGCGAGGGGTCTGGCGATCGCACTGACGGCCCTGAGGCCGCAGGAGCGCCAGGCGCTACACTGACCGCCGAGCCCTCCGCCGCTGCCGCAGCCCCAGGCTCCGAAGAGCCCGAGCCAGGCGCCTACTTGAAGGCCGGTGACGGCGTTTTCGTCAAACTCCCCTGGGCCTCAAGCTCCAGGGCGCCGGTCGAGGGAGAAATCTTCGACGGAGAGGTGCTCGCCTCCGCTGGGCTGACGCTGGTCGACGCGCCGAGCAGCAGCAGCGGCGAGCCTGAGGAGGAGCGGCTGCTGCGGAAGCTGTTGTCGCTCTACCGCGCTCGGCAAGCCAAGCTGGAGTCCCGCGAGGCGCTTGCCGCAAAGGCGGGAGCCGATATCGAGAAGCGCGCGAAGGAGCTCCGGGCCCTCAATTAGGTGATGGCTTCTCGCCCCTCGTTGGTTACCCCAAGTGGAAGGTTGAGATGTAGCGTAGCGGCAAATTTCCCTTGGCAAAGATACCAAGGATCGAATCCCGTGAGACTCCGAGGGTCGACAAGTAGGTGTCAACGGCGCCAGAAACTTAGCGGTTGACGGGACCTGCACACAGATACAAATAACTTTGCTCCCAACGAGTACAGAGAGGTTGTCAATCCCTCCGGCCTTGTTGTTTACAAAGGATCAAACACAAGAGATAATAATGATAGCTATGACTGCAACTAGGAAATAAAAACAGGAAGTAAATAGAAGATGTGATCAGCGGTGGTATGATGGACCGGGGTCCCATGATGTTCACTAGTGATGTCTCTCTCCCAAAAGACGATAAAACAGCAAAGCGAGGTAAACAAATTACAGCTGGGCAATTGACAGGATTATGTGCGCAAACCAATGCTAACTATGCTGCAAAGAAAGGTAGAGGCTCAAAAGCATGGGCGGTACGCCATGGCAAGTAGACCGAAATCCATCTGCATCTACTACTAATCATCCACCTTGAGATATCTATCTAGAACATCTCGCTGGTATTAAGTTGCGAATCCCACCCAAAGTGTAAACTCAAAGCAACAGACAACTGCATTAAAAGAACTTTGCGTAAAGTAAACAATCCTTGCATCCGCAAGTACAAGCACCGTTGTTTTCTCCCTTGTGGCAACAACACATCCCCTAGACTCATGTTTCTGTCACTCAAGCTAGTCATCAGGGGGCATGAACCCACAATCAAGCATAACGCTCCCTCTTGGAGTTACTACCTACTACTTGGCCAAAGCAATAAACAGCAACGGAGAACATGCAAGAATTACTCAAGAACAAAGATATAAAAGAGATGAATCAAATATATTACTCAAACACAATCTGAACATAGTCTCATAATCCATCAGATCCCAGCAAACTCAGCGCAGCAGAAAGATTACATATGTGCCTCGATCATGTAGGGCAGCTCACGAGGTCTAAACCATGAAGAGCAAAGAGGAGAGGAGAACATCACATAGCTACTGATCATGGACCCATGGTCCAAGGTGGACTACTCACGACTCATCCGGGAAGCATCCATGGTGATGGAGAAGCTCCCGGTGGTGGTTCTCCCCTCCGGCAGGGTGCCGGGAAGAGTTCTCCTGATTCTCCCGATCTTGAAAGCGCTGCGGCAGCGGAACAGAGGCGAGATCGCGAAAAAGGGTGCTGTCTTCGAGGGTTTCGGGACGAGAGGGATATATAGGCGAAGGGGGGCAGCCAGAGGCGGAGCAGGGGCCCCAGGCGCCCCCCTGGCGCGGTCAGGGGTGGGGCTGCACCAGGTGGCCGCCTGGGCCTCGCCTGGCTCCCCTCTGGCCCATCTTTGGTTCTTCGCGAAGCTTCCTGTACGCTGATTTTTCCTATATTTTTCCTGGAATTTTTGGAGCACTTTTAATATGGGGGAAACCTGAAATAGAAAAACAGCAGAAAATAGGAACTGGCACTGTGGTGCACTGAGTTAATAGGTTAGTCCAAATATGATCAAAAGTGTATGGAAGTGCATCAATATCATAGCAATATCATACAAAAGAAGCATGGAGCAAGCAGAAATTATAGATACGTTTTGGACGTATCAACATCCCCAAGCTTAATTCCTGCTCGTCCTCGAGTAGGTAAATGATAACAAGCATAATTTCTGTGGTGACATGCTACCAACCATATAAGAACTTTTTAAGTAAAGCAATCAAGGCATGTAATTCAATTCAAGTCATAACAAGCAAGAGTCTATATTAGCATTGTAACAAGCAACATAAGAACGTAAAGGTGCAAGAGCTCTCGCTGTCCGTGACTCGAATGTCTCCAAATGGTGTTTGCGTGCAAGAAAGGGGATAGGGATATACGAGAGAGTAAAACATAATTTTTGTATTGTTGAGAACTTAATCTACCTAACTGTAGTGGTTGGTGTTTTGATTTTTTTGGAAAGGGAGTTTAAAGTTTCACACTTGGTCTTCTTTGGAATCTTATCTTGACTCATCCCCAGACCACTAGCCAGGTACAAGTCAAAATGATCCACTCCCTTTCGATATTTTGAGCACTCATGCAATGGATGAGCGTAAGCAAGAAAGTTGACACTTAGGATGGCAAAGAGAGAAAAATGATGAAGGGGGAAGACAAAAAAGGTGTGAAAGGCTCACATCAATGAGGACAATCATAGGCGAGAGAAAGCCAAATGATAGATATGATGTGAGGAGTAGGGATTGCCATGCAACGGATGCACATATGAGCTAAGGTAAGCTCTCCAATGGAACTAGTGGGGGTGCATCCAACTTGCTCGCTCAAGAAGACCTAGAGCTCTTTTGAGGAGGCTCATCATTGGAATATACAAGCCAAGTTCTATAGTGTGAAGGTCCCCACATAGCTATATGCATGAATGATAATCTCTATGGAGTACAAGGTATAAGATGAAGTACGAGTGTGGATCTCTCAAAAGGAATAGTAGTGTGCCCCCTTCTCTCTTTTTATTTCTTTTTCTCTTTTTTCTCTTTTTTTTTACTTTTTGTGGCCTCAATGGCTCTTTCTATTTAACTCTCATTTGTCCTCTTTGGGATCTTTTCCTCACTTTAGGGGCAACACTCTATGTATTACAAGAAGTATAGAAGATCTTTCACACTTTACAAAAGTACTCAACATAAAGGAAATGAAACTATCATGATGTATGCAAATGTATGCCTCTGCCGGTGTAGCAGGATATGCAATGATACTAGCGTGTCATGTAGCAATGATTAGGGCAAGGCCCAACTAGCATGCGGCTCATCGATCAAGCAAAAGCATGTATGACATGAAGATCAAGTCATGAGAAGATGGATGTTGCATGGCAATGTATCTCGGAAAGGCTATGGAAATGCCTTGATAGGTAGGTATGGTGGATGTTTTGAGGAAGGATATAATGAGGCTTATGATGACAGAGCGTATCGTGCCAAGGTTTTGGATGCACCGGCGAAGTATGCGCCAACTCTCGAGGTGAGAAAGGGCAATGCACGGTACCGAAGAGGCTAGAAAAATATGGCTAGGTGGAAGTGTCAACTTTCGAATACTCACATTAGTCCGAAGAACTCATGCACTTATTATCGGTAACTCTCAATCTAATTAGGAGGTTCACAAAGAGACAAGTACCCCGAGGATGAGTGTATGGGGGTTTGGTTATCCTTGCGCATCCTCGACTCATGGTACGTGAGTGTACTCTAATATTCGATCCCTCCAAAGATTAGTGATCCATCTAGTAGCTAAAGTTCTCAACTATTTTGTAGGTTTTCGAAAATAAACACGGATTGCCCAAAATACGACATCTATCACTAATAGGCTAAAGCTCTTTACACCAAAAGTTCAGACATTACTCATGGCAATACCTCAAAACTATTGCAAGTTACTACTAAAATTAAATAGCAACCTCAATTACCTACTTTAAGTTAAGACACACAACTCAGTGCAACAGGCAAACTCTCTTAAGAAGATAAACATGAAAACTCAAGAGAGTTCAGCAACCAACTAAACAAAAGCTCTTTAAAAAGAGAAGCATGAAAACTAAGAGCTAAACATGACAACAGCTATGGAAAGACAAAGAACACACACAGCAAAGATAAGCATGAAAATCCTATGTTGTGTTCTAGGTTGAAGTGGAGCGTGTTTCTCTCTCACACAAAGAAAGCTGGGTTCTAACTTGTTATGAACAGCAAGCAAAGCTAAAGAAAACTAAAAAAAAGGAAACTAAGAGCAAGACGCTCCAAGCATAGCACATAACACATGAAGTGATATATAGTGGAACGAAAGACGAACTGATAATTGTTGATGGAGAAGGGGATGCATGGGGGCATCCCCAAGCTTAGACGCTTGAGTCTTCTTGAATATTTCTTGGGGGTGCACGGGGGCATCCCCAAGCTTGAGCGTTTGACCCTCCTGAATCTTCTTTTATCATCTTCCCTCGCACACATGAAAACTCCCTTCATACATAACTCATCATAATCTGATTAGCGAGGTTAGTACCCACAATAAAATAATTTTTCCCTACTGGAAATAAAGATAATCTTGATGATCTACTGTTTCTCAAGATTGCCAAAAGGTTTTTGCAAAGAAAAAGCAAGCTCAAGGTTGGCAAAACGAAGAAAAGGCAAAACAGGACAGAATCTGTGAAAAACAGACTAGCAGGTAGTAAATAATTTTTTCGGGGCACTTCTGCAACTCAAATCAAAAAACTCAGAACAGACGCTCGAAAGAAAATTGTATAGAGCACGCTGTCAAAAAATTCAGATCAAAAAGATTATCTGGTGATTTTATTCGATTTTTTCTGTCCAAGGACAGAATCTGTTTTCTGGACAGCACGTCACAACTTTTGAACTTTCTTGCAATCGAAGGCTAAACTTGGCACAAAGCTGAAAAGAAAAGATACAATGATGATGCTACTGTAGTAACAAACATCAAGACACAACAAAAGCAAAATAAAACCTAATTCGTTGTGGGCTGCCTCCCAAAAGTGCTTTCTTTTATGCCTTTAAGCTAGGCATGATGCAAAAAGAGAAGATCAAGTTTTATCAAGAGTAAGAGAATAGCTAGCCCGTGTAACGGACTCAAAAGGCAACTTAATCTTATTTCTAGGGAAATGTTCCATCCCTTTCTTGAGAGGGAATTGGAATTTTATATTCCCCTCTTTCATGTCAATGATAGCACCAACGGTGCGAAGAAAAGGACGTCCCAAAATAATTGGACATGAAGGTTCACATTCAATATCCATAATAGTAAAATCAACGGGAACATAATTGTGATTGACAATGATAAGAACATCGTCGATCTTCCCCAAAGGTTTCTTTACGGAAGAATCAACAAGACGAACACCAAAAGAACAAGGATCAAAAGGTTTCAATTCAAACATATCATACATTCTTTTGGGCATAACGTAGGTACTAGCTCCAACATCACATAAAGCATAGTAAGAGAAGTTATTCAATTTAATTTTAATCATAGGATCCCAACTATCTTCTAGCTTTCTAGGTATGGAGGCTTCTACCCTAAGCTTCTCCTCCCTAGCTTTGATGAGAGCATTAGTGATATGCTCTGTGAAGGCAAGGTTAAGTGTGCTAGTGTGGGGGTCTTTAGCCATTCTTTTTAAAAAGGTGACAACATCCGAGAGACTACAATTATCAAAATCAATTTTATCATTATTGAGCAGAATTGTAGTGTCATCTTCTTTGTTTGAATTGCTCTCTATTATAAGAGTTTGGACGTCTTCCCAAGTTTGGGGAAGTGTGGGAGCAACTTTAAACAGAGGCTCATACTTTTTTCCTGGAAGACCATGCCATGGGCATAACTCTCCCTTAAAACTAACATAATCACAAGGTTTATTACATTTGTAGATCCCGACAGTGGTGATTGGCGTGATGGAAGAAGGGGTGTACTCCTCCCACTTAGTGTTTTTGGTGGAACCCATAGCAGCAACAAGCAAGATAACTATTTTTGTGATTTTTGGTAAGGGACACTAAAGCAAAAACTACAAGGTAAACTAACAAGACTAAAAAGCAAAGATAAAAGATAGCATGCAACTCCCCTATCTTGAAGAGTGGAGTCCCCGGCGACGGCGCCAGAAACTTGCTTGATGGCTTCTCTCCCCTTGTTGGTTACCCCAAGTGGAAGGTTGAGATGTAGCGTAGCGGCAAATTTCCCTTGGCAAAGATACCAAGGATCGAATCCCGTGAGACTCCGAGGGTCGACAAGTAGGTGTCAACGGCGCCAGAAACTTAGCGGTTGACGGGACCTGCACACATATACAGATAACTTTGCTCCCAACAAGTACAGAGAGGTTGTCAATCCCTCCGGCCTTGTTGTTTACAAAGGATCAAACACAAGAGATAATAATGATAGCTATGACTGCAACTAGGAAATAAAAACAGGAAGTAAATAGAAGGTGTGATCAGCGGTGGTAATATGGACTGGGGTCCCATGATGTTCACTAGTGATGTCTCTCTCCCAAAAGACGATAAAACAGCAAAGCGAGGTAAACAAATTACAGCTAGGCAATTGACAGGATTATGTGCGCAAACCAATGCTAACTATGCTGCAAAGAAAGGTAGAGGCTCAAAAGCATGGGCGGTACGCCAAGGCAAGTAGACCGAAATCCATCTGCATCTACTACTAATCATCCACCTTGAGATATCTATCCAGAACATCTCGCTGGTATTAAGTTGCGAATCCCACCCAAAGTGTAAACTCAAAGCAATAGACAACTACATTAAAAGAACTTTGCGTAAAGTAAACAATCCTTGCACCCGCAAATACAAGCACCGTTGTTTTCTCCCTTGTGGAAACAGCACATCCCCTAGACTCATGTTTCTGTCACTCAAGCTTGTCATCAGGGGGCATGAACCCACAATCAAGCATAACGCTCCCTCTTGGAGTTACTACCTACTACTTGGCCAAAGCAATAAACAGCAACGGAGAACATGCAAGAATTACTCAAGAACAAAGATATAAAAGAGGTGAATCAAATATATTACTCAAACACAATCTGAACATAGTCTCATAATCCATCAGATCCCAGCAAACTCAGCAAAACAACAACAGAAAGATTACATATGTGCCTCGATCATGTAGGGCAGCTCATGAGGTCTAAACCATGAAGAGCAAAGAGGGGAGGAGAACATCACATAGCTACTGATCATGGACCCATGCTCCAAGGTGGACTACTCACGACTCATTCGGGAAGCGTCCATGGTGGTGGAGAAGCTCCCGGTGGTGGTTCTCCCCTCCGGCAGGGTGCCGGGAAGAGTTCTCCTGATGCTCCCGCTCTTGGAAGCGCTGCGGCGGCGGAACAGAGGTGAGAACGCGAAAAAGGATTCTGTCTTCGAGGGTTTCGGGACGAGAGGGATATATAGGCGAAGGGGGGCAGCCAGAGGCGGAGCAGGGGCCCCAGGTGCCCCCCTGGCGCGGCCAGGGGTGGGGCCGCACCAGGTCGCCGCCTGGGCCTCCCCTGGCTCCCCTCTGGCCCATCTTTGGTTCTTCGTGAAGCTTCCTGTACGCTGATTTTTCCTATATTTTTCCTGGAATTTTTGGAGCACTTTTAATATGGGGGAAACCTGAAATAGAAAAACAGCAGAAAACAGGAACTGGCACTGTGGTGCACTGAGTTAATAGGTTAGTCCAAATATGATCAAAAGTGTATGGAAGTGCATCAATATCATAGCAATATCACACAAAAGAAGCATGGAGCAAGCAGAAATTATAGATACGTTTTGGACGTATCACCAGGCAGCTCTCCGGTCCCTGGCAGAGGAGCGGGAGCAACTTGCCGAGGAGCAGACGGCCTTCTTCCTCGAGAAGGCCGAAGTCGAAGAGTAGCAGCGGCTTGCCGCTGAGAAGCTGTCCACGCGGGAGGGCGAGCTGGCGCAGCGGAAGGTCAACCTCGACAGCCACGAGGAGGAGCTTGCCGCGCGCGAGCGATCACTTGGCGGAGCCCTCAAGCAAGCAGAGGACGCTGCCGCAGCTGCTGAGGTTGCCAAGAAGGAGTTGGAGACGAAGGTGGCGCAGCTGGAGGCCGATCTCAAGGCGAGCGGCGAGGAGCTTGCCGCGCTCAAGCATGAGCGGGAGAAGGACGCCCACATCCACTCAGAGCTGCAGGTCCGTCTCGTCGAGAAGGGCAAGGAGCTCAGCGCCGCCAAGGACTCCAACGCGGATCTTGAGTTGAAGCTGACCACTTTGACCAAGACGGTGGACGGCGCCAGGGAGCGGAGGCGGCCTTGAAGGAGGAGATCAAGGCTGAGAAGGCGCTGCTGGCGAGTGCTGCTGTCGTCCAGAACACTTTCAGGGAGACTGTGGAGCACTGGACGGAGGGTCTCGTCAATGCTGCCGCAGATATTGACAGGGAGCTGGCGCAGCTGGGGGCGGAGTATCTCGGGTATTCCTCTGATGAGAACCTCCACCCCAGCGCCAAGCTCACCCTGTTCTTCAAAGGCGTGGCGACGGCCCTCCAGCGACTCCGGGAGAGGATCCCAAAGCAGCTGGCGGACGAGTCGCGCAAGCTCTGCGCGGGACCCCTTCAAAAGGTGTTGGTGAAGGTGGCCTTCCGCAACCCGGGCCTCAACCTCACCAACGTCCTCAAGTCCCTGCCGCCGGATGCTGATCTGGAGGCGCTCAAGGCCCTTGTCGCACCCATCGTGGACAAGGTGAGCGGGATCAAGAGGGTTGAGGGCGATAGCATAGATTAGGCCGCCCGTTTTCTTCTTTTCTTGTCGCTGCTGATCATGTTATGAGAACAGTCTGTTAGAGCTGCGACAAGCTATTTTTGTAGTATAACTCTATTTTGGGTAATGGTTGCACTGTTATTTCCTTTACTTGATTCCTTCCTTTGTATGTTTTTGCCCTACACTTTTAGGGAACTTGCCGGCGCAGGAACCTTAGCCACGAGCGCTGAGTGCGGAACGTCAGCAACCTGCTGGCGGTGCCGTTACCGACAAGAAACCTTGTCGCAACTAGTCGCAGCTCACTTAAGTTGTTGAGCGAACTCGAAACAAAGTTGTTGAGCGGACTCGAAACAAAGATGTTGAGCGGGCTCGAAACAACATTAAGGGCGCAACTAGCTACGAGTTGGTTCCTCCGCGCACAGGTTTTCCATACAAAGCACGGTCGTTCAAGGAAGATAACTTAAAAATTTAAAAATCTGATTGCTCAAACTATGGCAAATTAGCTTTTCTGTTGTTTGCTTCCCGGTAAGGCGAAACTTTCTTGAACGACGCCTGGTCCATACCACTACGCGCCAAAGATGTCGGGGAAACTGATCCACGAACACCTATGGGGACCGGCGGACCGAGCCCCTTTCGGTTTGGCAGGGGCGGAGATCGCGCGAAGAGCGGATCGAGGTGAAGCACACGAGCAGTTTACCCAGGTTCGGGCCGCACGGATGCGTAAAACCCTACTCCTGCTTTGTGGTTTGTATTGAGTTCTTGCTCGGGAGCGCTGAGTGCTACAGTACACACCCGCTGCTAACGAGACCGAGCGTGAGAGTTCTTCTGCTTCGAAAACCCCCCTCTACGTTGCGCATGGGCCTCCTTTTATATGCTCAGGGGGTCACCGACAGGTGGCAACGTAGGCAAGGGTAAAACTGGAAAGGTGTTGCGGTTGGTACAGCTACTTGTACAGTGTATCATACCTAACCCTGACGGCAGGGGACAAGGGCATTAAATGCCCATCGGCGTCGCCCAAACAGTGCAAAAAGGGACCGTCAGGGGCGCCACCGCTCGCCACGATGGCGATCTTGTCAGCGCCGCTTGCCACCGCGTACCGCTGGCTGCACAGCCTCCCGCCACGTACGCCTGGAAGGGTCCCAGAGGCGACATGTAGGTGGATGCGCTGGAGCGCGGGTACAGAGTGGTAGCTTGTCGCGGCAAGTGCCTTGCCGCGGTCGTTGTCTTGCCGCGTCCGGGAGCTTGTCGCTCACCGGGCCTTGCCGGGACGCGTGGCGCGTCGCGGCAAGTTCCTTGAGATGCCTTGGTTGGCCTTCCCGGCAAGCTCCTCTCGCCGGGGTCTTGTGCCTCAAGTGGCCTTCCCGGCAAGCTCCTCTTGCCGGGGTCTTGTCTCCTTGGCTTAAATACTTTGTTCTTGAATGGCTCCAAAGGAACCACAGAGGACCTTGGCGGTCACCCGGCAAGCCTTGCCGCGGGGCGCTGCGACTGCCCGTGCACAAGTTCGGGATACTAGGGTACCACTACTCTAGTACACTGACACATTGCATGAGTAGGTTCAATTAACTTGTGGGATTGGGAAGTAGTTTGAGGTAGTACCTATTACCTGCATTACATTCAAACCTTTCGGAGTTACTCTACGTTTGCTGTTAGGACATGCTATGCTCATAGACGTGGATTGGGTGAGTGAATTCCATGACAGATGTGAGTTTGTTAATTAATGGTTCTACTTAAGGTGGCAACTTTAATACACATCTGGGTGGATTGAGGCATCTGGGTATTCCAGGATTGCGTGTTTTTCTTTTGGACCGCCACCCAGGCTCAAAGGGATCATGAGATTTTTCATACTAGAAACTTCCATGTGCAGCCACATGCCAATATGGGCTCTGGCATAGTTGAGTAAGTTGTGGGAAACCTTTCCATGATGGGCTAGCAGATGTAGTTGGGTTTTGTAGGTGTACCGACCTATCTATCTGGTTAAGGGGACCTCTTCGGAAAGACTGTGTCTCGGTCATCCGTTTCTCAAACACCATGCAGTGCGAGAAACCAAACGAAGGCGATCGAGTCTTGTGGGAAAAGTGCACAAACCTCTGCAGAGTGTACAAACTGATCATGATTAGCCGTGTCCCCGGTTATGGACGTCTTGAGTATCTAGTACTTGGATTATCATGTGCATCTCAACATGTTACTTTAATTTAATTTTGTTGGGTTTAATGATTATTTTAATTGGGGTTGAGAGGATGTCTATCTTCTTAACGATGTTTCAACTACCATGATAGTTAATTAAAATGCATTCCTTTGAAGTAGGGAAAAATTGGCTTTACGCAAAAACTTAACCATAGAGCTTTCCACCAGCCATATTGCATATAGTATAGCTTTACTTTCATTGCATCTCTTGTGTTACCTTGCCAGCATATTCCATGTGTGACCCGTTTTCGGGCTGCAACGTTTCATGTTGCAGACTTTTCAGACGACGAGTAAGACGCCTTTTAGGTCGTGGTTCTATACTCAGTGATGCCGCTGGAGTTGATGGACTCACTTATCTTCCAAAGCCTTCCGCTGTTATCGTATTAGATGGCCTTCAGCCATATTTATTGTAATAAATTCATCGTTGGACTATCGATGTAATAAGTGTGTGATTGCTACTCTGTTATAAATCCTTCAAGTACTGTGCGTGTCAGCATTACTGATCCAGGGATGACACTGATGCACAGAGATCAGACTGTTTGAGGTCTGGTCGCTACACATGCTTATCTTCCGCATTTTAGAGTATCCACTTTCACTTGTCTATGAACTGTATTAGGCAACCCAGAAACCCATTACCGCGGACGCGACTATTTGAATAGATCATTTATAACCCTGCAGGGGTGTACTTCTTCACACATGTTTCCACCACTTAGCGTCTGCGCATGACATGTGCTCGGCAGACTTCAAGCGAAAGCCGACATGGGTGTAGACCACGACCTGACTAACCACACAAGTCCCTAGTCCAGATTTATCGCCTATTCTGGTTCCATCCGAAGGGAGTCCGGCCGAGGTTTCCACTTACGACCCCGAACGATGTGTGCATGGTTCCCGCGGCACCAAACGAGTGTCCCGGTAAACCATGCCACGTGCCTACCGCATCACAGCCCACCCCTCGGCTCAGCGCTGCGCACGGCCTCCAGCATACTACAAACACGAGAAACTACTTGCAACTCCTGGACAGAGGACAAGGGGGGTTAATAAGTCGAGCGGGGTCATATTTCAGGGCCCCATGTGTGGTAGTAGCTGTTCATGGATCACAAACACAGAACTCAGTTCCTGAGGACGGCTTTAATGAGACAACCCACCATGTACTCCTACATGGCCTCTCACCACTACCTTTACCAAATCATGTTCACACACTTAGCTCTCAACAGTAGGACATGTTCACACACCTCCAATTCATCCCTGATGAATCAGACTCGACTCAACTCTAAGCAGTAGCAGGCATGACAAACAAGCATGAATGAGTAGGCACATCAGGGCTCAAACAACTCCTACTCATGCTAGTGGGTTTCATCTAATTACCGTGGCAATGACAGGTCATGCAGAGGAAAGGGGTTCAACTACCGCAGCATGTAACAGATGAATCGTTGTTGTCCTAATGCAGTAAAAGAGAGCAGGAGCGAGAGAATGGGATTGTATCAGAGTGAACAAGGGGGTTCTGCTTGCCTGGCACTTCTGAAGATAGCCTAACTCTTCATCAGTGTCATCGAACACATCATCGGAACAACGTCTACTGAGAGGGGACAAACACCGGCAAACAGGAAAAGAACACAATCAATGCAATGCAACAATATAATGCACGAATATGACATGGCAATATCCTGTGATTTGAGATAATGCAGCTAGCAACAATTTAATTGAAGTTGATTTGAGCCCAAGGTTCAAATTCAAACTCCACAAAAGACATCTAAAATGCCATTTATTCAAATTGTCATATACATTGGCTGTAGGTTGTTCAAACATGCATGAAAATGCCATAAATAGATTCTTTAGATTTTTCTAATAATTTTTGATATATAACTTATTTCATTTGGACTTATAGATTAATTTCTATGATTTTTTGAAGTTTAAACTATTTTCTGGAATTTTCTGAATTATTTTAAATCTAGAAAATCCTTTACTGCGTCAGTATGATATCGTTGTGACATCAGCAAGTCAATAGGGGCAGGTCCAGGTCAAACCTGGCATGTGGGGTCCACACATCAATGACACAGGGACTAATCCATGTCAAACCTTGCGCTGACAAGGGTTTGACCAGGGGTAGGGCCCGCTGTCATTGGCTATTAGGGGTGTTTAGCTAGCATGGGTTAGCGCTAATGACTGCCACATCGGCAGTCGCCAGAGCGTGGCCGGCGACGACCAAAACGACGGCGGCGCGGCTCGGATTTAAGCTACGGGCCGTGGTTTGGCGCGCTGAGTGCATTGGGGAGGAGCTCTTGCTCGTCCGCATCCAAAGGACTGGACGGGTGGCCTCGGGGTGGCCGGGAGCAGCGCTGGCGGCGAGCGAGTCGGCGGCCGGAGTTCGGCCATCGACGGAGTCGATGCTACGATGGTCAGAAGAGCGAGGTGGGTAGTGCTATGGCCTCCTGGGGGCACACTGAGCACAACACATGCTTGGTTGGTTCAGGCGAGGTTGCTAGCGGTGGCAGCAACGAACGCGGCGACGGTGAGCTCACGGTTGCAGTAGGGTTGAAGATAGGGGCCAACTTTGGTCGCAAGAGGAAAGGGAAAAGATGGCGGGGCTCACAGGGAGTCGGGAGAGGTGCTCGTCGGGCTCGGGGACGGCTTGGTGACGACGAAACAACGACGGCTATCTCCGGTGGCCAGTGAGGAAGACGAAGATGATCGCGATGTTCTGGCGTCCCGTAGGCGCGTGCTTCATCCTGGTGCTCCACGGCATCGAGGTGGACCCGTTGGACAAGGCAGAGGGGTGAGAGGAGCTCGGTGGACGTGGTGGCAGCGAACGGCGGCAGCGAGCGTGCTCGGGTGCGTGCTAGGGAGAGAGCAGCGGAGGGGGGAGGAGCACGAGGGAGAGGTCGAGGGGGTTCGTGGATGTCTCCGTGGCGCTAGGGGAAGACCTCGAGAGGTGAGGCAGACATGGAGGAGGTGGTGGCCTCAGCGCACGCCGTGCCCGCCTTCGCCTCTGCCTACTAGCAAAGGTTGAGGATGACTCGCACTATGGGCCACTAGGCCGCATAGTGATGGGCCGGCTGGGGTGCCAGGTAAGCCTAGGTGAGGTTCCTCTCTCCCTCTCTTTTTATTTCTGTTTTCTACTTTATTTTGTCTGTTTTGATTTAGTAAAAAATACTAAACCATTTTTATAAATCCTGAGATAAATTGTTGGCATCCGTTGAAATGTTTCCAACTGCCCTCAACTGTTTTCAGAATTATTTGGGTATTTAAATTAATTATAGTCATTAAATGCCCAAATTCAAATACTTTATGAATTAACTCAAAAATCCAAAGTGACCTAGAAAAATGTGCACCATTTTGGAAGATGTTCTGGACCAATTCAAAAAAGCTGAACTTTTCTGCAAGGCATTTTGGATTCATTGAAATAATTTGAACTTGAACCTAGTTGGATCATTTGGTGCTAGGGTTTGAACATCCCCAATTCAAATTCATTTGAATTTAAACATGACGCATGATGCACTCAAGTGCAACTAATTACAAGCAGTATTCTAGGGTTGTGACAATTCACCCCCACTAAACAAGAATCTCGTCCCTAGATTCAAAAGACGAGGTAAGAAGACAGAGGGGACACAAAACTATCACAATCTTCTCGATCCAAGTGCACTTCATAAGAGCGTTGATTGCTTGCATCATGTTGATCTTGACATCCTTGCTTTGGGAACTTCATAAAATACGATACGACAGAAAGAATCTCTATAGGAATCGATCTTCTCAAAGATCGAGCAACTCAAGATCAACTCATGGAGTGAGACATAAAAACACCTCTTGAGTTGAGACACAAAACACACATCAGGGGATGGAAATAAATAGATGACAAAGGTTCAATTTGGTAGGCAATAATTTCACACTTAAAGAAGATGGTGAGCAATGTCACCAAACGGGGCACCTTAGAGAAGGTGACTCGTAGGACTATTCCCTGAAGTGGCAGAAATAATTACTTTTGATATGGAGATATTGGAACTCTTCATACCAGCCCAAGGCAAATCACAAACGATCGTTCGAAGGAGTATGGAAGAATGGCATACTCAGACTAGAATGGATGATGTGGACTACCTTGTTGAAGACCGCCCAAAGATTGATTTTTGCTTATCATCGGAAATGGATGGGACCCATGGTAGGACCACTTCTGAAGATGCTCTTCAACGGCAGTTGCTGAGAAGGGCAGCCCATGGAAATTTGGCAGAATGGCAGTGCAAGATGGGAACAAAATGTAAATATTGGGAATTTTTCAACCATCATATCCGCCTGAGATTCAGGTCTGGTTGGTAACAGGATATTTTGGAAGAGGTTTTGGACCAATTCCAAAATGTTGAACTCTTCTGAAAGGCATTTTGGGTTCATTGAAATAATTTGAATTTGAACCTAGTTGGATTCATTTGGTGCTAGGGTTTGAACACCCCCAATTCAAATTCTTTGGAATTTAAACATGATGCATGATGCACTCAAGTGCAACTAATTACAAGTAGTATTCTAGGGCTGTGACAATCCATTTAAACTCGAAAAAAATTTCATCATAGTAAAAATAACTAACAACAAGCAACACAAGCAAGTTTTAATTAATCCTATTTAAATAATTAACAGTCCAAATTTATAAATTTTGGGATGTTACAGATCGACTTGGGCCTGCTTGGATATGGCTTGTCGGGCCATCTTTGCGACGTGCACGATTTGGTCTCCGGCAGGTACCGGGGGCGTGACTGTTGCAGTTCAGGCCCGCTCTGGGCCGCTGCTTCGACCTTGCCAGCGTTTCTTAGCCATCAGAGGGTGCGTCTATTGGAGTTTTGGTCTTGAATGCTGGTTTTGTCTTCTTGATGCGCTCCTTGATGTCACGGGTAGTTGTTTCTCTGGCTTGGTCTGGATTTTACTATGATTATATCTATGGGTGCTGTTACTACTATATGTGCATAAGTCAGGGGCACTGGGTACCCAAGTCTTAGTGCACCGACAGGAGCCCCCGGTTTTGGCCAAAAGTTCTTACTTAGCATCATTGGGTCAGGCCCGATATTTATGCACAAGCGCACAATGTAAGGGATTAACTGCCAACTTTCAAGTGAGCACTCACCCACTAAATGAGACCGTTTCCACCATCCGCGCCACATGCATTGCGGGAACTTGGTGGTGAGTGAGTATGGCTTAAAGATGTGGAAGTGGTAGAAACTGCAACATCAGGGATTGGAACAATCGGGTGGTTACCTGTTCTCCTGTGATCATGGGTAGTGGGATTGGCGAAGATGGGCGGCTGCCTTAGAGCGAAGGAGATCAAACCCCCGAGCCCTCCCCTATAAATTGGAGGTCGCAGCGGGCGATGCTCATCCATCCTCTTCTCCTCCTCATTCGCAGGCTTGAATAGTTTGCCCTTCTTCTTCCATTGTTGCAACGTCCCTTACCCCCTGATGGCCAGGGGGAAGGGTCGAGCGCACGTGCCTATTGCTGCAAGGTCTTCTTTTTGTGCTCGTGTCCAGCACCCGGCTCGGGTCGATGGCCCTGTGCTGAGCTCTAGTGGTAGATGCATTGGACGGGGGAGTGGGCGGCGCGGTGGCTCCGCCTGGGGGAGCTGCGGTGGTATACCTGCCGCTACGTCGCCCGCTGCTTTAGTCTTGCCAAAAGGCCATGCGGGCTATACCACATTGTAGTTTATAGTGGAGATACAGTGCCGTAGTCGACTATGGTTCCCGCGCTCCTTCTTCAAGACGATGGAGGAAGATCGCTCGTGCGGCCACCTGCTACATGCGAGCGGTCACAACAGTGGTCCATCATGGGTTGCGGCATATGGATCCTGCACATGGGTGGGAGGCTTTCGCCTGCGCATACTGCTTAAGGGCAGGGAATCTTGCCTGCCTCGGGTCAGCGGGGATGACCATGCTCTCTGTGAGGCTCTTCTGGATGCTCGGCGTTCACCTCGGCTGCCACGTCAAGTGCTCAGGCGATGGCGGAGGTATACCCTGGAGCGATAGCGACGAGGAGTATAACGACAGCGGCAACCCAGGACGCTTCAAGAGCAGGGATGACGGCTCCGACGTGGCGTGATTGCCGGTATCACCATCATCACGAGCTGGGCTCCGGCAGCACCACCATCTACACCTGCCCTCCTGCTTCATCATCCCAGTCGGCTTCATCCACCCTGCCTAGGGGCAGCAGCCCCCTGATCCTCCAGGGGCCGCTTCATGCTGGCCCTGGCGGGGAGGCATCGAATCCCAGCTAGGTGCTCCTTTCGCTCCCTTTTCCTTCTTGAGCCGATCCCTAGGAGGAGAGGGACAAGAAATGCATTACGGGGCACTTATCTTTTTTCAAATCAAAAGATGTAGGCACTTGCCAAATTTTAGTGAATATAATGTAACCCCCCTCCCACGCTTGTACTCAGTATGATTTGTACTTGGTTTTCTACGTATCAATGGAAAAGGAATGCTTGCCGGGCCGTGATGCGTGCGCAGAGACATGCTGAAGGGAGAACCTTCAATACCCCCAAGTAAACAAATTTTTTTCACAAGACACCTTGCTGACTTTTATTTACGGCTACCACTAGACCTCGCTCGACGAGCTTAACAAGGAACGGGCCAAGGGCGTATATGAAAAGCCAACTCCCTAGTCAACCTCCCAGATCGTGGCTATGACCATTCTTGCCGAGTAAGCTCAAAAACAAGAACATGAGTACGAAAGGCTGAAGCGACAAGGTTTTCCTACGTACAAGTTCTTGATACGTGAGTTCAACGTGAGGTTTTGGGAAGGACTTATCTTCGTTTGCCGTCCTCCTTATAGTCCCCGATAAGGAGAGATTGCCGAGGGCCAATGCTCTGGCTCGTCTTCATCCTTATCTCCGGGGAGCTCGCCCACCAAGGAACTTTTCAGTTACCATCAAAGAGAAGGAAGGAAGAAAAAACAACTGCATGTGGCCTTTCACAGCAAATTAGTTATTTTATCTAAGGGTTTATTGTAATCACAATAAAGCCATGCTGAAGAAAAAGATGCATGCAAGTTTTGTGACATCGCTTCGTTCTATTATCTGTGTACAGGGTCTGCACTTGGCTTTGTACAAAGGGTTACATGCTCTGTGGCAAGGCTTGTACAAAAGGTGGTTACCGAGGACTGAGCCCGACAGCCGCGCCTTACGGGTAGAACTTGTGAAGATGCTCGATATTTCATGAGTTTAGCATTTTGATGCCATCTTCATTCTCCAGACGAACTGCGTCAGGTCTGGTGACCCATCCTACCCGGAAGGGCCTTCCCACTTCGGCGTCAACTTGTTGGAACCCTTGGTAGACTAAACACGCCGTAGGACAAGGTCGCGTTTCTCAAGGCTTCAGTCATGAACCTTGCGGCTATGATAGTGGCGGGGCTTGCTGGTAGCGTGAAGCACGCACAGCGGCCCGGAGACGATCTTCCTCGAGGAGCACGGCGTCTTCATGCCATAGCTGCTCCCGCTATACTTCACCATAGGCCAGTACTCAAGGTGACCCATATATGAGTTCTCTGGGTAGAACTGCTTCTGCCCCATACACTAGGGAGAAGGGTGTCTGGCCGTTAGCTTGATTTGGTGTCGTTCTCACTACACCACGGTGGAGGAACGAAGGCATTTTCTAGGAGGCGTTTGGAAAAGTGCCTTAAATTTGCTTTCTTAAAGGCACAATTGAAGAACGCCTCAAAACAGCAGCAATTGACGGCATTTGGAGAAAACGCCTTAATATATCATAGTATGCGGGGCGTTTTGTAAAATGCCATTATAGATTTGGAGGCATTTCAGGAAAATGCCGTATTATGTTACAACATAGGGGGCATTCTGAAAACTGCCAGCATGATTTGAAGGCGTTCCAGACGAAAACGCATTGAAGACGTCATTATAAATGGCCCTTCCACTGGAAAAAACAACTAGATTCGTTAGCCTGTTGGTCAAGGGAACGACCGTGTATTCAAGAGGTCGTCGGTTCGACTTGCTGCGCTATCTTTTTTTATTTTCCGAAAAGCGGGAACGCATTTGTCTCAATTGTTTTAGTCCCATACTGCTTACGGAGTTGGAGTGTGCCCTGCTTAAAAGGTATGCTGTGTAATACCTCCCAATAATTCTCTAACAGAAGCAGAAAGTCGATTTGCCTGGAGATAAACATGGACAGGATTTACAAACTGGGCTGAACAGCACCAATTCGTGGAAAGCCCACTAGTAGTTAGTGATGTTGTGGGTGTGGCTGGGCCTGGCCGGTGTGAGCAGTGAGATCCGAGCTTCTACTCCATTTCCTTTTACAATTTTCCTGACAGATTTGGAGGCATTCCTGAAAATTGCCTTAAAAATTTGCAGGCGTTCTTGGATCGCCTCAAAAGATCTGACCATCGAAGGCACTTTGCAAAATCGCCAGCATACAGCTTTCCCTTCGCGATTATCCTTAGCGTTTTTCAGAAACGCCTGGTTATACAATTGAAGGCATTTTTAAACCTTTTGAGGCATTTTTGATGCCTCCTAATTGCTACTGTGTTGTAGTGTCTGAGGGACCAAAGGACCACTGGCAGCTCATCAATCCAGCGCTTGCCACATTTTTGCAGCCTATCGAAAGTTCTCGTCTTGAGCCCGCGCATCACTTCTGCATTCATTCTCTCAACTTGCCCATTGCTTCGCGGATGAGCAACATAGGTGAAGGAGACCTTGCTTCCAAGGCTTTGGATGTACTGCATAAAGATGCGGCTCGTGAACTGGGTGCCGTTATGGGTGATTACCCTGTTGGTCACTCCAAAACAGAACACCAACCCTTGCAAGAACTTGACAACTGATTGTGCGGTCACCTTTCTCACCGGTTCCACCTCAGGCCACTTTGTAAACTTGTCGATTGCTACGTACAAGAATTCAATGCCCCCGACAGCGCGGGGGACGGGGACCAAAATGTCAAGCCCGTAGACAGAGAATGGCCATGATAAAGGGATCATCTGGAGTGTTTGAGCTGGTTGATGACTGTTCTTGGAATGGAACTGGCAGGGTTCACACTTGGTGACTGGCTCAGTTGCTTCCTGGAGAGCAGTGTGCCAATAGAAAACCTGCCGGAAGGCTTTTCCGACCATGGCTCTTGACCTAATGTGAGAGCCACACATGCCCCCATCTATCTCTGCCACCAACTTGAGGCCATCTTCCCGGCAAATGCATCTGGATTTCACATTGTTTGGTCTTTTTCTGTACAGTGTGTCGTCGACAAACTAGTACATACTAGACTGGTGGGCTACTTTTTCGTCTTCTTCTCGCTCTTCGGGAAGCTCGCCTGTTTGAAGGAAATGGACTATATGATGCGCCCAAGTTGGAGCCCATGGCTCGACAACACGGCCTAAAGGCATCTCTTCATTTATGGGAGCGCTTGCCTCGACCGCGAGAACCTCGGGTTCGACAGGAGGGTGCTGCTCACTGATACATCTCCAACGTATCTATAATTTTTGATTGTTCCATGCTATGATTTAAGATGTTTTGGATGTTTAATGGGCTTTGTTATACACTTTTATATTATTTTTGGGACTAACCTATTCACCCAAAGGTCCAGTCCAGATTGCTGTTTTTTTTGCCTATTTCAGGGTTTTATAGAAAACGATTATCAAACAGAGTCCAAACGGAATGAAACTTCGGGAGAGATATTTTTGGAGCAAAATACGCACGTGAGACTTGAGAACCACGGAATAGGGCACACGTGGCGTCCACGAGGGTGGGGGGCGCGCCCCCTGCCTCATGGGCCCCACTTCTAGCCCCTGCTGCCCTCCTTCTTCCTATATATATCTACGTACCCCGAAACCATCAGAACAACACAAAAAACCCTAGTTCCACCGCCGCAACCTTCTGCTCCCGTGAGATCCCATCTTGGGTCCTGTTCCGGAGCTCCACCGGAGGGGGGATCTTCCACGGAGCGTTTCTACATCATCATCATTGCCTCACCATGAGTTGTGAGTAGTTTACCACAGACCTTCGGGTCCATAGCTAGTATCTAGATGGCTTCTTCTCTCTCTTTCGATCTCAATACCAAGTTCTCCTCGGTCTTCGAGGAGATCTATTCGATGTAATCTCTTTTTGCGGTGTGTTTGTCGAGATCCGATGAATTGTGGGTTTATGATCAAGATTATCTATGACAAATATTTGGTTCTTTTCCGAACTCTTTATGTATGATTGTAATATCCTTGCAAGTCTCTTCAAATTATTGGTTTGGTTTGGCCTACTAGATCTATAGTTCTTGCAATGGGAGAAGTGCTTGGCTTTGGGTTCAATCTTGAGGTGTCCTTTCCCAGTGACAGTAGGGGCAGCAAGGCACGTATTGGATTGTTGCCATCAAGGATAAAAAGATGGGGTTTATATCATGTTATTTGAACTTATCCCTCTACATCATGTCATCTTGCTTAAGACGTTACTCTATTTTTATGAACTCAATACTCTAGATGCATGTGGGATAACGGTCGATGTGTGGAGTAATAGTAGTAGATGCAGAATCATTTCGGTCTACTTGTTTCGGACGTGATGCCTATATATAATGATCATGCCTAGATAGTCTCATAATTATTCACTTTTCTATCAATTGCTCGACAGTAATTTGTTTACCCGCCGTAGAATATCACTATCATGAGAGAAGCCACGAGAGAAAACTATGCCCCCCCGGGTCTATTCTCAACATATCAATCTACAATCTACTTTACTTTTCCGCTTTTACTTTCTGTTCTTATATCCAAAAATACCAAAAATATCAAACTACCATCTCTATCAGATCTCACTTTCGTAAGTGACCATAGAGGGATTGACGACCCCTTATCGCGTTGGCTGCGAAGTTCTTATTTGTTTGTGCAGGTGCGAGGGACTCGCGCGTGGTCTCCTACTAGATTGATACCTTGGTTCTCAAAAACTAAGGGAAATACTTACGCTACTGTGCTGCATCACCCTTTCCTCTTCGAGGGAATACAATGCAAGCTCGAGAAGTAGCAAGAAGAATTTCTGGCGCCGTTGCCGGGGAGGCTTACGCAAAAGTCATATACCAAGTACCTATCACAAACCCGTATCCTTCGCATTATATTTTTTGCCTCTCGTTTTCCTCTCCCCCACTTCACCCTTGCCGTTTTATTTGCCCTTCTTCTGCCGTGTGTTTATCGTTCGCTCGCTTCTTGTTTGCTTGTGTGTTGGATTGCTTGCTTGTCACTATGGCTCAGAACAATACCAAATTGTGTGACTTCTCCAATACCAATAATAATAATTTTATTAGCACTCCGATTGCTCCTATTACCGATGCTGAATCTTGTTATGAAAGATCAATTTTCCGGCCCTCCTAGTGAAGATGCCGCTACCCATCTAAACAACTTTGTTGATTTGTGTGATATGCAAAAGAAAAGGGATACGGATAACAATATTGTTAAATTGAAGTTATTTCCGTTTTCACTTAGAGATCGTGCTAAAACTTGGTTTTTCTCTTTGCCTAGAAATAGTATTGATTCGTGGAATAAGTGCAAAGATGCTTTTATCTCTAAGTATTTCCCTCCTACTAAGATCATCTCTCTTAGAAACGATATTATGAATTTTAAGCAACTAGATCATGAGCATGTTGCACAAGCTTGGGAGAGAATGAAATTAATGATACGTAATTGCCCTACGCATGGTTTGAACTTATGGATGATTATTCAGAACTTTTATGCTGGCTTGAATTTTGCTTCTAGAAATCTTTTAGATTCGGCCGCAGGAGGCACTTTCATGGAAACTACCTTAGGAGAAGCTACCAAACTCCTAGATAATATTATGATTAATTATTCTCAATGGCACACTGAAAAATCTACTAGTAAAAAAGTGCATGCTATTGAAGAGATTGGTGTTTTGAGTGGAAAGATGGATGAACTTATGAAATTATTTGCTGCTAAGAGTGATTCTTCTGATCCTAATGATATGCCTTTGTCCACTTTGATTGAAAATAATAATGAATCTTTGGATGTGAATTTTGTTGGTAGGAATAATTTTGGTAACAATGCTTATAGAGGGAAGTTTAATCCTAGTCCTTTTCCTAGTAATTCCTCTAATAATTATGGTAATTCCTACAACAACTCTTATGGAAAGACGCCTTCTGAATTTGAAACTAGTGTTAAGGAGTTTATGAATTCACAAAAGAATTTCAATGATATGCTTGAAGAAAAATTGCTTAAGATTAATGAAATGGCTAGAAGTGTGGATATAATTACTCTTGATGTTGATTCTTTGAAACTTAGATCTATCACACCTAAGCATGATATCAATGAGTCTCTCAAAGCCATGAGAATTTCCATTGATGAATGCAAAGAAAGAACCGCTAGGATGCGTGCTAAAAGAGAGAATTATATAAAAGCGTGTTATTCTAGTTATCATGAAAATAAAGATGAAGATCTGAAAGTTATTGATGTGTATCCTATTAGATCCTTGTTTTCTAGTATGAATCTTGATAAAGATAGGATTGGAGACGAGTCTACTTTAAGGTGTTCCAATGATTCAAAGTTTTTAGATCTTGATGCTAAAATTGTTAGAAGTGGGAGTGAAGAAATTAAAACTTTGCATAGTGATGAACCCACTACTTTGGATTTCAAGGGATTCAATTATGATAATTGCTATTTGATTGATTGTATTTCCTTGTTGTAATCCGTACTAAACTCTCCGCATGCTTATAGTCAAAATAAAGCTTTTACCAAACACATAGTTGATGCTTTGATGCAATCTTATGAAGAAAAGCTTGAGTTAGAAGTTTTTATCACTAGAAAGCTTTATAATGAGTGGGAACCTACTATTAAAATTAAAATTAAAGATCATGAATGCTTTGCTTTGTGTGATTTGGGTGCAAGTGTTTCCACTATCCCAAAAAATTTGTGTGATTTGTTAGGTTTCCATGAGCTTGATGATTGTTCTTTAAATTTGCATCTTGCAGATTCTACTATTAAGAAACCTATGGGAAGGATTAATGATGTTCTTATTGTTGCCAATAGGAATTATGTGCCCGTAGATTTCACTGTTCTTGATATAGACTGCTATCCTTCATGTCCTATTATTCTTGGTAGACCTTTCCTTAGAACGATTGGTGCAATTATTGAAATGAAGGAAGGAAATATTAGATTCCAATTCCCATTAAGGAAAGGCATGGAGCACTTTCCTAGGAAGAAAATTAAATTACCATATGAATCTATTATGAGAGCCACTTATGGATTGCCTTCCAAAGATGGCAATACCTAGATCTATCATTGTATCGTGCGTAGCCAGGGGCATAAAACGATAACGCTTGTTGGGAGGCAACCCAATTTTACATTTTTTGTTTTTGCTTATGTTTGGGAATAAATATTGCATCTAGCTTATTTTTAGATGCGGTTTTGTGTTTTAATTAGTGTTTGTGCCAAGTAGAACCTTTGGGAAGACTTGTGTGAAGTTCATATGATCTTGCTGTGAAAAAACAGAATCGTTAGCACTCGCTAGAATGGTCACCAGTTTTTACTGGAGTGTGCTATTTATTTGATTCTTTTTGCAGATGATTAATAGACAAATTCCTCACGTTTACCAATTTATTTCAATTTTTTTGGAGTTACAAAAGTATGTGAAAGTTACAGATTACTACAGACTGTTCTGTTTTTGACAGATTCTGTTTTTCTTGTGTTGTTTGCTTATTTCAATGCATCTATGAGTAGTATTGGGAAGTATGAATCATGGAGAAGTTGGAATACAGTAGGTTTAACACCAATATAAACAAAGAATGAATTCATTACAGTACCTTTGAGTAGTGGTTTGTTTTCTTATACTAACGGAGCTCACGAGATTTTTGTCTAAGTTTTGTGTTGTGAAGTTTTCAAGTTTTGAGTATTGTTTTGATGGACTATGGAACAAAGAGTGGCAAGAGCATACGCTTGGGGATGCCCAAGGAACCCCAAGGTAAAATTCAAGGACAACCAAAAGCCTAAGCTTGGGGATGCCCCGGGAAGGCATCCCCTCATTCGTCTTCATCTATCGGTAACTATACTCGGAGGTATATTTTTATTCACCACATGATATGTGTTTTACTTAGAGCGTCATGTATAATTTGAGTCTTTGCTTGTTAGTTTGCCACAATTATCCTTGCTGGACACACCTTTTTGAGAGAGATAAATATGGCCTAGGAATTGATAGAACACTCTATGTGCTTCACTTATATCTTTTGAGTTGAATAGTTTTTGCTCTAGCGCTTCACTTATATCTTTTAGAGCACGGTGGTGATTTTATTTTGAAGAAATTGTTGACCTCTAATGCTTCACTTATATCCTTTTGAGAGTCTATTAAAACAGCATGGTAATGTACTTTGGCTATAAAACTAGCCTTCACATGATAGACATCCAAGATCAATGTAGTAAAAACTTTCATACTAAGTGCATTGAATATGATGAGAAGTTGGATGCTTGATATTTTTTTTGAGATATGAGGATAGTGATATTAGAGTCATGATAGTGGAGTTATTATGAAATTGAGAAATGCTTGTGTTAAAGTTAGTGATTCCCGTAGCATGCACGTATGGTGAACTGCTATGTGACGAAGTTAGAGCATGAGGTATTTGTAGAGTGTCATCCTTTGTGTGGAGGTCGGGGGCGCGCGATGGTTAACTCCTACCAACCTCCCCCCTAGGAGCATGCGTTGATTGCTTTGTTTTGATGACTCGTAAATTTTTGCAATAAGTATATGAGTTCTTATGACTAATGTTGAGTCCATGTATATTACGCACTCTCACCCTTCCACCATTGCTAGCCACTATATATCCTTCCTCAAAATAGCCACCATATATCTTCCTCAAAACAGCCACCATACCTACCTATCATGGCATTTCCGTAGCCATTCCGAGATATATTGCCATGCAACTTTCCACCGTTCATATGACACGCTTCATATTGTCATATTGCCATGCATGATCATGTAGTTGACATCGTATTTGTGGCTAGGCCACCATGCATAATTTTTCATACATGTCACTCTTGATTCATTGCACATCCCGGTACACCACCGGAGGCATTCATATAGGGTCATACTTTGTTCTAGTATCGAGTTGTAATATCGAGTTGTAATTCAATGAAAGTGTGATGATCATCATTATTAGAGCATTGTCCCATGTGAGGAAAGGCTAAATAAAGAAAGCCCCTCCAAAAAAGGAAAAAAGGAAAAAAAGAAAAGAAAAGAAAAAGGGACAATTGCTACTATCTTTTTCCACACTTGTGCTTCAAAGTAGCACCGTGTTCTTCATGATAGAGAGTTTCATGTTTAGTCACTTTCATATACTAGTGGGAATTTTTATTATAGAACATGGCTCGTATATTCCAACGATGGGCTTCCTCAAATGCCCTAGGTCTTCATGAGCAAGCAAGTTGGATGCACACCCACTTAGTTTATTTTGTTGAGATTTCATACATTTTTAGCTCCAGTGCATCCGTTGCATGGCAATCCCTACTCACTCAAATTGATATCTATTGATGGGCATCTCCATAGCCCGTTGATACGCCTAGTCGATGTGAGACTATCTCCCTCCTTTTTGTCTTCTCCACAACCACCACTCCATTCCACATAGTGCTATATCCATTGCTCACGCTCATGTATTGCGTGAAAGTTGAAAGGTTTGAAAGAATAGAGTATGAAAACAAGTGCTTGGCTGAAACCAGGGTTGTGCATGATATGAATATTTTGTGTGATGAAGAGGGAGCATAGCCAGACTGTATGATTTTGTATGGATAACTTTCTTTAGCCATAGTATTTTGAGAAGACATGATTCATTTGTTAGTATGCTTGAAGTATTATTATTTCTTATGTCAATATAGACTTTTGTCTTGAATCTTTCAGATCTGAACATTCATGCCATAATTAAGAGAATTACATTGAAAACTATGTTGGTTAGCATTCCACATCAAAAATTCTATTTTTATCATTTACCTACTCGAGGACGAGTAGGAATTAAGCTTGGGGATGCTTGATACGTCTCCAACGTATCTATAATTTTTGATTGTTCTGTGCTATTATTTAAGATGTTTTGGATGTTTAATGGGCTTTGTTATACACTTTTATATTATTTTTGGGACTAACCTATTAACCCAAAGGCCAAGTCCAGATTGCTGTTTTTTGCCTATTTAAGGGTTTTACTGAAAAGGAATATCAAACGGAGTCCAAACGGAATGAAACTTCGGGAGAGATATTTTTGGAGCAAAATACGCACATGAGACTTGAAAACCACGGAATAGGGCACACGTGGCGTCCACGAGGGTGGGAGGCGCCCCCCCTACAGGGCACGCCCCCTGCCTCGTGGGCCCCACGTCTGGCCCCCGGTGCCCTCCTTCTTCCTATATATATCTACGCACCCCAAAACCATCAGAACAACAGAGAATACCCTAGTTCCACCGCCGCAACCTTCTGTTCCCGTGAGATCCCATCTCGGGGCCTGTTCCGGAGCTCCACCGGAGGGGGGATCTTCCACGGAGCGCTTCTACATCTCATCATCGCCTCACCATGAGTTGTGAGTAATTTACCACAGATCTTCGGGTCCATAGCTAGTATCTAGATGGCTTCTTCTCTCTCTCTTTGGATCTCAATACCAAGTTCTCCTCGGTCTTCGAGGAGATCTATTCGATGTAATCTCTTTTTGCCGTGTGTTTGTTGAGATCCGATGAATTGTGGGTTTATGATCAAGATTATCTGTGAGAAATATCGGGTTCTTTTCTGAACTCTTTATGTATGATTATAATATCCTTGCAAGTCTCTTCGAATTATTGGTTTGGTTTGGCCTACTAGATCTATTGTTCTTGCAATGGGAGAAGTGCTTGGCTTTGGGTTCAATCTTGCGGTGTCCTTTCCCAGTGACAGTAGGGGCAGCAAGGCACATATTGTGTTGTTGCCATCGAGGATAAAAAGATGGGGTTTATATCATGTTATTTGAGTTTATCCCTCTACATCATGTCATCTTGCTTAAGGCGTTACTCTGTTTTTATGAACTCAATACTCTAGATGCATGCTGGATAGCGGTCGATGTGTGGAGTAATAGTAGTAGATGCAGAATTGTTTCGGTCTACTTGTTTCGGACGTGATGCCTATATATAATGATCATGCCTAGTTAGTCTCATAATTATTCACTTTTATATCAATTGTTCGACAGTAATTTGTTTACCCGCCGTAGAATATCGCTATCATGAGAGAAGCCACTAGAGAAAACTATGGCCCCCGGGTCTATTCTCAACATATCAATCTACAATCTACTTTACTTTTCTGCTTTTACTTTCTGTTCTTATATCCAAAAATACTAAAAATATCAAACTATCATCTCTATCAGATCTCACTTTCGTAAGTGACCATAAAGGGATTGACAACCCCTTATCGCGTTGGCTGCGAAGTTCCTATTTGTTTGTGCAGGTGCGAGGGACTCGCGTGTGGTCTCCTACTGGATTGATACATTGGTTCTCAAAAACTGAGGGAAATACTTACGCTACTGTGCTGCATCACCCTTTCCTCTTCGAGGGAATACAACGCAAGCTCGATAAGTAGCACTCACCAAGTGAAGTGGGGTTGTCCCCGGCAACCTCTCTACCAGCAGTTTTAGGATGCTCTACTGAGAAATGCTTGCCGGAGTTCAACTTTCTCCTTTTCCCGGTCATCGTTGAAGGGGAGACTCGTGGCTGAGTGAGGTGGAGGACAAAAGTTCCTTGTTCCACAAGAAGCTTTTGTGCAGCGCACTTTGATAAGTGATCGGCGCTGCATTTTCTGCACGCTGCACATGCTCTGCTTGTAATCCATCAAAGTGCTCTTCGAACTTTTTCACCTCCTCCACATGTGCCTCCATCAACAGACCCTGATAATCTTTGTTGACTTGCTTCACATCGAGTTGAGAATCTCCACGAAAAATCAGTTTCTTGATTCCCAACTTCACCACAATTCTGAGTCCGGCAAGAAGCCCCTCATCCTCAACGGTGTTGTTGGTGGCCTTCTCCCAGGGAATGTGCATTTTGAACCACGTATCTGAGATTCTCTCCGGTGGGCGCGAGAATAATTACACCTGCTCTGGCGCCCTACAGCGAGAAAAATACATGATACATTCCTTCGACATTTCTTTGCCGGGGAGAATTGTCTCTAGAACTTCTTCGTTTGGCGTGGGGGTCCATTATGCAATGAAATCCACCAATGCCCTGCTCTGAATTGTGGAACTGCTCTCATATTTCAAACCAAAGCTTGACAACTCTAGTGCCCATTCAACTATCCTGCCGGTTGCCTCGGGGTTCCTCAATATGAGTTGTAGTGGAAAACGGGTAACAACTGAGATCTCATGGGCTTGGAAGTAGTGGCGCAGTTTCCTCAAGCCCATGATAAGGCCGAAGATTAACTTTTGTACTCCAGAGTACCTTGATCTAGCCCCCTGTAACAGGGAGCTGACAAAGTACACTAGCTCTGCACCACTTCCTTCCTTGTCGCTGCCTTGGGACCACCTTCACTTGCTTTCCTTGGTTCCACTTGGATTGCGTCAAGTCTTGCTGCGGATGCCTCGGTTCCATCTCTGGTTGGATTAGTCACAGCAGCTGAATCTTTATCCACTTCTCGCAGCGCCACCAGCGCTGCACTAACCACTTGATTTGTTGCCGCTAAGTATAGCAGCAACGGTTCTTGCGGTTTAGGCGCGATTAAGGTGGGAGCGGAGGAAAGGTGAGCTTTTATATCTTGCAATGCTACTTCTGCTTCTGGGGTCCACTTCATCGGGCCAACCTTTTTTAGAATTTTGAAAAAGGGCAAGGCAAGCTCGGTGGACTTGGAGATGAACCTACTCAGTGCGACAATGCATCCTGCCAAGCGTCTTACGTCCTTGACCGTCTTGGGCGCTTGTATCTACTCAATTGTTTGATCTTCTCGAGATTGGCTTCTATTCCCCGTTGAGACACAAAGAAACCAAGGAGCTTGCCGGATGGGACACCAAACACACACTTCTCAGGGTTGAGCTGCAAATTGATCTTGCGCAAGTTTGCAAAAGTTTCCTCCAAGTCCTGAACAAGTGTTGCCTTCTCCCTGGTTTTGACCACTATATCATCCATGTAGGCTTCTACGTTTATGTGTAGCCGAGGCTCAAACCCGATTTATATAGCCCTTGCAAAGGTAGAACCAGTGCTCTTTAATCCAAAAGGCATACGTATAAAGAAGTACGTGCAATATGGAGTTATGAACGCAGTCTTCTCTTCATCTTCCTTGGCCATGAATATCTGGTGGTACCCAAAGTATGCGTCCAAGAAGGAAACCAAATCACATCCGGAAGTGGAATCAACAATCTGATCGATCCACAACAAGGTAAAAGGGTCCTTCGGGCAGGCTTTGTTCAAGTTAGTGAACTCAATGCAAAGCCTCCATTTCCCATTCGCCTTACGCACAACTACCAGGTTTGCTAGCCAAGTTGGATGCAACACTCCTCTGACCAAACCAGCTGCTTCAAGTTTCCTGATTTCCTCGGCAATGAACTGCTGCCGCTCCAAGGCTTGCTTTCCAACCCTTTGCTTGTCAGGCCTAGCGTGATGGCAGACAGTAAGGTGGTGCTCGGTTACCTCCATGGGAACACCGGGGTTGTCACATGGTTCCAGGCAAACACATAGACATTCGCCCGCAGGAAGGCAACAAGTTTTGTCAGCACGGCGGTGTGGTGATGGTGATCGTGAAGTGATCCGCGCAGGGCTTCGCCTAAACACTACGACAATATGGCCGGAGGAGCAAACTGTGGAAGGGGGTGCTGCACACGGCTAGGAAAAATTGATGTGCATTCTAGGCGCCCCTTCCCCACGTATATAAAGGAGGGAGGGGGAGGGAGCCAGCCCTATGTCGGGACCCAAGTGGGGGTAGTCCTACTAGGACTCCTAGTCCTAGTATGATTGCCCCCCTTATTCGTTTCTATTGGAGGGGGAGAGGGAAGGAGAGGGAGTAGAAGAAGGAAAGGGGGGCCTGCCCCCTTCCATAGCCCAATTCAGACTCCCCATGGGGGGCGCCACCCCTTGTGGGCTACCTTGCCTCCCCCTTATGGCCCATGTGGCCTACAACTTTCCCCCGAGGGGTTCCAGTAAACCCCACGTACTCCGATATGTACCCGCTACCCTCGGAACTCTTCCGATGTCCGAATACCATCATCCAATATATAAATCTTTACCTCCTCAACCATTTCGAGACTCCTCATCATGTCAGTGATCTCATCTGGGACTCCGAACAATCTTCGGTTACCAAAAACACATAACTCATAATACAAATTGTCATCGAACGTTAAGCGTGCGGACCCTATGGGTTCGAGAACTATGTAGACATGACCGAGACACATCTCCGCTTAATAAACAATAGCAGAACCTGGATGCTCATATTGGTTCCTACATATTCTATGAAGATATTTGTTGGTCAAACCGTAATGACAACATATGTTACTCCCTTTGTCATCGGTATGTTACTTGCCCGAGATTCGATCGTCGGTATCTCCATACCTAGTTCAATCTCGTTATCGGAAAGTCTCTTTACTTGTTCCATAATGCATCATCCCACAACTAACTCATTAGTCACATTCCTTGCAAGGCTTCTTTATGATGTGCATTACTGAGAGGGCCCAGAGATACCTCTCCGATACTCGGAGTGACAATTCCTAATCTCGATCTATGCCAACCCAACAAACACCTTCGGAGATACCTATAGAGCATCTTTAGAATCACCTAGTTACGTTGTGACATTTTATAGCACACAAGGCATCCCTCCGGTATTCGGGAGTTGCATAATCTCATAGTTGGCGGAATATGTATTTGACATGAAGAAATCAGTAGCGATAAAACTTAACGATCAATATGCTAAGCTAGCGGATGGGTCATGTACATCACATCATTCTCCTAATGATGTGATCATATTAATCAAACGACAACACATGTCTATGGTCAGGAAACTCAACCATCTTTGATTAACGAGCTTGTCTAGTAGAGGCTTACTAGGGAGACTGTGTTTTGTCTATGTATCCACACACGTATCAAGTTTCGGTTAATATAGTTCTAGCATGAATAATGGACATTTATCATGATATAAGGAAATATAAATAACAACTTTGTTATTGCCTCTAGGGCATATTTCCTTCAGTCTCCCACTTGTACTAGAGTCAATAATCTATATCTATTATATAATTAAAACATAAGTAAAACCAGCCTCCACGTTAATCCACATATGTTAAAAATATATTATCCATTGATCTGGATTACATCGGCTGAGATTAAAACATCTGAAAAGGTTACGCAGAACAATATTAGGTGCAATTTTTAGCATACGGCACGTTCCTGGTATAACCCAAATAACAAGTCTGGTCCTATCACAAACACATAGGAGACCTTACGTGAAAATACAATCAAAACACATACAAAAGGAAAATAATCTGCTACAGAATCGGCTAGGCATAAGAAAAAAAACGGGAATCCTTTCATTAGGAATAAAAAAGATCCCTGATGGAATCATATCCAATTTGCCCTTATTTAAGGTCTGAACTCTCCCCCAAATAAAAGTTCCTTCCAGCTGGTCTCATCTTCACGCCGCCGCCACAAGCAACTCCGGTTGTCCTTTCTTCTAGGTCTTCATCCTCCACAGACTCACTAATGGCTTACAACAACATGGTATCAGATTTCTTCGTGGAGGTTGACGATGGCTTCAACGAGGCGTATTTCTTTCTCAGGTAATCAATGAAATCACGTCAGGGTCACGCAGGTTTACGATATATTGGGATCTCCAGACGTACGGTGGAGTCTCCAGTCCATTGCGACACAAATCTTACCCAGTAATTGCCTGCGACATCTGGGCACCCAACAAATCGTTCAAAGTTCAGTCCTGCAGGTCCTGTTACACCATGCACATCCCCTCTCCATGCCATCCTCAAATTCCAAACTCCATCAATTGACTATATCGATCTAAAAAAAGACCACTATCCGATCCGGGTTGTCAGTTCATCACCAATAATGTTATCTACTATTTTAATCGCCTGCACTTGACAGCTGAGGATTGGTTCAGTGGTGGATCTGAGTTAATGACGCAAGGAGGAGTGCAGTGGCCATGCGGCGCTAAACAGGAGCAAGAATCCTTTACATATCTCACGTAATCAGGCTAGCAGCCATGGTTGAGAAGGAAGAACCACGTGCATATATTTCGCTGTCTCGCTTACAAATGCGCTCATCTCTCACATCACACAGCCCGCCGATTCTTTCCATGTGCATCTCATTACCAGTAAAAAATCCATCAACCTCTATTCATGGGGTGGGATCAGAAAGAAAGTGGCTATATTTATGTTTTTGTATGTTTTAATATACTTGGATGATCACATCAGTGGTCATTCTAGGTTTCCGTTAGACCAAGCAAAGGCAGCTCCACTCAATTTTTTTCCATACATGATACGATCAATTCGTATGGTGCAGTGAAATATGGAGCGGCTGGAAGTCATATCTCCACAATTCTAGCGTTATATGCTTAAATTCTCAAGAACTTCCACCCAGACACCAGAGATGGAAAGAAGTACTGCATCACATCCACCTAAGAAGCCAGCAACACGCACGGCGGATCAAAGGCTCGGCACATCCAGTAGGTGTGCCTACTATGTCTTGGCACCCAACAAATCAATTAAAGGTTATTAAGATATGAACACCCTTTATGTGTTTATGTTTCTACATTTGAAAAAATTCTTAATTGTGATAAAATTTGATGTGCACATCATCCACAAACAAATAGTCCTTGAACTGAGCGCGAGAACAATGGGACATCCAGGAAGAGGTAACCAAACAAAATAATCGGCACTGCTATTTATTCTGTGGAAATAAAGAACATGCGAGGTTCGAATTATTATAGGATAAAGATATGAGAAGACCAAGAAAGCTACAATAAAGCAAAATGAAACAGGTTTGTATAGGAAGTCTATCGTAAAAAGCATTTTTTTATTTTTTTCGATGATTTGACGTCAAGCAACTTTAAACCAGGCACCATTCAGATCCCTACGTATTACATTTGCTGACATCACCAATGATATCAGCAAAACATGTTCCTTTTTTACAGCAAACAATTTTGCTGCCCCTCTTCATATTTTCTCTACCATGGCTCTAAATTAGGCAATTCACTGTCATGAGTTCCAACACATGTACACTCTATAAAAGTTCAAACACATGTTACCAATGAAGCAAACATTCTTCGCTTCAATTTTGATATCATTTTAATCAATTTTGAAAAGAAAAATAATAATATTTTGAATAATTGGTCACTTTCATTGATCACGCGGTAATTTTCATCAATCATAAATATTACAAATGTATACAAAATAAATGAAAAATGATACCTTATATTATTAGCATATATACATCGATCGTTTGGATGTACATTTACTGTTGGTTCTATGGTACGAAAAATGGATAACAATAGTACAATAGAGACGAGTGGGCGCATGCATTATTTAGTACTCATCAGCAGAGTTCCAGATGGATAAAATATAAGAAAGTTGTTACCTGAGAAGAACAATAACTTTTTAGGGCCCACGTACATGTCAAATGAATGACATGTGGTATGAAAATCCCGACAAATGGATGTGAACACATTCTGTGTGCAACAAGAAAAAATATATACTATTTAGTTAAAATATATAAATCAATATATGGTTTCGGTTTCACACTGAAGACCACAATGCCTTGGTCCTCTATTTTCATGTAATTAAGCTCCTCGCTAGAAGCATATGATTCCCACTAGAGTAAAGTGACGTTTTCTCAAGATGTACCAGCTAAATTTAGTTTATCTGTTTTGGATCATACATTAATATGAACATAATAATATATTAAATCCAATAACAGTTGGTGTGTAATAAATAGAGAAAAATTGGTTGAGACCTATAAAACTAAAAATCATCTATTTTCTGCTACCAGCGTTTCTACAACCCTAAAAATTTATAAGTGGTCAATTGACATGTCAAGACAAACATAATTAATATGTGAAAAATCTATATATAATAGTACAAAAAGCTAGCAGCGAAGATGCATGTGTCAACCTGATAGTTTGACGTATGAATCAGAAATAAAAAATAAGTAAAAAGATGATTTTGATATGTATGTCCTACCAAGTCCATAAATTACTAAATTTTAAAACATCTTCCATGCATCCATCGTATAGCATATACAACCAATAGTAATAAGAATATCAAGTACGGTGGGGGACAAATTTATCACCAGGATCATGTGTATTTTGATTTAACCCATGATGAACCAACTCGCAAAAAGTATTGTTGGAGATAGACATTGCTGGAAGAGGATTGTATGAGGGTAATCTAGAGATACTCAGGGAAGTATATGCTTTCGCATGGCAAATCACAAACTCCAAGGCCATCAACTTATATTACTAGCCATGCCAAGAAACCAATAAAACTATTGGAAAGAGATGTATTTGAAATGCAACCATCATTTTCACATAAAATGTGTTTTGGCTATATATTTTAATGATAGTACCTCACACCACAACATATGTTGAAGAGAAAATAATAGGAAATAAACTTAATGCACCTATTCTATATTGGAAACAAAAAACTAGCAAATTAATTAAACAACATGTATTGGGTCTAGCCGCGCAAATGCGCAGGTTACCCCGCTAGTTATATAGTAATGATTCTAACACCCATGGAGTCTTGGTGCTGATCATGTTTTGCTCGTGGAAGAGGCTTAGTCAATGGGTCTGCTATATTCATATCTGTATGTATTTTAAAAATCTCTATGTCTCCCTCCTTGACTTGATCGCGGATGGAGTTGAAGCGTCTCTTGATGTGTTTGGTTCTCTTGTGAAACCTGGATTCCTTTGCCAAGGCAATTGCTCCAGTGTTGTCATAAAAGATTTTCATTGGACCCGATGCACTAAGTATTACACCTAGATCGGATATGAACTCCTTCATTTGATGCTTCCAAAGCAACTGTATACTCCGCTTCACACGTAGATCCCGCCACGACGCTCTGCTTGGAATTACACCAACTGATAGCTCCACCATTCAACAAAAATATGTATCCGGTTTGTGACTTAGAGTCATCTGGATCAGTGTCAAAACTAGCATCGACATAACCATTTACGATGAGCCCTTTGTCACCTCCATAAACGAGAAACATATCCTTGGTCCTTTTCAGGTACTTCAGTATGTTCTTGACCGCTGTCCAGTTATCCACTCCTGGATTACTGTACCACTCTGGTGTGGATCGTACTCATGTTGACCTACGAGGTTCAGTAGTAACTTTATCTGAAGTTTCATGATCATCATCATTAGCTTCTTCACTAATTGGTGTAGATATCATGGGAACTATTTTCTATGATGAGCTACTTTGTAATTCCAGAGAAGGTACATCTACCTCATCAAGTTCTACTTTCCTCCCACTCACTTCTTTCGAGAGAAACTCCTTCTCTAGAAAGGATCCATTTTTAGCAACAAAGATCTTGCCTTCGGATCTATGATAGAATGAGTACCCAACAATTTCTTTTGGGTATCGTATGAAGACGCACTTCTCCGATTTGGATTCAAGCTTATCAGGCTGAAGTTTAAGAAACGATAGCTTAGGTTTCTAACCAAACCATAGTTCATACGGTGTCATCTCAACAGATTTAGACGGTGCCCTATTTAACGTGAATGCAGGTGTCTCTAATGCATAACCCCAAAACAATAGTGGTTGTCGGTGTACAAAAGTAGGGGCGTTATTTTTTACCCCTTACTCATGCATGGGCAGTCAGAGCCACGCCTGTGGCTGAACATGACAGGGCAAAAGGAAGGAGCCAGGCAACATGAGAAGACCAAACAAGAAGACAAGCTCTCCCCCGGCAAGGACTCTTGTTGGGGCAGCCTGCGCAGCCCCCGGCAATGGCTCTTGCTGGGGCGATCCACTCAGACGCCACCATCGCAGCCACCCTTGAAGCCTTTGGGCTCCAATGGTACCAACAACATTAGAGCCAAGGCTCGGGAAGCGCCCATGTGATGGCATGCAGATCTTTGTGAAGACAAAGATCTATGACTCCCAAGATAATAACCAGAAGACATGGCGATCACATAGCTCCTTGCCGAGGATGCCCACGAGGCCCCGGAAAGGATCCTTACCGAAGACACCCCGGAGCCCCGGCAAGCCTCTTGCCGCAGGATACTCATGGAGGCCAAGGCAAGACCCTTGCCGAGAACAGAAGCAAGTCTGCGGCAAGCCCTGGCCGCCCCGTCGCCGCCCTAGCTCGTCGGCCGACTAGCTGGCCCAGGCAGGCACCCACGTGTAGATACGTGGTTCATGGGCCAGCTAGCCAAGCACCTGCGTGGTGGTATGCAGATCTTTGTGAAGACCCTACCGCGACGCCACCTCAGCTGCCTGCCTCGCTGGCCTGGACGCGCGTCGCGACCAGACAGAGCGGCCACGGACGGGACGGGCTTCGTTCCCGTCCCCGATAAAGTAAATAGATACCTAAGAAGCGCATTGAATGCGCCTTGTCC
>LR738715.1:379691546-379708031 GCA_902687465.1 Secale cereale | reverse complement strand
CTTACCGAAGACACCCCGGAGCCCCGGCAAGCCTCTTGCCGCAGGATACTCATGGAGGCCAAGGCAAGACCCTTGCCGAGAACAGAAGCAAGTCTGCGGCAAGCCCTGGCCGCCCCGTCGCCGCCCTAGCTCGTCGGCCGACTAGCTGGCCCAGGCAGGCACCCACGTGTAGATACGTGGTTCATGGGCCAACTAGCCAAGCACCTGCGTGGTGGTATGCAGATCTTTGTGAAGACCCTACCGCGACGCCACCTCAGCTGCCTGCCTCGCTGGCCTGGACGCGCGTCGCGACCAGACAGAGCGGCCACGGACGGGACGGGCTTCGTTCCCGTCCCCGATAAAGTAAATAGATACCTAAGAAGCGCATTGAATGCGCCTTGTCCCGTAATGGCGTGGGATAAGCCCATACACTGTACACCTTTCCACCTCCCGTGTGCCACTGTGGTAACCCCTTTGAACTATAAAAGGAGGCCCGCGGCGTAGTACAGAAGGATTCAGATCCTGAAAAGCTATAGAGACACCGTAGCTAGCTCAAGAACTCAAGAACACTTAAATATACACCAAAGCAGGACTTGGATATTACGCATCCTCGTGGCCCGAACCTGGGTAAACGATCGATGTGCTGACTCTTAGACCTGCTCTTTGCACAACTTCGCGCCCGCCAACCGTAGAAGGGATTATAGTGATCCCATAGGTGTCGATAGGGGAAGGGACGGCAAGGCTTGTTGCCGGGGCACGTTGCTTATCTTAAGATAACATGGATCCGTTCCTTGGTGTGGCTCTTTCCCGCGCAGAAACAAACCCGGCAAATGCCCTTCTCTTCATAAATACGCTGTAAACAAGTACAATTCGTACGGAATGCATACATAAGCAAGGGGGTTACAACATTTAAATCTTACAAAGGCCAGTAGGCTTAAAAACTAAAAAGTGATAAGATTCCCGTGATCCCTTTCTTGTCCCTCTCCTTAGGAAATGGAACAAGATGGCGAAGGGAAAAAGAAGCGCCTAGGCGAAGTGCAAGCAGCAGAAAGCACCAAGGGAACATCCCGACGGCCGTCCCAAAGGAGGCCGACGATGATGGCGCCGGGAGAAGAGCCGAAAGATGGGGCAGCAGGCCGGCAATGGGTCGACGCCCGCGTACTCCGACATGACGACCACCGCCCACCTTCTTCGCCTTCTCCGGCCTCCCAACGCCAGCCGCCCAAGGAGGCAACCCTGAGAAGTTCGAGGGGCTGGCGGTATAGATGATAGTGCTGCCAGCAGCACCCAGGGATGGCGTATCCGCCGCCTAGTCGGACCCATCATCCTCCTGCCCGCCGCCCTCGTCGTCGCCGCCGCTGTCCTCCCTATCGCTCTCGCTTGAGGAGAAGTTTTCGTTGTCGGTTGAGGTCTCCACACAGAACCCTAGCCTGTGTCCCGAGCGCCCGAAGACTTTGACGGAGAGCAGATCGCTCTCCGCTAGCCTGAAGTAGAGGATGTGCCCCTTCACCAAGCATTGGGCATGCACGAAGGTCTTCCACCCCCGGCGAAGAAGCATCACATGAGGGGTGGGAAACCTGGTGTCCACCCACATGGCGCCATGGCAACACCCCTCCATGTGAAGCCTCAGCCTTGGTGGTTGATCGACCTCCAACGCCCTCGCGAACGCTCCAGGAAGGCGGAGGCGACTGTGTGGCGGCTCGCGCAGCTGAATGATGAACTCCAACGCCGTGTCCTTTACATGGCCGCGTGGGGAGGCAGGAGGAGACGACGAAGGAGATGAATACGGAGACGACGACGACGCGGGTGTCCCCCGACCTCGTCTACCTCTGCCTCGACCGCCTCGCCGGCCACGGCCCTGGCCGGCGTTTCTGCCTCCAGCATGCCCCCCATCTGAGGCATCCGGCTCCTCTTTGACCACCGCCTCCCTCTGACGGGAAGACGACCTGGACGCTTCCTCGGAGGCACGGCCACGACCGCGCCTTCTCGGCATACCTTGCGGAGGGAAGGAATCAAACATGAAGAAGATGGATGGGGGAGGGTGAGAAGCACCGCTCCTCCCCTCCCCTCTTTATAGAAGAGCGACCGCCCGAGGCGACCAGCCCGAACGCCAAAGGCACGAGGGAAAAGGACCGATCCGCTGCTCCAATCAGCGGCGTCTAGCCCCCCTCAGCATTATTGCCCATGCCCTCTGCGTCTGCCGCTCACCCTCCCCGATGCATGAGGGATACGTGGCGGGCGGATTGGGAGTCAGATGACGCATGGTATAACCGTTTCGCACCCCCGCGATCGTGGAGCGACCCAGGTCCACTTAGTAAATGGACCGCGCCCCCACGAATTCCTCTATTCTTTATGAGGAGGGCGCGAACCGCCTCTTTACTATTTTTCGGAACCACAAAATGACGCAAGCACGATGCGGTCCCCCCACGCACGACCCCCACGTCAGCGGAGATCGTGGGGAAGCGCAACCATCGGAGGAGTTACTGTGGTAAAGGGAATCCAACCTCACTGCCTGCGCACCGTTCTGGGCCTAGCTCAACAACGCATTGCGCTTATGAATGGCCCAGGCCCGGGGGCTCCTGTCGGTGTACAAAAGTAGGGGCGTTCTTTTTTACCCCTTACTCGTGCAAGGGCCGTCAGAGCCACGCCTGTGGCCGAACATGACAGGGCAGAAGGAAGGAGCCAGGCAAAACGAGAAGACCAAACAAGAAGACAGGCTCTCCCCCGGCAGGGACTCTTGCCAGGGCAGCCTACGCACCCCCCGGCAAGGGCTCTTGCCGGGGCGATCCACTCAGACGCCTCCGTCGCAGCCACCCTTGAAGCCTTTGGGCTCCAATGGTACCAACAACATTAGAGCCAAGGCTCGGGAAGCGCCCACGTGATGGCATGCAGATCTTTGTGAAGACAAAGATCTATGATTCCCAAGATAATAACCAAAAGACATGGCGATCACATGGCTCCTTGCCGAGGACTCCCACGAGGCCCTGACAAGGCTCCTTACCGAAGACACCTCGGAGCCCCAGCAAGCCTCTTGCCGCAGGATACTCATGGAGGCCCCGACAAGACCCTTGCCAAGAACAGAAGCAAGTCTGCGGCAAGCCCTGGCCGCCCCGTCGCCACCCCAGCTCGGTGGCCGACTCACTGGCCCATGCAGGCACCCACATGGCGATACATGGTTCCTGGGCCAGCTAGCCAAGAACCTGTATGGTGGCATGCAGATCTTCGTGAAGACCCTACCGCGACGCCACCTCAGCTGCCTGCCTCGCTGGCCTGGACGCGTGTTGCGACCTGACAGAGCGGCCACGGACGGGATGGGCTTCTTTCCCGTCCCCGATAAAGTAAATAGACAGCTAAGTAGCGCATTGAATGCGCCTTGTCCTGTAATGGCGTGGGATAAGCCCATACACTGTACACCTTTCCACCTCCTGTGGGCCACCATGACAGCCCCTTTGAACTATAAATGGAGGCCCGTGGCGTACTGGAGAAGGATTGGGATCCTAAAAAGCTGGATAGGCACCGCAGCTAGCTCAAGAACTCAAGAACACTCAAATATACACCAAAGCAGGACTAGGGTATTACGCATCCTCGCGGCCCGAACCTGGGTAAACGATCGTTGTGCTGACTCTTAGACCTGCTCTTTGCACAACTTCGCACTCGCCAACCGTAGAAGGGATTCCAGTGATCCCATAGGTGTTGTTTCGTACCAACAGTGGTAAATCGTAAGAGACATCATAGATCGCACCATATCTAATAAAGTACGGTTACGATGTTCGGACACACCATTACGTCGTGGTGTTAGAGGTGGTGTGAGTTGCGAAACTATTCCACATTGTTTTAAATGAAGACCAAACTCGTAACTCAAATATTCGTCTCCCGATCAGATCGTAGAAACTTTATTTTCTTTTTACGATGATTCTCTACTTCACTCTAAAATTCTTTGAACTTTTCAAATGTTTTAGACTTGTGTTTCATCAAGTAGATATACCCATATCTTCTCAAATCATCTGTGAAGGTCATAAAATAACGATACCCACCGCAAGCCTCAACACTCATAGGACCGCATACATCGGTATGTATTATTTCCAATAAGTCAGTTCCTCGCTCCATTGTTCCGGAGAACAGAGTCATGGTCATCTTGCCCATGAGGCATGGTTCGCAAGTATCAAGTGATTCATAATCAAGTGATTCCAAAAGCCCATGTGCATGGAGTTTCTTCATGCGCTTTAGACCAATATGACCTAAACGGCTGTCGGTGTCAAAACCGGCAGATCTCGGGTAGGGGTACCCAAGCTGCGCGTCTAAGGATCGATGGTAACGAGGGACTGGGGACACGATGTTTACCTAGGTTCGGTCCCTCTCTATCGAGGTAATACCCTACTTCCTACTTGATTTAGTTTGATGAATATGGGGTTACAAGAGTTGATCTACCTCGAGATCATAATGGCTAAACCCAAGAAGTCTAGCCTATGATGTTGTGATTCACCTAGCTCCTACGAACTAAACCCTACGGCTTACCTACACGCCAGTGGAGGCCTAGGGTTACACAAAGATGAATTGGGGAGGAAGGAATCAATACATCAGGACATCTATTTTTCCCTTCTACATACATAGGAGTCCTAGGACACGGGGGATGACCTTATGCTTTTATCTTCACGGCTCATCAGTCCGGCCCACCTTCTGTAGCCCGAACACCCAAGGACCCCTTAATCCAGGACTCCCACAGTAGCCCTTGATCTTGCCTTCAATGACGAGGTTGTATCCGGCTTCATGTCTTCGTTCTTGCAAGGCAGGTTTTTCTTTGGAACAAGCGACAGTTCGGCTCTTGACTGCGCCCATTTGATTCCTTCACGACGTCGCCTCGGCTTCCACGTGTCAGACGAATGCGAACAGTACATGCACTTTTTACAAATAACCCCTTGGCCATGTGGGGATGGCGTTGTTTCAAGAGATTGGATCTCAGATGCCATTCCACACCATGCAAAAATCCTTAGAACCAGCCACGGAAAATACTCCCAACAAGGCCAGCGCCCCCGGTTCCTCCTCACGCCCCCATGACCCTCAAGCGGGCGATTGGGAAAGCTGCTCGGTATCTCATGCCCATTTGAAAAGACTTCAGACGGAGGGATATCTCCCTCCTGCGGATCTAGTCTCTGTTCGGGCTGGATTAACCTCAATTGACGATGAAGCCTTGGCGGAAAACTTCCCCAACCCGACTTAAGAGGAGCGGGTGTGCTTCGTCCCCTTCCTCTTGAGAGGCGTAGTATTTCCCATCCATCCTTCCTCAGAGATTTTCTGGTGTTTTATGGGCTCTAACTGCACAATCTCACGTCAGGCTCCATCTTGCATATTGCGGACTTCGTAGCTCTTTGCAAGTTATTTTTGGGCTGTGAGGCTCATTTCGAGCTATGGAGGAAATTATTTTGCCTCGTCCCCCGCTCCCAAATAGGATCCATATTCGAGGTGGGCGGCGTCGAAGTGTGGCGCATAGTAGGGACAGGTTACCTGTCCGGTACTCCTAAGAAGGCTTCCGAAGAGTGGCCCTCGGAGTGGTTTTATATCAAAGATGTTGTTCTTCCAGACCCAATCCGGAAAGGTCTTCCCGAATTCTCAAGCGCGCCTTTGAAGAAATGCTTCAACTGGCATCCTCGAAGTCATAAAGAAGAAGATACTGCGGAGATTAAGAGGCTAGTTAGTAAGGTGAGAGTACTTTCCCACTCCAAACTCTCAATAATTGAAGTAATGGCTATTACAATAACGCGATGCGTCCAACCACTTCAGTCTAGAGGGTTTCCCATGTGGCATTATAACGGGCAAGACGATGCCTCCCGTTGCCTACGCAAGGGTCCGGATACCCCTGCCGCCTTGGCCGTCATCCTAGCCGATCTCTATAAGTTGGAAAAGGAAGACTTCGTCTGCTTGAAATGTTGGGAAGGTTTTTCCATGTATAAAACCATTGACCAGGTGAGTCGTTTGGGTTGCTAGCTTTATAAAATCCCTTTTCTGAAATATGCCAACCGAACTGAATCCAGCTTTTTTCATCAGGAATGGAAGAAGGTGATCGAGGGGGTTTACTACCCTGCTTCGTAGCCAGAGGACCATGCTCGCGACAAAGATCCTAGATTTGAAGAAGATTCGGACATATTCATAGAGCTTAATGATGGAGTTTTTCATCGGGCGAGCCATGATGGCACAGAAGTGGCCATTGTAGCCGATTACCCTGGCCTTCTTCCTTCTTCCCACGTAAGTACATAGGCGACATTCCCTCAAAGAGAGCCTCCCCTTCACGCCTCACCCACCGCACTATCTCATGCTCCAAAGGGGAGGCGCTCGTCTCGCAATACTGTCTCAAGGGCATCTCTTAGGAAGATGACGCCTGTGTGGGGCGAGTCTTTGAAGCGAAAGGAAATGGGGGGCACCGTCCTCCTTCATCCAAGAGGTAAAGTTTTAAACATGTGCTCGGTAGCAAGGCCAGATTGTCATATTTTCCCTATGCCTCATTTTAGGAGGAGTATACGCCGAACTGTATCCAAGGACCCTACTGACCAAACACCAACAAATCCAGCCCCAGGCCCATCCACAAGGACAAGAGCCGATACGAGCGTAATGTCGGATTGTCCTCTCCAGGAGGATTCAGATAATGTATCAGTTACAAATTCTGAAGTGGAGAGCGCGATGAACCATCGATGGCGAAAAGAGGCCATGCGCGATCTAGTTTTTACTGAGGAGGTGTTCAACGCCCTCGCCTCCGTAGATGCGTATATCAGAGGTACTCGGGATGGACTCGCTGGAGCCACTCACCTTATTTCAAAGGATATGCGGGTAATTACTTTTGTAAATTTAATAAGCATATGCCAGTAGCCCCCGAGACTTGAAGTAGTTGGTCCAACTTATTTAAGGATCGTTTATGCCCACTGGTTCTCAAGGAAAGGAATAATGCATTGTCCAAGGAGCTTGAATCAAACCGTATTAACCTAAATGCTATCACCACCGAGCTGGAAGATTTGAACAAATCCAGGAAGGGATCTGATGGTAAGGACAAATAGTGTCCGGAAAATACGATTTTGCACCGTCAATGATTTTAAGCATACATTGTTTCACTTTCAGCGGCAAAATCGATAGATCTTCTGGAGGAGAAGCTAAGGGTTTCTCAGGCAGACAAAAGACATGCCAAAGGGCAAGAAGTTGCTGGTCAACGTGTACTAACACAAACTATTAATGCAAAGAACAAATTCCTAGATGAGAATATCAAGCAAGCAGAAGAGCTAAAGGAACTACGGGCCCAACTGTCGGATGCTTTGAAGGAGAATAAAAAGTTAAAAGGCGGCATATTCAGTATGACCTTTAACCTAGCCTTCATATTTATTCATGATTCATAGCTTTATAATGATATTCTTGCAGATTAACTGGTAGGACCGAAGGAGAAGTATCCGGATTTCAAGGTGACGTGCTACAAGGGCTCTCTAGAGTGCATGAGAGAGTTCGGACAGCCATGAAAAGCATGGATAAAGCCTTATGGCCTTCCAATTCTCCTCCAGAAATTATGGAGGAGCTGGCAAACTTATTCAAAGGAGCTCGGCGTTGTTTTGAACTATGGAAGGCATCGGCATGCCGAGAAGGTGCACGAGAGGCCTGGACCATGGTGAGAACGCAGTATACTAGGCTTGATCTAAATCATATGGCCCGGGTTGGACCTCGGGCACCAGACGGAAAAGAAATTCCCATTATCTTGGTGTATGACCAAGTAATGATAGCCGCAAAGTTTTCGCAAGAAGACTGTAAGTTAGACAGTATAGATGGCATAGATGAAGAATAGGTGTTTGATTCCATGTAATAATGTACTTTATCATCAAAATTATCTCCAACCGAACTTGTTAAAGGGTTTGTCATGGCAGACCTTCGGCTTCCACCTCCTAAACCCAAGGGTTGGAGTGTTTCCGGATACTATACTTGTGGTAAACACTTAGTATGTTCGGAAACCAGGCAATCCGATCATTTTTGCTTGAACAGACAAGTTTCGCTCAGTGAGTTATGTTATATTACTATTTAATGTGAAAAACATCTTCCAGTGAGAATAGTTTTGTCAAGGGTTCCTTTCCCTGGGTCAGCATGCGTATGTATGCATGCATAGCCTTTGATCCTAAAAAACTAGGATTACAGGAAGCCTATCCTTTGAGATTGAAAATTTATTTGCCAAAAAGAAATTCGTCATTTGTCCATCGACCAATGATTCCCTTAAGAACACTAGCTTTCGGCTTTACCCGTCTAAGGTACAGGTCGGGATTACCTAGTTGTAACAATCACGGAGGTGCTCCTTTTACACCCTACCCGAACAATCGGGAACATAGGGTATAAACACAGGAGCTAGGCAACCCAGCTTGGCAAAAACTTAAGTCATAAAGGTGCATATAATGGCGAAGAGGATGTATGAAACATATGACATGAGTATTGTAAGAAATAAGCTTGGAATAATAAGCTTCGTTATAGAAGCCCCCGGGTCTTTTGAGGTATATACATTTGAAAATGTTCACCCCCAACAATTTGGTTTAGCCAAACACTTTTCGGGAAGGAAAAAACAAAAATGAAGATGAAAAAAAAGGAAAAACAAGGGAAGAGACCTAAACAGAAAGAGTGACAAAAGGTGCTACCGAACTATCCGTAGAATCGTCGGAGCCTGGCAGCGTTCCATGGATTCGGCTCAAGGCAATTGTCTGATGCGTTTCGAAGGCGATAGGCTCCTCCAGTGAGTACTTTGTCAATAATGAAGGGGCCCTCCCATATTGGTTTGAGCTTATACTTTTTCTTCTCCGGGAGGCGCAAAACAAGTTCGCCAACATTGTATGTTTTGGCCCGCACTTCTCTACTCTGGTATCGCCTAGCCTGTTGTTTGTAGAATGCGAAACGAGCCTACGCATTATCGCGCTCCTCTTCAAGGCCATCTAGGTCATCTTGCCGATCGAGATCAGCCTCCCGCTCTTCATACATACGCACTCGAGGTGAGTCATGGATAATGTCGCATGCCAAAACAACCTCTGCACCGTACACCATGAAAAAGGTGTGTATCCAGTTGTCCTGTTGGGTGTGATCCGCAGCCCCCAGAGTATGGAGTCAGGCTCCTCAAGCTAGTGTTTATCTGACTCCCATAGGGAGCGCACCAGTCGGGGTTTAGTGCCGCTCATTATTAGGCCATTAGCCCGTTCGACTTGACCATTTGTTTGAGGGTGGTACTCAGAGGCATAATCAAGTTTGATGCCTAACTTGGCGCACCAGTTTTTTCACCTTGTCAGTTGTAAAGTTGGAGCCGTTATCTATGATAATACTATGCGGGACACCATAACAGTGTACTACACTGAATATAAAATCTATCACTGGCCCCGCTTCAGCCGTTCTGACTAGTTTACCTACTATCCATTTAGTGAATTTATCCACCATGACCAGTAAATACTTCTTTTTGTGGCTTCCCCCTTTTAGGGGTCCGACCATATCCAGCCCCCAGACCGCAAAGGACCAAGTAATGGGGATGGTTCTCAGAGCGGTGGGATGCATATGACTTTGATTACCTAAAAGCTGGCATCCAACACAATGTTGGACTAGGGTTTGTGCATCTGCTTGGGCTGTTGGCCAAAAAAACCCTGTTCGGAAAACGTTGCTTACAAGAGCCCGAGCTGCGGAATGGTGGACGCCCATACCAGCGTGTATTTCGGCTAAAAGTTCTTGTCCCTCCTCTTAAGAGATGCACCTTTGGAGGACACCAGTGGTGATTTTCTCGTATAGTCCACCTTCGTGAACCTTATAGGCTTTCGAACGGCGAATTATGCGTCGGGCCTCATTTCGATCATCTGGTAGCTCTTGCCTATTAAGATAAGCCATGAAGGGTTCCATCCAGGGGGCTATGACAACCATGATCTCATGAGCCGAAGATGTTATTTCCATATCCGAATCCCCGATGATATTTGTATTGAGTTCGGCTGGTTGGGGTGGGTTCGGGTCTGAACTAGCGTGTCTGCTCTCGTCCTGCCATATTGTGGATGACTTAAATAGCATTTGTACAAAGGTGTTAGGTGGGACCGGGTCGTGCTTGGCGCCCATGCGAGCGAGTATGTCCGCTGCCTTATTATTGTCCCGAGCAACATGGTGAAATTCGAGCCCCTCAAACCGAGCCGATATTTTTGATATGGCGTTTCGATAAGCCACCATCTTTGAATCCTTCGCATCAAATTGTCCATTTACCTGAGATTTTGCGAGGTTTGAGTCTCCGCGCACCTCTAGGCGTTGTATGCCATGGAAACGGCCATGCGGAGGCCGTGTAATACCGCCTCATATTCGGCAGCATTGTTTGAGTCCGTATACATGATTTGTAGTACGTAGCGGACTATATCCCCCATGGAAGATATCAAGATGATGCCAGCCCCCAATCCGGCTAGCATTTTTGAGCCATCGAAATACATGGTCCAGTGGTAGTATGCTCCATAATCTTTAGGGAGTTCAGCCTCAGTCCATCCTGTGACAAAGTTAGCCAGGACCTGAGATTTAATAGTCCAGCGTGGTTTGTATGTTATTTCGAACGGCAAGAGCTCAATGGCCCATTTGGCTATGCGGCCCGTGGCGTCTTTATTGTTTATGATATCATTGAGTGGTACTTCGGATGCCACTGTAATCGAACACTTTTAAAAGTAGTGTCAGAGCTTTCGAGATGCCAGGAACACCGCATAGGCAATTTTCTCATAATGGGGGTATTGTGACTTGCATGGTGTGAGAACCTCTGATATGTAGTATACTGGTTTTTGGATAGGGAATTTATGTCCCTCTTCCTCTTGTTCGACGACGAGTACATCACTGACTACCTGGTGAGTGGCTGAGATGTAAAGCAGCATTGGCACGCCAACACTTGGAGCGGCTACGATTGGGTTGCCCGCTAATAGGGTTTTTATTTCTTCCAATCCGGCTGTGGCCGCATCCGTCCACTCGAAGTTGTCGGTGCGCCTCAGCAGTCTATAAAGTGGTAATACTTTTTCTCCTAGTCTGGAGATGAAGCGGCTTCAGGCCGCCATGCACCCTGCTAGCTTTTGGACTTGTTTTAGATCGGTTGGCGTAGCCAGCTGTGACAAGGCTCGAATTTTAGCTAGGTTTGCCTTAATTCCTCTATGGGAGACGATAAACCCTAATAGCTTTCCAGCTGGAACGCCGAAGACCCATTTTTCCAGATTGAGCCGTATGTCATAGTTCGGAGGTTATCGCACGTGAGGCGGAGATCGTCCACCAATGTTTCGATGCGTTTGGTCTTGATGACTACATCAATCGATGTATGCGTCCACCATCTTGCCAATTTGTTTCTCTAAGCATGTTTGAATCATGCTTGGATACGTGGCACCAGCATTTTTGAGACCAAAGGGCGTAGTGTTGAAGCAAAAAGGCCCATACGGAGTGATAAACGCCGTCACGGCCTGGTCGGATTCCTTCATTTTTATCTAATGGTATACGGAGTAAGCGTCGAGGAAGCATAATGAGTCATGTCCTGCTATTGCATCCATGATTTGATCGATGCGGGGCAGCGGAAAAGGGTCCTTAGGGAAAGCCTTATTTAGGTCTTTAAAATCAACACAAAGGCGCCAGGATTTATCCTTCTTCGGTACCATGACCAAATTGGCTAGCCAATCCGGATGTTTAATTTCCCTAATGAATCCGACTTCCAATAACTTGGCTAGCTCTTCCCCCATAGCTTGTCTTTTGGGTTCGGAAAATCGTCACAGTGACTGCTTGACTGGTTTGTATCCTTTGATTATGTTGAGGCTGTGTTCGGCCAGCCTGCATGGGATCCCAGGCATGTCTGAAGGATGCTAGGCGAATATGTCCCAGTTATCCCATAAGAATGCACGCAGGGTGCTATCTATCGTCAGGTCCAGCTGTACTCGAATGGCTGCTATTTTATTGGGATCCGTCGGATGCACCTGAAATTTGATAATTTCATCTGCTGGCTTGAAGGAGGTGAATTTAGATCTTTTATCAAGGACTACGTCATACTTGTCCATCGTGGATCGTAAGGTGGTTAATTCTTCGGCCGTGAAGGCTTCTGATAGTGCCACTAAGGCCAAGGATGCGGTTTTGTTTTTGGCGCGGAGTGCTTTGTCCGGAACACTCATGACTGTGATTATTCCATTCGGCCCTCGCATTTTAAGCTTCATGTGCCCGTAATGGGGTATGGCCTGAAAGCGTGAGAAAGCGTTCCGCCCTAGGAGGGCATGGTACCCGCTGTTGAAGGGGACCATGTGGAAGAGTAGTTTCTCTGACCTGTAGTTCTCGGGCGTGCCGAATACTATGTCGAATTTAATACTTACCGAACACCGGGCTTCCCGGCTGGGGATGATTCCTCGAAAGGTTGTATTACTTTGCTCAATGCGGGTTTTATCGACCTGCATTTTTTGAGTGTGTCCTCGTATATGAGGTTGAGTCCACTACCGCTGTCCATGAGCACTTTGGTAAGGAGAAAGCCGTCTACTATTGGGTTTAGTACTAGAGCGGCTGGGGCTCGGACTGGCCGGACTCGTGGTTCATCGTCAGCAGTAAACGTGATTGCCACGTCGTTCCATGGGCTTGCAACGGTTATTTGGTGAACCTCGGTGAGTTTGCAGTGTGCTCTGTTACACTGGTTGTTTGAAGAGAAGGTCTCGAAGACCGCAAGGACATCAAAATTGTACTATTCTGGAGTTCCAGTGGCGAGGATGGCTTCACCGCTTTTAGCTACATGTCGGAGTACCCAACATGCTCGAAGGCTGTGGGTTGGGGTCATGCACGGGGTTGCATGTATTGGGCATGATTTATCTAGGAGTACGTCCAGAACAGGCATGTGTCCTGTAAAAGGTTTATGTTTCTTGCCGACACGTATATGATCCGATGCCCTATTAGGGTATGTCCGTTCCGCTTTAGCGGCATTTTGTCCAGAGACAGGCTGTTCCAGATGGGTATTCTGGGCCTTCCAAGTACTTTCGTTGGTGCAGCACTTTCGTACTAATTGCGACAACTCTGTAAAACTCTGTACGCGATGGTGGTTGATGCCAATCAAGACTCCCTCGTTCATGCAATTGCGGTGAAAGATTGGAACCGTGTCGTCATCGCAGCAGTCCTTAATCTTGTTTTTAACAAGGAGGAATCTGGACCAGAAGTGATGGACCGTCTCCTGGGGCTATTGCCGCACGTACATTAGGTTACATATGTCTGGAGGGCCAGAGTTACTTGGAGAGTATTGATTATGGTGGGTGGATGTGGTAAAATTTGAATCCCGACCCAATGTAGTGTCGGGGGTTTGTAAAACCTCCGGTGTCGCAACCCGGGCCCAGTAGGACCTGAGCGTACCCAGGGCTCGTTGTCTATCCTTGAGCTCAAAATATGTGGAGTCCCGCCCGTAGGAGGGGTTTTAGGCTCAAAGGGCCCAGAGATTCGGACACGGCCGGTCTCTGGTTTATGAGGAGAAGTGACTTCGACCCGTTCCTCGACGACTACCACCAGGTGAGTGATCGGGGTGGAATTGTCTTCCCCCTGATCGGTGTTAGGCCCGATCTAATCATTGGATGCTGACAGCCCCAGGGCAGCAATGTGATCCAACAACTTGTTTAAAGATGAGGATTCTGCCGATTCACGTCTTCGGAGTGTTCGGAGCCAACGGAAGAGTGGCGCTCGGTGACTGTAGGGGATGCGGTCGGCTTGAAGGCCACGCGGGCGCATATGGCGAACCCGCAGAGCTGGAGGACCTGGCCAAGAGCCAGACTTTTTTTGAGGGTGATGTCATCATTGATAACAAGACAAGCCATCGATCCCTTCTGGCGAGTACAAAGCGGAGCTCTCAATGAAAGCACCATTGTCGGTGTCAAAACCGGCAGATCTCGAGTAGGGGTGCCATAGCTGTGTGTCTAAGGATCAATGGTAGCAAGGGACTGGGGACATGATGTTTACCCTTGTTCGGGCCCTCTCTATCGAGGTAATACCCTACTTTCTGCTTGACTGATCTTGATGAATATGGGGTTACAAGAGTTGATCTACCTCGAGATTGTAATGGCTAAACCCTAAAAGTCTAGCTTATGATGTTGTGATTCTCCTAGCTCCTACGAACTAAACCCTTCGGCTTATATACACGCCGGAGGAGGCCTAGGGTTACACAAAGATGACTTGGGGAGGAAGGAATCATTACATCCGGACATCTATTTTGCCCTTCTACATACGTAGGAGTTCTATTCGGACACGGGGGATGACCTTCTGCTTTTATCTTCACGGGTCATCAGTCCGGCCCAGCTTCAGTAGCCCGGACACCCGAGGACCCCTAAATCCAGGACTCCCTCAACGGCAGTGCCACAAAGATGTTGCACTATAATTATCAACTCTGCATATTTTGGCATCAATATTATGAATATGTTTATCACCATGATCGAGATTCAACAAAAATAGACCACTCTTTAAGGGTGCATGGACATAAAAGATATTAATCATATAAATAGAACAACCATTATTCTCTAATTTAAATGAATAACCATCTTGCATCAAACAAGATCCATATATAATGTTCATGCTCAACGCTGGCACCAAATAACAATTATTCAGGTCTAAAACTAATCCCAAAGGTAGATGTAGAAGTAGCGTGACGACGGCGATCACATCGACTTTGGAACCATTTCCCACGCGCATCGTCACCTCGTCCTTAGCCAATCTTCGTTTAATCTGTAGCCCTTGTTTCGAGTTACAAATATGAGCAACCGAACCAGTATCAAACACCCAGGCGCTACTACGAGCATTAGTAAGGTACACATAAATATCATGTATATTAGATATACCTTTGTTCACTTGCTATCCTTCTTATCCACCAAATACTTGGGGCAGTTCCACTTCTAGTGACCAGTCCCTTTGCAGTGGAAGCACTCAGTTTCAGGTTTGTCTCTAGACTTGGGTTTCCTCCTGGGAGTAGCAACTTGCTTGCTATTCTTCTTTAAGTTCCCCTTCTTTCGCTTGCCCTTTTTCTTGAAACTAGTGGTATTGTTAACCATCAACACTTGATGCTCCTTTTTTATTTCTACCTCCGCAACTTTGAGCATTAGGAAGAGCTCAAGAATTGTCTTCTCCATCCCTTGCATATTATAGTTCATCACGAAGCCTTTGTAGCTTGGTGGCAGTGATTGCAGAATTCTGTCAATAACACTATCATTCGGAAGGTTAAGTCCCAGCTGAGTCAAGTGGTTATGGTACCCAGACTCTTAGTATGTGTTCACTGACAGAACTGTTCTCCTCCATCTTGTAGCTATAGAACTTGTTGGAGACTTCATATCTCTCAACTCAGGCATTTGCTTGAAATATTAACTTCAACTCTTGGAACATCTCATATGCTCCATGATGTTCAAAACATCTTTGAAGTCCTGATTCTAAGCCGTAAAGCATTAGCAGTTGCTCCTGCGACATGCCTTTCACCTAACGGTGCATCAAGGTCATAATTCTTCTCTGCAATAATGACGATAATCCTCAAGTTACGGACCCAGTCCGTGTAGTTGCTACCATCATCTTTCAACTTAGCTTTCTCTAGGAACGCATTAAAATTCAAGGGAATGGTAGCACGGGCCATTGATCTACAACATAGATATACAAAACTATCAGGACTAAGTTCATGATAAATTAACTTCAATTAATCATATTACTAAAGAACTCCCACTTAAATAGAAGTCCCTCAAGTCATCTAAATGATAACGTGATCCAAATCAACTAAACCATGTCCGATCATCACGTGAGATGGAGTAGTTTTCAATGGTGAACATATCTATGTTGATCATATCTACTATATGATTCACGCTCGACCTTTCGATCTCCAGTGTCTCGAGGCCATGTCTGTACTTGCTAGGCTCGTCAATTTTAACCCGAGTATTCCGCATGTGCAAAATTGTCTTGCACCCGTTGTATGTGAACGTAGAGCTTATCACACCCGATCATCATGTGGTGTCTCAGCACGACGAACTATCGCAACGGTGCATACTTAGGGAAAACACTTATACCTTGAAATTTTAGTAAGGGATCATCTTATAATGCTACCGCCGTACTAAGCAAAATAATATGCGTAAAAGATAAACATCACATGCAACCAAAATATGTGACATGATATGGCCATCATCATCTTGTGCCTTTGATCTCCATCTCCAAAGCACCATCATGATCTCCATCATCACCGGCTTGACACCTTGATCTTCATCGTAGCGTCGTGGTCGTCTCGCCAACTATTGCTTCTACTACTATCGCTAACTCATAGTGATAAATTAAAGCAATTACATGGCGTTCGTATTTCATACAATATAGAGACAACCATAAGGCTCCTGCCGGTTGCCGATAATTTACAAAACATGATCATCTCATACAATAACACATAAATCATCACATCTTGACCATACCACATCACAACATGCCCTACAAAAACAAGTTAGACGTGCTCTACTTTATTGTTGCAAGTTTTACGTGGCTGCTATGGGCTGCTAGCCAGAACCGTTT
>LR738715.1:379652348-379691536 GCA_902687465.1 Secale cereale | reverse complement strand
TATGGCCATCATCATCTTGTGCCTTTGATCTCCATCTCCAAAGCACCATCATGATCTCCATCATCACCGGCTTGACACCTTGATCTTCATCGTAGCGTCGTGGTCGTCTCGCCAACTATTGCTTCTACTACTATCGCTAACTCATAGTGATAAATTAAAGCAATTACATGGCGTTCGTATTTCATACAATAAAGAGACAACCATAAGGCTCCTGCCGGTTGCCGATAATTTACAAAACATGATCATCTCATACAATAACACATAAATCATCACATCTTGACCATACCACATCACAACATGCCCTACAAAAACAAGTTAGACGTGCTCTACTTTATTGTTGCAAGTTTTACGTGGCTGCTATGGGCTGCTAGCCAGAACCGTTTTTACCTACGGTGCTTTATCAAGTTTGTTGTTTTAAGCTTCAATGAGGACCGGCCGCAGTCAAATTTGATTCAACTAAAGTAGGAGAAACAAACACCAGCCAGCCACCTTTATACAAACAAGTTGCACATAACGGTGGATGTAGTCTCATGAATGCGGTCATGTAATGTTCGTTAGTGTCGCTTCATCTTACAATACCGCCGAATCAAAATAAGACGTTGGTGGTAAGCAGAATGACTATCACCGCCCACAACTCTTTGTATTCTACTCGTGCATATCATCTACGCATAGACCTGGCTCATGATGCCACTATTGGAAATGTATCATGCAATTCAAAAAATTCCAACACTCACGCAAGATCTATCTAGGAGATGCATAGCAACGAGAGGGGGAGAGTGTGGCCACGTACCCTCGTAGACCGAAAGCGGAAGTGGTAGATTAACGCGGTTGATGCAGTCAAACGTCTTTGCGATTCAACTGATCAAGTACTAAACGTATGGCACCTCCGAGTTCAGCACATGTTCAGCTCAATGACGTCCCTCAAACTCTTGATCCAGCAAAGTGTCGAGGGACAATTTTGTCAGCACGACGGCGTGGTCACGGTGATGGTGAAGTGATTCATGCAGGGCTTCGCCTAAGCACTACAACAATATTACAGGAGGAGCAAACTGTGGAAGGGGGCGCCGCACATGGCTAGGAACAATTGATGTGTGTTCTGGGCGCCCCCTCCCCATGTATATAAAGGAAGGAGGGGAGGGGGAGGGAGCCAGCCTAGGGCACGCCCCAAGTGGGGGGAGTCCTACTAGGACTCCTAGTCCTAGTAGGATTCCGCCCCCACCTTATTCCTTTCTATTGGAGGGAGGGAGAGGGAAGGAGAGGGAGTAGGAGAAGGAAAGGGGGCGCCGCCCCCTTCGCTAGTACAATTAGGACTCCCCATGGGGGGTGCACCACCTCTTGTGGGCTGCCTTGCCTCCCCCTTATGGCCCATGTGACCCATAACTTTCCCCCGCGGGGTTCCGGTAACCCCCAGGTACTCCGATATGTACCCGGTACCCTCAAAAATCTTCCAGTGTCTGAATACCATCATCCAATATATCAATCTTTACCTCTCAACCATTTCGAGACTCCTCGTCATGTCTGTGATCTCATCTGGGACTCCGAACAATCTTCGGTCACCAAAAACACATAACTCATAATACAAATCATCATCGAACGTTAAGCGTGCGGACCCTACGGGTTCGAGAACTATGTAGACATGACCGAGACACATCTCTGATCAATAACCAATAGCGGAACCTAGATGCTCATATTGGTTCCTACATATTTTCTACGAACATCTTTAATGGTCTAACTGTAATGACAACATACGTTATTCCGTTTGTCATCGGTATGTTACTTAACCGAGATTCGATCGTCGGTATCTTCATACCTAGTTCAATCTCCTTATTGGAAAGTCTCTTTACTCGTTCCATAATGGATCATACCTCTACTAACTCATTAGTCACATTGCTTGCAAGGCTTCTTTACAATGTGCATTACCGAGAGGGCCCAGAGATACCTCTCCGATACTCGGAGTGACAAATCCTAATCTCGATCTATGCCAACCCAACAAACACCTTCAGAGATACCTGTAGAGCATCTTTATAATCACCGAGTTACATTGTGACATTTGATAGCACACAAGGCATTCCTCCGGTATTCGGGAGTTTCATAATCTCATAGTCGAAGGAATATGTATTTGAAATGAAGAAATTAGTAGCGATAAAATTGAACGATCAATATGCTAAGTTAACGGATGGGTCATGTCCATCACATCATTCTCCTAATGATGTGATCCCATTAATCAAATGACAACACATGTCTATGGTCAGGAAACTCAACCATCTTTGATTACCGGGCTAGTCTAGTATAGGCTTACTAGGCACACTGTGTTTTGTCTATGTATCCACACATGTATCAAGTTTCCAGTTAATACATTCTAGCATGAATAATAGACATTTATCATGATATAAGGAAATATATATATAACAACTTTATTATTGCCTCTAGGGCATATTTCCTTCACTAACTAAATCTTTCTTATCAGATGGGATGGAAATGATTCCCATGGGCCCTGGCATCTTCAAGGTGTTGTAGGAATAGTAGGATGCTGCCATGAAATTTGCCAGAGCTGGGTGACCAAGAATTCCATTGTAAGGCAAAGGAAGTTCAACAACATCAACCACGACTTTCTTAGTCCGGTAGTTCGGTTCCCCGCCAAACATCATAGGCAGTGTAATCTTCCCTTTAGCCCGGCTCTTACCGGGGTTGATTCCTTGGAATGTGCCCATAGGCTTGAGCTCTTCGTCAGGGATCTGTAGCTTTTCAATCACATTAGGGGAGATCAAGCTCAACCTAGCCCCACCATCAACTAACATCTTTGTTACCTTGAGGGTGCGGATCGTTGGGGAGACCAATAATAACAAACACCCAGCCGCAGTGGTACGGTTGGGGTGATCCTGTTCGTCAAAGATGATAGGTGTGCGGAAGCATTTAAGTGGTCTTCTGGATTCTGTAGCTGGTTCCACGGCATTGATCTCTTGCACCTATTGCTTGAGCCGGTGGTGAGAGGATTGTAAAGATGCACCTCCATCAACACACATGGCTTCGATTGCCTTTTAGAATTCTCGATCGCTGGTCTCTTCCTCATCGTCCTCATCACTCATATCATCTCCTTCTCTCTTCTCATGGCCTCTAGCAAGTTTTTCCTTTTGCTACGGGGCCTTGCCACGGCGGCCTCCTCTACCACCATGGCCCTTTCCGACAGTACCCTCTTGGCCTCTCTCCTTGGAACGCTTCTCGTATTCAGCCTTTTGTTCTTCAGAAAGCTCCTCAACTTGGCGACAATCTTGGAGATCATGACCTTTGGTGCGATAGATTTTGTAGTATGGACCGTCGGACTTCCCGGATTTCTCTACCGCCGCGGCCTCGTGGCAATCAACGCACGTGGTATCTCCCTTGACGGGGGCCTCGGCCTTGGCTTTCTTGCCTGCACTAAGATAACCAGAACTCTCAACGGCAAACACCGATTTCCCTTTACACTTCCTATTACGCCTCAGGCTTCTCCCCTTCGGGCCGGGGGCATCGTCATCGTCATTCGAGTTGACTTCGAGGCCAGCCTCCTCTCTGAGAAGTTGCCTTCTCTCTTGGGATCTAGCACACTTGTCCACCAACGTGTACAACTCATTGATGATCTCGGGGAGCCTGGCATTCATCTTGGCCCGCATCCACCTGTTGCGCACATTCGAATGGAATGCGGCACCCACGGCTGCGGGGTGTATCTTTGGGATGTTGCGGTGTACTCGGCTGAACATCTGAATATATTTCTGCAAACTTTCCCCTTCGTTCTGTGAGAGGATTTGCAAATCACTGGGCTGTCCAGGCTCTTAGTGGCCACCTGTGAAGGCACCAACAAACTCATTGCACAGGTCATCACATGATGAAATAGAGTTCTCCGACAGGTGCATCAGCCACGATCTCACATTTGGCTTGAGCACCAAAGGGAAATAGTTGGCGAGCACCTTCTCATCTCTACCCCCGGCGGCTTGAACGACAATCGTATAGATGCCTAGGAACTCTGTCGGGCTTAGCTTCCCATCGTATTTTTCCCGTAGCTCAGGCTTGAAGGCTCGGGCTGATGGATAATGCACCTACCGCAGCTTGCGAGTGAAGGCAGGGCACCCGACCTCGTAACGCAAGTACCCGCTAGCACTGGGTGCGGGGTCGATGGCGTCTGGGCCGTTGCGTTTGTCTGATTAACATTGTGTTTACCGACGTTAGTCTATGGTGTGCGCTCGTCTTTCTTTCGCCGGTCTTATAGAACACACCGCTGATCTCGGCGAGTTTGCGGGCGGACAAAGCCATAGATGCCTCATCGGGCTCGTCGGCATGCAGAGCTTGCTGAGGCTGCCTTTGGGTCTGTTGTCATGAAGGGGACTACACCATTGGTATTGTCGGATTCAGGGCTTCGCAAAACCCTTGTAAGTTCGAACACTGGGGGTGCATGCGAAGAAGTCAAATTCCCCTATCAGCCTACTCGCCGTCTCTATGATCTAGCTCGAGGAATAGGAAAGGAAATGACATAGGGAAGTTTACCTAGGTTCAAGCCACCTATCGGTGAGTGGCCCTACTCCTGCAATGTGGTGGACTGCGTTGAGGTGGGCTGAGGAAGAACTAGTACAGTGGATGAACAACCTCGCGAGGTGTGTTCTTGCTTGTGGTGGCGAGGGAGGTCTGAATGATCCGCCACATGCCGATACCCCCTCTATGGTGGTGGCTAAGGTATATTTATAGTGCCCTTGGTCCTCTTCCCCCAAAATGCAGGCGGGAAGGGATCCCACAATGGCCAATTTGAAGGGAGACAACTAGTACATCTTATCCTGACTAAAGGTGGTCGTCGCCGGCAAATCTTCTGATCCTGATGCCACATTGGGCTCGTTGATGACCTCCGTCCTGCCGTTCTGGCGATCCTAGTCTTGTTGCATGGAAATGCAAGCCTTTGGTAGATTCCTCGGGACTCAGCACCTGCACTTACCTCTTTAGCACCAAAGAGGAAACCTGTCGTCCTGCGCTCGCTGGCGCCCATTTGGCCTTAGTCGTCATGGCTTGCATCATCCGAACCTCATGAGGTGGGGGCTTGTATAGAGATCTCCGCCCCTCGGGAGCCAGCCTGGTGAGACTGCTCCTTCCAGGGGTCTCGATGTCGTCTTCCTCGTGAGGCTTGGTGCCTCGCAAGGGTCTTGAGTGTCGATGCTAAAGATGGGTCGTACCAGGCCGGTGAAGGAGCCACGTCTTGGGCCGCAGGCAGGCAAGTCTGGGTACCCTGGTTCCCACAACGCTGAAAGTAGCCCTCGGGCCTAAGGCACGCTCGGACCTGGCCTCGAGGCGATGCCAAAGGGCAAGGGCGAAGTGCGCCGGCCCCAACCGCATGTGGCCCAGTTGACGCGTTGCGCAGGGCGAGTGGTGGCCGCCTCCACTTCCCCACGCAGCCTTGGCAACTGCTTGACTTGACGTCCGCCGGTAGCTAGCACAGCCTTGCCAAACTTGAACGTCGCGCTCTATCTTGGCTCCCCCCTCGACTTGCTATCTTGCGATCTTGTGGTTTGTCTTCCAGCCCCAGCGTCGCGCCAGTCTCTCTTCGTCTCCAAGGCCCCTAGGTTGAAGAAGAAGAAGGGGACACCCAGCGCTCCTGCTGAATCTTGGTCAGGCCTAGAGTCCGCGCTCGATCGATCGACGGTTATCTACTCGGAGGGGCTGGCCAAGTTCCGGCCGGCCCTCGCCGCTGACTCTAATGAGAGGAAGGAGACGATAGTCTGGCCCGCCTCTCGTTCAATGGAAGAAATGGAAGCCACCAAGATCCCCATTCATCTTCATGCTCTTCTGGCCGGATTGGTCCCTCCTTTCTCCAATTTCTTCAACGCCGTACCCTCGCATTACCAGATCCAAGCACTGCATCTGGACCCTGCGTCCATTACCCTCTTTGCTACCTTCGCCTTCCTGTGTGAGGCCATGGTGGGCATTACCCCATCTGTTGCCTTGTTTCACCATTTCTTCTCACTCCGTCTGGTCGACAAACATCAGTGCTCACGGTGTGTGGCCTTCCAGCCCGAAGCGGCGACATCTGGTTCGAGCATCAACTTTGCGCTTCGCCCGGACGTGAAGGGGTTCCGGAAGTAATGGGTGTTCGTGGACGCCACCATGTTCATCCCTCTACTCCTGCTTCTGCAAAGTCCGGTGGAACCCAGCTCCGGTTGGGGCTACGAGAAGCTTGTCGATCACCAGCTCGCATTTGTCTGGGCCAGGTTGGCCAGATTGAAGAAGGCCGGGGTGACGGCCCCGATGGTGGTGAGGGAGTTCGTCAGGCGGCGCATGGCCCCGCTTCAGCGCCACTCATGCCCGATGTGGACCTTCACCGGCCCAAAAGACCCCATAAGGCTCCAGGTGGCTTCGCTTCCTGCCAAGACGCTGCACGCGGTGCTCGGGCTCTTGACTGGTGACCCATCACCTACCGCAATTCCGGAGGATGGCTTCCTCCTGTACAACTGTTCAAACAAGGAGAGATTCGCGAGGCATATGCCCTTTTTGATGAGTGGGGGCTGCGCCCGGGGAGCCTTGGATGGCCCCGCAAGATTCCCATCTTTGTGACTCCAGTGCTTGTTGATCCTGTGACGCGCGCCCCAGATGTGGGCGCAGGGGGGCAGACGCCGCCGAAGGTTCCCGAGGTGACGGATGAGGAGTTGACGTCGCCTGGAGCTCCCGTGGTAGTCGCTCCAGGAGCACCCATGTGCTCTCCTGAGGTCACCGTCGCTGAGCAAGCACGGCCTGTCGAACCTGAGGAGGTCGTACCTGAGGCCCAGGCGCATACTCCCTCGATGGCCACGAGGCTCATAGCCTCTGAAGATCATGCCCCAGCCTCTAGCCCGCTTCGCCCGAACCTCGGAGCGCTCCGCAAGAGGAAAGGGCTCTTGAAGGTGGCTCTCCACTAGTCCATCTTGTCAGCCGCCGGCGAAAAATTCAACAACAATTGGGCATGCCCCATCTATGCCCGCCACGGGCGCAGCTGCAAGGCACACGCCTTACCTAGAGCAAGACAAGCAAGGTGGAGCGTTGGGCGGGTACGTCGACCCACAAGCACGTCCTCCTCCATGCATGAACACCTTGGGGATTGGTTCACGATAGAAAGAATGTGGCTTGCGCCAGAATGGACGCCATTATTGCAGCTGCGTCTATTAGTGCGGCGGTGGGTAGAGACTGTGTGTTCCCTCCACCCGCGACTTTTGGGCTAAACTCGCTAGGAAGTTGTTGCTGCTATCACCCGACGTTTCCCACCCCAACGTCTGCTCCGGAGACGCAACGACAGCGGCGCCTATGCCGGCCGCGTCACCCATGGCATCCACCCAACCCATCACTGCCGCGGTGCCTGCAGCTTCCGTGGCTGCGTGCGAGGGGGCCTTCAAAGTGGAGGGGTGCATGGTTGTGTCGGATTTCTTCTTGGAAGCCATGGATGAAGAAGATGACGATGATGATCAACGCAGTGTTCACGACTACCAGTTCGTGCAAGCGACGCCCCCCTATCTGGAGCACCAAAGATGACGTGGGGAGATGCTCACGATCACCTATGGGGCCAAGAGCCCCTTGTGGTTCGGTAGGGGAGGTCACATTGCAAAAAGAGCGGAGGTGATGAAGTAGCAAGACAATGATGACACTGGTTTTTTTTACCCATGTTCGGGCTGCTTGGAAGCGTAAAACCCTACTCCTGCTTTGGTGGATTGGATGGAGGAACATGAAACACACGCAACGCTGAAGCACGACAAGGTGGCCACCGGGGGAGCTGCTACGCGAGTACAAGTGTTCAAACGTCTGAATCCTTAACTAGGTTGCCTTGGGCCTCCTTCTATAGCTCAAGGGGTAATCGCGGCGGCAAAACAAATATTATCTATTGATTAGATAGATAATAGTGCTATCATACGTAACTCTGGCACTTAGGTCTAAATACCATAAATGCTACCCTAGGTGGCATGCGGGGACGCATTGCCGGCAAGCTTTTACCACCGCTTTCGCCAACTATTGTGTATGCTATTGTAATAGGTCTATCACCCAACGGTGCATCAAGGACATAATTCTTCTGTGCAGCAATGAGAATAATCCTCAGATCACGGACCTAGTCCGCATCATTGCTACTATCATCTTTCAATTTTTCTCTAGCAACATATCAAAAATATATCGGAGCTATATCGCGAGCTATTGATCTACAACATAGATATGCAAATACTATCATGACTAAGTTCATGATAAATTAAAGTTCAGTTAATCATATTACTGAAGAATTCCCACTTAGATAGACATCCTTCGAGTCATCTAATATGATCACATGGTCCAACTCAACTAAACCATGTCTGATCATCACGTGAGATGGAGTAGTTTTCAATGGTGAACATCTTATGTTGATCATATCTACAATATGATTAATGCTCGACCTTTCGGTCTCCAGTGTTCCGAGGCCATGTCTGTACATGCTAGGCTCATCATGTTTAACCCGAGTATTCCGCATGTGCAAAACTATCTTGCACCCGTTGTATGTGAACGTAGAGCTTATCACACTCGATCATCACGTGGTGTCTCAGCACGATGAACTGTCGCAATGGTTCATACTCAGGGAGAACACTTGTACCTTGAAATTTTTAGGCAGGGGTCATCTTATAATGCTACCGTCGTACTAAAAAAATAAGATGCATAAAAGATAAACATCACATGCAATCAAAATATGTGACATGATATGGCCATCATGATCTTGTGCTTTTGATCTCCATCTCCAAAGCATCATCTTTATCTCCGTCGTCACCAGCTTGACACCTTGATCTCCATCGTAGCGTCGTGGTCGTCTCATAAACTATTTCTTCTACGACTATTGCTAACTCATAGCGTTAAAGTAAAGCAATTACATGGTGCTTGCACTTCATACAATAAAGAGAAAACCATAAGGCTCCTGCCGGTTGCCGATAATTTACGAAACATGATCATCTCATACAATCACATATAACTCATCATGTTTTGACCATATCACATCACAACATGCCATGCAAAAACAAGTTAGACGTCCTCTACTTTGTTGTTGCAGGTTTTACGTGGCTGCTACGGGCTTCTAGCAAGAACCGTTCTTACCTACGCATCAAAACCACATGATTTTTCGTCAAGTGTGCTGTTTTAACCTTCAACAAGGACCGGACGTAGTCAAACTCGATTCCACTAAATTTGGAGAAACAGACACCCGCCAACCACATGTGTGCAAAGCACGTCGGTTGAACCAGTCTCATGAATGCGGTCATGTAATGTCGGTCCGGGCCGCTTCATCCAACAATACCGCCGAATCAAAGTAAGACATTGGTGGTAAGAAGTATGACTATTATCGCCCACAATTCTTTGTGTTCTACTTGTGCATATCATCTACGCATAAACCTGGCTCTGATACCACTGTTGGGAACGCAACTTGCAATTTTAAAATTTTCCTACGCTCACGCAAGATCTATCTTGGAAAAGCATAGCAACGAGACAGAAAGAGTGTGTCCACGTACCCTCGTAGACCAAAAGCGGAAGCATTATATTAACGCAGTTGATGTAGTCGAACGTCTTTGCAATTCAACCGATCAAGCATCGAACGTACGGCACCTCTGAGTTCTGCACACATTCAGCTCGATGACGTCCCATGAACTCTTGATCCAGCAGAGTGTCGAGGAAGAGTTTCGTTAGCATGATGACATGGTGATGGTAATGGTGAAGTGATCCGCGCAGGGCTTCGCCTAAGCACTACGACAATATGACCGGAGGAGCAAACTTTGGAGGAGGGCACAACACACGGCTAGGAACAATTGATGTGTGTTCTAGGGGTGCCCTCCCCACGTATATAAATATGGGAGAGGGAGGGAGGCAGCCTAGGGCGCGCCCAAGTGGGAGGAATCCTACTTGGGCCCCTAGTCCAATTCGGCCCCCCTTACCATATTTGGACAAGGGGGAAAGGAAGGAGGGGTGAGGGGAAGGAAGTACGAGTCCTACTTCATACGGAAAGGAAGGAGGGGGGAGGGGAAGGAAGTAGGAGTCCTACTTCATACTTTCCTTTTCCTCCTCTCCTTTCCCTTTCTCCCCACGTGGATAGGCCTATAGGAGGCGCACCAGCCCCTTGTCGGATGGTGTGTTCCCTTACTTGGCACATTAAGCCCATATCTTTGCCGGGGGTTGCCCGGAACCCCTTTCGGGGACCCGGTATCACCCGGAACACTTCCGGTGTCCAAATACCATCGTCCTATATATGAATCTTTACCCCTCGACCATTTTGAGACTTCTCGTCATGTCTGTGATCTCATCTGGGACTCCGAACAAACTTTGGTCACCAAAACACATAACTCATAATACAAATTGTCATCGAACATTAAGCGTGCGGATCCTATAGGTTCGAGAACTATGTAGACATGACCGAGACACATCTCTGGTCAAGAACCAATAGCGTAACCTGGATGCTCATATTGGCTCCTACATATTCTACGTCGATCTTTATCGGTCAAACCACATAACAACATATGTCATTCCCTTTGTCATCGGTATGTTACTTGCCCGAGATTCGATCGTCAGTATCATCATACCTAGTTCAATCTCGATACCGGTTAGTCTTATTACTCGTTTCGTAATGCATAATCCCATAACTAACTCATTAGTCACACTGCTTGCAAGGCTTATAGTGATGTGCATTACCGAGAGGGCCCAAAGATACCTCTCCGATACACAGAGTGACAAATCCGAATCTCGATCTATGCCAACTCAACAAACATCTTCGGAGACACATGTAGAGCATCTTTAAAATCAGCGAGTTATGTTGTGACATTTGATAGCACACAAGGTGTTCCTTCGGTATTCAGGAGTTGCATAATCTCATAGTCAGAGGAACATGTATAAGTCATGAAGAAATCAATAGCAATAAAACTAACCGATCATTAAGCTAACCTAACGGATGGGTCATGTCCATCACATCATTCTCCTAATGATGTGATCCCGTTCATCAAATGACAACACATGTCTATGGTTAGGAAGCATAACCATCTTTGATCAACGAGCTAGTCCAGTAGAGGCATACTAGGGACACTCTGTTTTGTTTATGTATTCACACATGTACCAAGTTTCTGGTTAATACAATTCTAGCATGAATAATAAACATTTACTATGATATAAGGAAATATAAATAACAACTTTATTATTGCCTCTAGGGCATATTTCCTTCAGTGTCATCACTGACGCTTGCGATGATAAGAACGTGGTCTGCTCCCTCGAGCATGCCTACCGAGCCGCCATAGTTGAGAACTCTGGTGGCGAGGGCGGCACTTCGTCTCTCGAGGCCGCCCTCATGAAGAAGCAACTGCTCTTGAATGACCGCCCCAAAGCAAAGAAGGCGCCAGCTGGAAGCGACAGCCAGTGGCCCGCCCTCACTGTTGGGGCTTGCCTTACTCCCTCATAGGAAGGTGTGACACCCGAGACCGACACTCCAGTTCCCTTCCATTTATTACCATTGTTGTCATGTGTTTCATTTGTTTCTTGCATTCATCATCGCATGATTCACATCACATCGGCACTCGTGCCATCATCCTTTTCAGAACTTGCATCTGTTCCTAGTTGCAGGGTCCCCCATTCTCTTCGTTCTTCGTTCTGAGTCCAGACTCACTCGCACGCACCCGAGGCACCTCCGAAACAATTATTTTATAAGTGGCATAAAACTGTTCTTGGAATGGGGTGAAAGTTAGCGAGCGGTCTTATTATATTGTAGGTAGACCGCCTGCCAAATTTCATCACATTCAGTGTCCGGTTGATAGCCCGACCGTTAAACATATAGTGGCACTATGGCCGGATAAACATCGGACGTTTTTGGTGTTCCGAAGACCGTGCTAGGCCGCTCTTCTTCCTTCTTTTCTTAGCACAATGCCTCTACACAGCCCAACTATGGCCCAAAAACCCCCTCCTCCACTCGGAGCCGCACGATCGCGATCGAAAGGTCTGGCAACAGAGCAAAACCCCCCTAACCCTAGAACCTTCCCTATTTTAACAGCCCCTAAACCATTTTTGGACAAACCCTAGTCTAACCCTCCCCTAACCTCCAGCCTTGGGTTCCTCTCGCCACCACCTTCCCTTCCTTCTCCACGTTTTCCACTGTCAGCCGCCCAGCCCTTGCCATGTGGCAGCCAGCCACTGGCCGAGTCGCCACCCTGCCGCCGCCCAGCCACTTCCCCGCCTTCACATGGCCTTGCCACCTCGCCCCGCTCTCCCCCAGCCACCGCAGCCCATGGCCGGCCCGCCCCCGGGCTGAGGCCCACGCCCGACCGCACCCTGCACCAGGCCGCATGCGCCCGAGCTCTCCTCGAGCGCCACCGGACCCCGCCGCCGCTCGCCTGCCTCTCACACCGGAGCTTCGCCGTCTGCCACTACCTCCGCCTCCAGTCAGATCCGGTAGGGGACGGGACCCCGTTGACCTCCTGCGGCCGGATCCAGCCTCCTCCAGCCCTCCCTCGCCCTTTTCGGCCGCCGCCTTGCCCGGAGTCGTCGCTGCCGTGGTCGACCTCGACCCCACGCTGGATGGCCTTGTCCCAGGACGGTCGCACCCATCCATCCAGACAGCATCTCGGAATCCCTCGTCCCGTCTCGTCCTTGATTTTATAATATCATGTATGTCTTTTGTGTCAGCCAAAACTTTGTGCATGTTTGCTCGATGGTGATGATGTTTTGTATGCAGTTGATGTACTCTCTGTGTTCTACACGATGGTGTGGTTTGCATTCATGTTAGAATTCATCTACATGTAATTATCTCTATTACAAAAGTGCATCATGTTGTTAACTATAGAAAACTGTTATAACTTTCAATCTTTTGAGGATGTTTTCCACTAATCCATAGCTCATATGCATATGATTCCTTCGTGTGATTTGCTCTATGTAATGTCTAATTTGATTCCATGCCGTTGGTTGCTATGTAAAGTTGTCGTAGCATGTCTCTTTCTTTCTCTCAAGTTGCCTTCATGAAAAATCTGTCAATCTATTAACTTCATGTTGCATTTCAAAAAACTCATAGTAATTAATATATGCACCATATGGATTTGTGCCCATGGTGTAATTTGTAGAATGCCATGTCTACTCTATTCTCATGTCAATTTAATAAATGTTAAAATAACTAAGCTTGCTATTATGTGCATATAAAGTCAGCATCATGTTGTTAATGTTTGTGTACGCAGATTTTCAGATTCATGTTTGCATATTGTCTTGATGATTCCCATGAACCTGTTGCTCCTATGTATATGACATGTTGTATTATTAGAGCTCCATGTTATATACTAGCATGACATGATTTTGTTTGCCATGATCTTGCACTGTGGCATCTTTGTTTAATGCCTCCAACATGCCATCATGTTAACTCTGCTCAGATGTATGCCCAGTTTTTCAAGTCCTAATCTATGTTATAAAGTTGCATCTTGCATGGATCATATCGAATTAATATTGATGCCTCTCGGTCCAAACCTTAAAGATATTTGAAGCATGTAATATGTACTTTAAGTGCTTATCAAGTTTGTGCTCGTATTGTTCCTGTAGCATGTTGTTTTCTTGCTTGCAATATGACTACTTGTTGTCTTGGATATATTGTGTTTTAAACTTGTTTCATGTGTATGTGTTCAACCATTGCTCCGCGTCCTTTTTTAAGCTTGCTTCGTTTTGCATGTAGATGCATCATGTCATGTTGCATCCTTGATTTGAGTGTGGTGCTGGATGTTTGAATGCATTTTGCATCAATGCCATGTTTAACTTGTGTTGCTGATATCTTCTAGGATGCAGCTCCGAATTAAATAAATCTTATATGTAACTTGACTAGCAAGACGTGTAGATCATCATGGTGCATATTAACTTGATATTTAACAACTTTAACATAATGTGTTATTCAGATCTGGACCAATTTCAAAATTTGCATATGGGGAGTTTCCGGAATTGTTATATGTTGTTTCCGGCCTCATTTAAACTTGCTTTGATGTGGGGTTATTTATGCATCATCTCTTGCGATGAGTAGCATCATATAACCTTGTAATGCATCATACTTGGTTGTGCAGCATGCCATCTTTATGTGTTGTGTGCTTACTGTGTTGTTTGCTTCTTTTCAGTTGTGTTTCTTCTCGATAGTTCCTTTTTTGTTGCGATCGTGGGGATACGTTCGACTATGTTGGTTTGACTACTTCATGGACTCGATTTTCTTCCGAGCGGGATTTTAGGCAAGATGATCGTTACCTTGGATCTCACTACTATCTTTGCTATGCTAGTTGTCTCGATGCTATCGCAATGTCGCGCTACCCACAAGCCTCCCAATATGCCACGAAATAGCCTCTAACCTTTTCCACCATCCAAGCAAACCATTGGTTGGCTATGTTACCGCATTGCTCAGCCCCTCTTATAGCATTGCTAGTTGCAGGTTGTTCCATGTTGGAACATGGATATCATGGGATATCACAATATTTCTTATTTAATTAGTACACATATAAACTTGGTAAAGGGTGGAAGGCTTGGCCTTCTTCTTGCTGTTTTGATCCACTCTTGCCGCCCTAGTTTCCGTCATACCGGTGTTATATTCCTTGATTTGCGTTCCTAAAACGATCGGGGTTTTTGGGCCCCCCTTGACAGTTTGCTTTGAATAAAACTCATCCAGCAAGACCCAGCATTCGTTTTACCATTTGCCTAATAACAACTAAAACTTGCATAGGGATTTCCCGGGCCCCAAGGAATTAAACAACAACCCGGGCCAATGCTCCTCACGAGTGTTGGTCCAAACCGGGCGATGTCTTGCGCCCCCTGGGTAACCGGGGTCTCAGCCAACCCGACATCTTGCCCATCCGGTGTGTCCTGAGAATGAGATACATGCGACTCCTATCGGGGTTGTCGGCACATCGGGCGGTCTTGCTGGATTTGTTTTACCATTGTCGAAATGTCTTGTGAACCGGGATTCCGAGCTTGATCAGGTTGTCTCGGAATGGAGGATTTACTCCATGGATTGTGAGAATTTGTTATGGACTAAGTTGGGACACCCCTGCAGGGTTAAATCTTTTCGAGGGCCGTGCCACAGTTATGTGGCAGATTGGAAATTTATAATATCCTGTTGTAGAGAACTTGACACTAGATCCGAATTAAAATACACCAATCGTGTGCATAACCGTGATCGTCTATTTTCAAGGGAGTTCGAGAAGAGAACATGGTGGGGTTATGTTTGACATGTAAGTAGTTTGGGATCGCGTATTGATCATTCCTAGTTTGCGACCACTATGCGTAGTTTCTAATCTTACTCTTGAACTCGTAATTTAGCCACCATATAAATGCTTAGTGCTTGCTGTGACCTCACCATTTATCTATTCCCTACCGATTAAGCTTTGCTAGTATTGATACCCATGGTAATGGGATTGGTGAGTCCTCGTGGCTCACAGATTACTACAACAACAATTTGCAGGTATAGGTAACGCGATTGTGGGGACCCCGACTTGTGAGTCGAGATCACGGAATGCACGTGTATAGTGATCCCAGAGATCAATGCTCACCGAACACACAGAAGCTGAATAACAAGAGTCTTACATCCATACATACCGTCTTACACAAATTATGACCATTATGATCAAGTATTACATAGATAAAGCCTCAAGGGATGAACAACAAATAAACATGAATAGCGGAAGTCTTCGTAGGTAAGTAGAACCCATGCCATCTGCCTTAACCCTACATGCATTCTGACTGGGAAAGCATCCTAGTTCGCATGTTCGTCTCCAAAGAACTCTTCTTCAAATTCCTGCTCCTCCATGCCTGGCCAATTAAATAACCAGTGCCAAGCCAATGAGTACTTTGAATGTACTCGCAAGCAACCCATGATTTGGTTCAAGGTAACAATGCAAGTTGTACAACAAATAAGCAGCCTAGCTTCAAGCTAGATAAGATGTTCTACCATTTTGTGAGATATGCATCAATGAACTTGGGTAACCTCGAGGGCAGGTTACAGATATCAACATAAATAGAGTTCGAATCATTACTAGCTCATTCAACACGTCAAGTCACCACCTTGACTCAAATAGTTCTCTACACACACATGCACCAAGTGGACACGGCTATTCGAATAGTTTAACAAGAGGTTGCGCACTTAACCCACAAGATCCGGGAAGCTTTCGTGTCATCCACGATCCCGCAGTACCTCAAGTACTCGGGGGAAGCACCCGATCATTACCTTTCCCCAGACGATACTAACATACGGTCCACTCGTTGGTGCACAGCCCTCGTGTATAAGTAAAAGATCGTGGGACTTTGCCCTTTTTACATGATCACGCATACGCGAAGGGACCAACGGTGTGTCTGGTGCCCTGTGAAAACAGTCATGTGTGACGCCCGAAGACCGATGTCCTAGAAGATTCCAGAAGATTCCAGATGTTCCGGGTTCTCCCGTGTGTTCTTTGTGCTTGTGTTATTTATTTTTGCATTGCATCATGTCATCATGCCATCATGTCATATTTATTTTTGCATCTCACTTAAATAAATTGTGTGGACCTTCGGTCCATTTAAATCGAGGGAAGAATGACTTCTCTTTAAAACATATCCTCCTAATATATGGAGCTATATAAATATTCCATTGTTTGGGATCACCGTAACACACTAGCATTTTTCCCCATGCCTCTTAATTCAAGTTTCTGCGTAAAAAACCTTCCCTATATTTCTTTTCTCGTTTATCGAGGATCCTCCAAAACCCTCAACATTTTTGGACACTTCGACAATCAAGTCTTAGTTCAAACCCATTTGAATTAAATTCAAATATGTTTGAATTATATTTTTTTCGATCATGCCTTTTTCTATTTTCTCGGACCGTGCTCATTGTTATGAGCCCGAGAAAATTAGTCCCTTGTGCTAACTTTTTCCCTAACCCCCTCCGCATTCTTTTCTTCTCTTTTTATTTCTGCTAAAGAGATTAATAGCAGAGATCCCAGCCGCAGGGGCCTCCTCTTTTCCCAGCCGCACCTACTGGCCTCCTTGGGCCCAAGGCCATTCCATCCCCGCAGGCCCAATAGGCAGCCTGCCTCCGAACCCTAGCGACCGACTGCCTGCACCTTTCCCCTCAGTCTCCCTCCCTCGCGCCACCAGAGTCCCGCATCGACCGCTTCTCCACTCTCACTCGTCCCTCCCGTCCCCGTTCCATCGATCTCCCTGCGCCGACGCCCGACCCTCAGCTCCTGCGCGCGCCTCCCGAGCTGCCCTGCTGTCTCCGCGCCAGGAGGCCCCGAACGCCCCGCCTCGCCAGGTGCTGCGCGCCCCGCGCCTTCCTCCGTCTCCAGGCCATGGCCCGTGCCCCTCCTCCCCAGCGCCTCGCCATGGACGCGTCATTCCAGGCTGCGGCTCTCCCTCGCGCCACCGGCCCTCAGCGCCCTTCCCTCCGGCCTCCTCCGCATCGCCAAGGCCGAAGCCCGGCGCTCCCCGAGCCATCCTCTCCAGCGCGCCCGCGCGCCGTGGCCTCTCCGGCCAGGACCCTCCATCGCCAGGGTCGCCCCGTCGACCTCCTCTCCGGAGCAGCACCGCAGCGGCCGTGCCCCTCCTTCTCCTCCGGTCACCTCCTCGAGGCCTCGCCCTCGTCCAGCCGCGCGAGGATCTCCTACACCAGCCGCCGTCGTCAGCGCCTCGTCTCGTCCAGCGTCTCTTCCGGCCAGCTGCTGCTTTTGCTTGCTGCCATGTTGTCGCACCTCTTTTGCTTGCTGCCATGTTGCCGCGCCTCTTTTGCTTGCTGCCGTGGACGCCAAGTTCGTCGAACGAGGGACCCCCAAGACCGCCAAGTACCTCTCGGATGCATCAAGTTCCTCTTCGATACGACCAAGTACCACGACGACCGAAAGGCTACGAGCTCCGTGAACGACTACGAACGTGTACCACTACTTCCCACGACGACCCGCCAAGTACCCCTTCAGATATGTCAAGTTCGACTACGCCAAGTGCAATGATGGATGCGCCAAGTACATCTACGAACGGAACGAGTACATCTACGAACGTGAACGACTACCGTCGCCCCGTGTACCACTACTTCCCTCTACGGAACGACTACTTCCTCTACGACTCGTGTACCACTACTTCCACTACTACCACTATGACTCGAACCCCTCCGAAAACGAATGTTCCGAAGGTATAACCCGAGTCGATGACCCGTGGAATGCATGTGTTGTATGAAATGTTTGCCCTTGTGTGCACCGTGCCCGTCTCATCTTTTGTCGTGCTCCTCGGTTGCCTCGTCGCCGACTCGTGGGAACCCGGTGACGGGATCACTCCACTTTCATCTTGCTCGACACACTCACGCCACCTTCTTTTGCACCGGTCTCTCAACGAGTTACCGGAACCGAGATGTTGCCGTTGCATCATTTTCGGATCGTTGCCGTGGCACCTTTTCCCTTCCACCACGGTGACGATACTTCATCTTCTTATCTCTTCATGTTAACCTTTACTTAAATTGCATAAACTTGATCATGTCATCCGCATCATGTTAACAACATTGATATGTGTGAATTGTGTTGCTTTAATAATTGCTAAACTTGCTCATGGGGATTTTCCGGATATGTTGTTGTTATTTTCTGGCCTCATTTAAAATGTCTAAATAGTGTAGTTTTATTATGCTTCACCTCTTGCCATGTTAAAAAACATTTAATCTTGTCTTGTAAATAAACGAGAGGCAACTAAATAATTATAATGTGGTGTTTCGTCAATATGCAACTCGTTGCATATTGAGCTCCACTTAACTTGTAGTGTTGTTTGTGCACTTTGCCATGCCATGCATAATTAAACCGGACATGCATCATACTTGTTTGTGCAATCATGCCATGTTTATGCTTGTGTGTTTACCGTGTTGTTTTCTTCTTTCCGGTTGCTTCTCTTGTTAGCTTCAGTTTCGTTCCGGAGTTGTGAGGATTCGCTAGACTATGTTGCTCCGTCTACTTCATGGATCCGTTCTTCTCCCTTGTGGAATCCCAGGCAAGATGATCATACCCTTGGATACCTTTACTACCATTGCCATGCTTAGTTGTCTCGATGCTATCGTTACATGTCGCGCTACCCATCTTTTATGTCAGCCTCTCCTTGTTGCCATGAAACCTCTAACCTTTGAAACCTTCCTAGCAAAACCACTGTTTGGCTGTGTTACCCGCTTGCTCAGCCCCTCTTATAGCGTTGTTAGTTGCAGGTGAAGATGAAGATCGTTCCAGGTGGGAACTTGTTGTTGTCATATCACAATATCTATAATTATTATTAACACACCTATATACTGGGCATGGGTGGAAAGCTTGGCCTTTTGCTCGGTGTTTTGTTCCACTCATGCCACCTTAGGCGCCGATAAACCAGCATTATGTTCCTTGATTTTGAGTTCCTTGCACGATGGGTGGATGGGTACCCCTTGACAGTTCGACTTTGAATAAAACTCCTCCAGCAAGGCCCAACATTGGTTTTAATTTGCCTCATAATAACAACTTAATTAATTAATTAAATTTGCATAGGGGGTCGCACCCTCGGGTTCTTAATTCTACATAGCAGGGGGGCCAGTGCTGATGGTGTTGGTCCCAAACGGGGGTTATGCGAGGCCACCACGGGGAAACTCGAGGTTTGGTTTTACCTGTAGGATCGCCCATCCGGACGTGGCTTGAGACAAGATACGCGCGGCTACTATCAGGGTGTCGGCACGCCGGGAGGTCTTGCTGGACTTGTTTTACCATTGTCGAAATGTCTTGTGCTACCGGGATGCGGAGCCTGATCGGTTTTCCCTAAGATAAGGAGTGATGATATTATATTTATCACTTCAGCTAATCGTGAGAGCTTGTGATGGGCTAAGTTGCGACACCCCTGCAGGGTTATGATCTTTCGAAAGCCGTGCCCGCGGTTATGTGGCAGATTGGAATTTGTTAATGTCCGGTTGTAGAAAACTTGACAGAGGATCCGAAGTAAAACACACCACCGCGTGAGTAACCGTGGCTGTCTCTTTTCACTTTGAGAAGAGAACACGGTGGGGTTATGTTTGATCGTATGTAGTTCAGGATCTTTAGCGATCACCTATTTGCGACCGTTTGCGTAGATGCTCATCTTATTCTTGTACTCGTAAGTTAGCCACCATATTATGCTTAGCCGCTGTTGCAACCTCACCACTTTACCTCTTCCTACCCATAAAGCTTTGCTAGTCTTGATACCCATGGTTATGGGATTGCTGAGTCCTCGTGGCTCACAGATACTACAACACCAGATGCAGGTTCAGCCGAGTTTGAAGCAGGAGATGGATCAATACTTCACCAGGAGCTCGATGAAGAGAGTGACCGTTTGCTTGTGACGTTTTCGACGATCAGTAGTGGTTTCTACTAGGATTCGATCCGGACCTGTGGCTTTATGTTGTTTTGGTATCTTTCTTTTGGATCTTCGCCCGTAGTCGGGTTGTTATGTTTTGAATGATGTTTTGGCTTATGTAATGTATTTGTGCGAAGTGGCGAGTGTAAGCCAACTATCTCCTTTTGCAATTTAATCCCTCTTTTACATGAGTCGTGAAAAGATACCAAACTTGAGATCATTCTAGGATGGGCTTATACCTTTAAGTCCTGCCTCGACATGTAGGAGGTATAGTCCCATCCTGGGCATTACAAGTTGGTATTCAGAGCCTTCTCCGACCTAGAAGCCCCCCCTGATTGATCGAATCGTTGACGGTTGAGTCTAGGCACACACTTGGAAATGTTTTGAGTCCTATATATATATCGGAGAGTAGGATTTCTTTTGCTCCTCATCTCTTTTCATTCTGGTGAGGACTCCTGACGATTACTCTTGCCTCTTCTACTTTCAAAAATCGCACCAATTTTTTTTAGGATCTCGCGAGTATTGTTTGGATTGTTTCGATGTCTTTGTGATGAGAACATTGTTCTCGATGCCTCCTGTCATTAGGGGTTGTGGCAGTGTCCTGGGGAGTTGAGCTCCGAGGTGTTGTCGTCACAAATCCATCGTGGCAGTACTAGAATACTTAAGACGGCCGACATCGAAAACTCTCCTATGCGGTTAGTGGCAAGATAACCCCGACATCACCCATTACTGGGGAGGTAGTTCGGGAGTATTGCCATAGCTTGTATAGTGGATGCGTTTCGAAGGCCCGAGGTAAACGGTTTCCGAGAAAGACTGGTTATGTGTTGAAGGATGGATACAGCTGGATGTAGGTTTAGAGTTGATTGCGCGGTGCTTCCCCTGTATCCCCAACACCTGATTGCATAACTAGAAACTTTCGGAAATTAATAGGTGGGTTCATCCAGTAGTTCTAGGCATTCTTCCAACGGATGCACGATATGAAGTTCGGGGTTGTACATTGAGTGAAGTGGTTTTATGGGCTTGTTCCGATCGGGAGTTGCATCTTAAAGGGTCCTTGGCTATGCTGATCCAGGGATTGCAAAACCCTTTTGTAACACGTTCCATGAGCTTTCAGCACGAATGTGTCGAACGAAGCTTCTATCTTGTATTTGTTCTATCTGCTCCTTGTTCCTTTTATTTACCTTTTGTTCTCCAAGTGGCTTCTCGACAAGTTGATGTAACTGCGGAATTCATTCGTTCAATTCTCTGTTCGGATAGATATGTTGCAACATAATCTCCTTCATAAACATATCTATCCTTTGTTTCGTTTGATTCTGGTATTCGAGTTGCTTCGATGTCAAATGTTGATTCCATACCTTTCTTAATCGGTGTTCTCATGTTTCTATGGGAGTGCTAATTCTTCTTGACCATCGAGATCTTCATGTTAATCCTTTTCAACCGGTGTGCCTTCTTTTCAAGTTATTACATACGGACGTCGTTGAGAAATCTGACGATTTGTCTGTTTCATTCATCCCAAGTCGTCTTTGTTTTCCCCACCCACCCTCCCTTTTCTTTATGGAGCTGGAATTCTTAATGAAGTATCCATTTTATTCATGCGATATTTCTTCATTCATTTCCTTCAATGTTCTTATCCGGTGATTTATCGTGAAGATGCTCAAGATCTTCAAGTTTTTCATTCTTTGTTCTCATATTCAGCCGGTGGGTGTAATTCAAGATTTTGGTGTTGATCTTATCCTTTTCCTCATTTCACAATGTTTTCTTATTCCGGCGCACCAATTAATCATTTTCCTCTTGGTATTCATATCCGGAGTGCTAAAGATTCGTGTTTCCATTCTCAATTGTTCAAGCTATTTTAAGGATTATCATCTTACTCAAGCCATTTAATTCAACAGGTGCAATATCTCTTAAGCAATCTTTTCAACGGTGATTTCTTTGAGTGGGCCCTAACCCACAGGTCTTTTTCCAGGATCTTACCTGACTCTTCTATTTTTCTGGAGTTATACTCAAATTCTTTCAAATTGTGACGTAAGTATGGATTCCATCAGTCATATGACTTAAGATCGCTTTCAAATTCTCTCCATCATTGGTTCAACCTTTTTAATTCTTCATTCCGGAGTGCTCAACAATTCTTATGGCATTTCTCGTCTTCATTCTCAACATTTGAAGACCAGAGAAGAGTTTCTCTTAAATCTTGGCCCGTTCTCTTCTTGAAGATTCGTGGTTCTAGCTTCTTGCCATCCTCATTATTGTTTCGATTGTGAGGAATTCTTTTTATACCCGTCCGAAGCATTTCATGAATTCTTTTCTTTGTGATCCTCCGAAGGCCATCATTTCAGAAGATTTCTTCGTTCTCAGTTTTCAACTTCGTCCTTCAAAAAAATTCTTCATTGATGTCTCTTCGTTCGTCTCCATATTCTTACGGTGGTTCAATTCAAGTTTACTCTTCCTTGTTATCATATCAATTCATCTGTACCTTTCACAATCCTACCGGTGGTTCGTTGAATATTTATCCAAGCTTATGCGAGATCTCTCTTTAATTCTTTGCAACGAGAATAAGTAGTATGCCAAATCCTTTGGTTGTCATCAATTTAAATTAGTGAAGGAGATGCATGACATAATTCTTATTCTTATTCCTTCAAGGTGATTTAATTCTTTTGTCTGGAGCTTGTTCATCATATCATATTCTCGGTTCTAAGTTGTTCATCTTGTTTTCCGGAGCTCCAAGTGATTTCAATTATACCACTTCAAAGCTCCATCTAATTCATCGCAGGCCTTGAATCTTATTCTTTTCATCTTTCACTTCTCATGCTTTCATTACCGGAGTTTTTCTTGGTGGTTCATCATCATTTAATTCATCCTCGAAGTCTTCATCAAGATTCTTGTTGGAGCTCAAGCATTCTTCATCATGCTTCCAAGTGCAATTCTTTCTACCTTATCTTTTCAGATGGTGTTATGTCATTGTTGACAATTTCCCTTCATGTTTCATGATTCACAAGTTGTCAGGAATGAGATATTTAAACCCATCATTTTCTTTGTTCAGAAGATCTTTGCAACCCTTCAATTTATTCGTTGGAGTTATCTTGGGTTATAATTCACCTAAAAGCTTTCCTTGATAATTGTTTCTAATTATGGTGCTCATAAATGACCCAAGTTCTTCATTTATCATTCCGGGGAGATAAGTTTTTCGTCTCCTTGTTGATCTCAATCCATTCAAATGTTCTCGTAAGTGGCTGGTTGTCACCTCATAATTTTGAGATGTTTTCCATAAGCCCACATCAAGCTTATTCGTTTTCGTTGTTTATTTTCCATCAACTCCATTCAACCCTTCTTCGTAAGGATGCTCTTTCAAATTCAATTTTGAGAGAAGTTGTCATATTTTCTCCGTTCATTTCTTTCATTGATCTATATTCTATTCTTTCATTCTGGAGGCATTGAGATGTTGCTCTCTCCAAACCATCATCTCGTTTTTATCCAGATCATATTCTCCCTTGCTTGTCTATTTAACCGGAGTGTTGTATTCTTCATTCTAGTTCTCTCATCTTACCAAGTTTGCCTCTCTTTTCAACCGGAGTGCTGTCTGAATCTTTCTTACCCCTTGTGCCATTCTTTCAATTGTTTCAGAGGAAGTGTGTTGTTGATTTCTTCAGGTATCATTCCATCTCCTCAAGTTCATGTTCAATTCCTTCCATTTTCAGACGGAGTGCTGTCCAAATTCTGTCATTCTTTTTCCTTGGCTATACCGTTGCGGTTGCATATTCTTTTGGGTTCATGAGCTCTTATTTCATGTCTTTCAACCTACAAGGTTCTCATAATGTTCCTTGTTCCTCTTTTCTAAAGGAGTTTTCATATTCGTTCATCTCCGTTGTATTCTTCTTTCATTTTGGTCAACCTCTCAAGGTTCCTTGGTTTCACTCGTTTGTCGAAGAAGCAACTTTGTTTTACCTCTTCTTTTTCGTTTTTACCCGGTGATATCTCTAGGATCTCGGGTCAAGATCCTCTGTTAGTGTGGGAGAGTTGTGACGCCCGAAGACCGACGTCCCAGAAGATTCCAGAAGATTCCAGATGTTCCGGGTTCTCCCGTGTGTTCTTTGTGCTTGTGCTATTTATTTTTGCATTGCATCATGTCATCATGCCATCATGTCATATTTATTTTTGCATCTCACTTAAATAAATTGTGTGGACCTTCGGTCCATTGAAATCGAGGGAAGAATGACTTCTCTTTAAAACATATCGTCCTAATATATGGAGCTATATAAATATTCCATTGTTTGGGATCACCGTAACACACTTGCATTTTTCCCCATGCCTCTTAATTCAAGTTTCTCCGTCAAAAACCTTCCCTATATTTCTTTTCTCGTTTATCGAGGATCCTCCAAAACCCTCAACATTTTTGGACACATCGACAATCAAGTCTTAGTTCAAACCCTTTTGAATTAAATTCAAATATGTTTGAATTATATTTTTTTTCAATCATGCCTTTTCCTATTTTCTCGGACCGTGCTCATTGTTATGAGCCCGAGAAAATTAGTCCCTTGTGCTAACTTTTGCCCTAACCCCCTCCGCATTCTTTTCTTCTCTTTTTATTTCTGCTAAAGAGATTAATAGCAGAGATCCCAGCCGCAGGGGCCTCCTCTTTTCCCAGCCGCACCTACTGGCCTCCTTGGGCCCAAGGCCATTCCATCCCCGCAGGCCCAATAGGCAGCCTGCCTCTGAACCCTAGCGACCGACTGCCCGCACCTTTCCCCTCGGTCTCCCTCCCTCGCGCCGCCAGAGTCCCGCATCGACCGCTTCTCCACTCTCGCTCGTCCCTCCGGTCCCCGTTCCATCGATCTCCCTGCGCCGACGCCCGACCCTCAGCTCCTGCGCGCGCCTCCCGAGCTGCCCTGCTGTCTCCGCGCCAGGAGGCCCCGAGCGCCCCGCCTCGCCAGGTGTTGTGCGCCCCGCGCCTTCCTCCGTCTCCAGGCCATGGCCCGCGCCCCTCCTCCCCAGCGCCTCGCCATGGACGCGCCGTTCCAGGCTGCGGCTCTCCCTCGCGCCACCGGCCCTCAGCGCCCTTCCCTCCGGCCTCCTCCGCATCACCAAGGCCGAAGCCCGGCGCTCCCCAAGCCATCCTCTCCAGCGCGCCCGCGCGCCGTGGCCTCTCCGCCCAGGACCCTCCATCGCCAGGGTCGCCCCGTCGACCTCCTCTCCGGAGCAGCACCGCAGCGGCCGTGCCCCTCCTTCTCCTCCGGTCACCTCCTCGAGGCCTCGCCCTCGTCCAGCCGTGCGAGGATCTCCTCCACCAGCCGCCGTCATCAGCGCCTCGTCTCCTCCAGCGTCTCTTCCGGCCAGCTGCTGCTTTTGCTTGCTGCCATGTTGCCGCGCCTCTTTTGCTTGCTGCCGTGGACGCCAAGTTCGTCGAACGAGGGACCCCCAAGACCGCCAAGTACCTCTCGGATGCATCAAGTTCCTCTCCGATACGACCAAGTACCACGACGACCGAAAGGCTACGAGCTCCGTGAACGACTACGAACGTGTACCACTACTTCCCACGATGACCCGCCAAGTACCCCTTCGGATATGTCAAGTTCGACTACGCCAAGTGCAACGATGGATGCGCCAAGTACATCTACGAACGAAACGAGTACATCTACGAACGTGAACGACTACCGTCGCCCCGTGTACCACTACTTCCCTCTACGGAACGACTACTTCCTCTACGACCCGTGTACCACTACTTCCACTACTACCACTACGACTCGAACCCCTCCGAAACGAATGTTCCGAAGGTATAACCCGAGTCGATGACCCGTGGAATGCATGTGTTGTATGAAATGTTTGCCCTTGTGTGCACCGTGCCCGTCTCATCTTTTGTCGTGCTCCCAGGTTGCCTCGTCGCCGACTCGTGGGAACCCGGTGACGGGATCACTCCACTTTCATCTTGCTCGACCCGCTCACGCCACCTTCTTTTGCACCGGTCTCTCAACAAGTTACCGGAACCGAGATGTTGCCGTTGCATCATTTTCGGATCGTTGCCGTGGCACCTTTTCCCTTCCACCATGGTGACAATACTTCATCTTCTTATCTCTTCATGTTAACCTTTACTAAAATTGCATAAACTTGATCATGTCATCTGCATCATGTTAACAACATTGATATGTGTGAATTGTTGTTGCTTTATTAATTGCTAAACTTGCTCATGGGGATTTTCCGGATATGTTGTTGTTATTTTCCGGCCTCATTTAAAATGTCTAAATAGTGTAGTTTTATTATGCTTCACCTCTTGCCATGTTAAAAAACATTTAATCTTGTCTTGTAAATAAACGAGAGTCAACTAAATAATTATAATGTGGTGTTTCGTCAATATGCAACTCGTTGCATATTGAGCTCCACTTAACTTGTAGTGTTGTTTGTGCACTTTGCCATGCCATGCATAATTAAAACGGACATGCATCATACTTGTTTGTGCAATCATGCCATGTTTATGCTTGTGTGTTTACCGTGTTGTTTTCTTCTTTCCGGTTGCTTCTCTTGTTAGCTTCGGTTTCGTTCCGGAGTTGTGAGGATTCGCTCGACTATGTTGCTCCGTCTACTTCATGGATCCGTTCTTCTCCCTTGTGGAATCCCAGGCAAGATGATCATACCCTTGGATACCTTTACTACCATTGCCATGCTTAGTTGTCTCGATGCTATCGTTACATGTCGCGCTACCCATCTTTTATGTCAGCCTCTCCTTGTTGCCATGAAACCTCTAACCTTTGAAACCTTCCTAGCAAAACCACTGTTTGGCTATGTTACCAGCTTGCTCAGCCCCTCTTATAGCATTGTTAGTTGCAGGTGAAGATGAAGATCGTTCCAGGTGGGAACTTGTTGTTGTCATATCACAATATCTATAATTATTATTAACACACCTATATACTGGGCATGGGTGGAAGGCTTGGCCTTTTGCTCGGTGTTTTGTTCCACTCATGCCACCATAGGCGCCGATAAACCGGCATTATGTTCCTTGATTTTGCGTTCCTTACACGATGGGTGGATGGGGACCCCTTGACTGTTCGACTTTGAATAAAACTCCTCCAGCAAGGCCCAACATTGGTTTTAATTTGCCTCATAATAACAACTTAATTAATTAATTAAATTTGCATAGGGGGTCGCACCCTCGGGTTCTTAATTCTACATAGCAGGGGGGCCAGTGCTGATGGTGTTGGTCCCAAACGGGGGTTATGCGGGGCCACCACGGGGAAACTCGAGGTTTGGTTTTACCTGTAGGATCGCCCATCCGGACGTGGCCTGGGACGAGATACGCGCGGCTACTATCAGGGTATCGGCACGCCGGGAGGTCTTGCTGGACTTGTTTTACCATTGTCCTAATGTCTTGTGCTACCGGGATGCCGAGCCTGATCGGTTTTCCCTAAGATAAGGAGTGATGATATTATATTTATCACTTCAGCTAATCGTGAGAGCTTGTGATGGGCTAAGTTGGGACACCCCTGCAGGGTTATGATCTTTCGAAAGCCGTGCCCGCGGTTATGTGGCAGACTGGAATTTGTTAATGTCCGGTTGTAGAAAACTTGACAGAGGATCCGAAGTAAAACACACCACCTCGTGAGTAACCGTGACTGTCTCTTTTCACTTTGAGAAGAGAACACGGTGGGGTTATGTTTGATCGTATGTAGTTCAGGATCTTTAGCGATCACCTATTTGCGACCGTTTGCGTAGATGCTCATCTTATTCTTGTACTCGTAAGTTAGCCACCATATTATGCTTAGCCGCTGCTGCAACCTCACCACTTTACCTCTTCCTACCCATGAAGCTTTGCTAGTCTTGATACCCATGGTTATGGGATTGCTGAGTCCTCGTGGCTCACAGATACTACAACACCAGATGCAGGTTCAGCCGAGTTTGAAGCAGGAGATGGATCAGTACTTCACCAGGAGCTCGATCAAGAGAGTGACCGTTTGCTTGTGACGTTTTCGACGATCAGTAGTGGTTTCTACTAGGTTTCGATCCGGACCTGTGGCTTTATGTTGTTTTGGTATCTTTCTTTTGGATCTTCGCCCGTAGTCGGGTTGTGATGTTTTGAATGATGTTTTGGCTTATGTAATGTAGTTGTGTGAAGTGGCGAGTGTAAGCCAACTATCTCCTTTTGCAATTTAATCCCTCTTTTACATGAGTCGTGCAAATATACCAAACTTGAGATCATTTTAGGATGGGCTTATACCTTTAAGTCGTGCCTCGACACGTAGGAGGTATAGTCCCATCCTGGGCATTACATCATGGCCGCCTATCCAAGCACGACCCCGTCCCGGGAGTGACCTCAAGTCATCCCCGTCACTAGTAATGTGGGCACCATGCTAGTATCAGCCTAAGTAATCAATAATGCCCCATCCCATAAAGGGGTAGAGTGGTTGCACATGTTTGGTTGGGACGGTAATCACACATAAATCTAACCCATCATTTTACACACACGCCAAAAGCTCCCTTTGGTACACCACTTCTTTCTCAAGTGGCGACCTTAGTTCAACATCACCCAAGGGCATTAGGGGCACCCAATGGGGTTTTCGAAAGGTTGTAACCATGAAGAGTTCATGGCACACATGCAACATCATGCACCTACATCTAATTGCTTTCATGAACACGGTAAAGCCATGAGTAGGGTGTGCATCATGTGGTGGCTCACAAAAGGTTCACCACTGTTATATTTCTTCATCATGCAAATCGGAAAAAGGGGTCCGATGAACAAGAGGGGTGTCATGGTCAAAGGGCTGCTTGCCTGGATTGGCTTGGTCTTCAAAGTCTTCAAATCCTTCTCCTTCTTCTTCTTCAGCAACTTCGTCAAATAATGTATCTAATCATCGCAAGAAAATAACGGAGAAAGAAGACAATAAGAAAAACAGAAAAGTCAAAGTGCTCAGAAAAATGTCAACCTATTTTTATAAAATACTAGGAGAAAAACTAAGAAGGCAAAAATTCTTAGTTTTAGATTTGGAGTGACAGAATAGGGTCAATGGATTTTTGAACAGTGGTTTCATCGTTCAAATTTGAATTTAATTTGAACAGTACATAGAAGTTTCAGGAACATGTGTGAAAGTTACATCATTAAATAGGTTGGAATATTACAAGATTTTAGGAGTTGCAATAAATTAATTTGGATAATTAATTTATCCTATGGATTTATTTGAAAAATCCACAGAAAATAAAATAAAAAGGTCACTGTGCAACTGGGCCAGAACGGCCTCAATGCACAGGCCCAGAGGGGTTTCGGCCCAGGCCAGCCGAGCGGCGCGCGCGCGCCAGGTTTAAACCTGACGGGCGGGGCCCAGCTGCCAGTGGGAGAGAGGGAGGCGAGAGGGAAGGGAGGCTGACAGGCGGGGCCCGCCTTTCATCCCTAACCCACGTCCAGATGGCCGGCGAGCTCACCGGCGGTGATGCAGGGCACGGCGGGGCGAGCGAATGGCAGGGATGGACTCAGCATGGAGTCGCCGATCGGGTGGTGGTGGAGGTGGTCGCCGGAACTGTCGGGTTCGCCGGCGACGAGGATGCACGATGGTGGGGCGTCGGGCGGTGGCTGTTCCGGCCATTTCCGACTGCAACAAAGAGGGAAAGGAGAGGGGAAAGGGTCAGTGGGTTCTTGTGGTTCCAGATCGAGTGAGAGTGGGGGCGGAGGAGGCGTATACCTCTAGATCGATGGCGACCCGAGGCGGTGGGGCTCCGGTCGATCCTGAGTACAGAAGCCCCTAGAGGGCTTGTGAGAGGTGCGGGAGTGCTCTAGGAGGTGTGAGGGGGAGGCTGGTGCTACTGGAGCGACCTGGGGCTGGCTTATATAGCCGAGCGCCGGTCCACCATGGACTTGTGCGCCGGCGAGGTCACGGGAGCGGCCAGAGGCCGTGAGGGCGCTTGTGAGAGTGTCCAGGCTGTTCGTGGACGAGGTCCACGTCCAAGGAAGGGAAGGAGCGGGGAAAGCTCCAGAGATCTCGCGCGTGTGAGGCCGAGGATTGGAGCTCACGGGCGGCCGGCGCGCGTGCGAGGGTGGCCATAGGAGGGAGAAGGAGGAGGGGGACACGGCCGTGGCATGTCGTGGGCGTCAAGGCGCCTCGGCTGGCGCGAGGGGAAGGTTTGAGGTGGCCGGAGGCGCTTGGCCAGGAGCGGCTACAGTGCCAGAGCACACTGTAGCGTGCTCCAGAGCGCGCGTATGGCTGGCACCATCATTTTTTATGCCATGTGGTCGTGGCCACTAGTGTCTAGAAGCTAAGGGAGGCAATAAACAACAGGTGAATGGCATTGGATGCTCTGGGGGGCTTCTAGAATGAGAGGGGGTTGAGAGAGAAGTGAGCAAGGAGATGTCCAGAGAGGTAAAAGAGGTGGTTTTACCCCTCAATCATTGAGCTGAGACGCATCCATGGTTACTGGAGGTAGAAGAGGTCTTGGTGGTGTTGTGGTAAAAATTTGAGCCTGTTTGGATTAGTGGAAGAAGCTAAAGTTGTTGTTTTGGTAATTGGTCGGAAGGTGTTTGTAGTTTGATTGGGAAAGCAAATGGGTTTCATTTGGCATGAGACTCCACAGGATGAAATTGCACATATATTTAGGCCCTTCCACCAAATTAGAGCTCATTTGGGCAAAGTTGCCAATGCAACTTTTGCAAACCCTAGAAATTAACAGAAAAGCATTTAGCAAGATCTAGTCATGCAAATCCATTCCCCTTGATGCACCACTTGGTGTAGTGTCATCATTTGGGGTTGTGAACATGTCCACAAAGTTTGGGGGCATTTGGAACAAGTTGGTAATGTAAAGTTGTTCAAATTTGAATCTGAATAGAAATGGTTTTGGGGCACTTTTGTGAACCAAAACAATTTGGATTGAGCTGAAACTTTGCAAGGTCATCATATTATGAGTATGTGACTTGATAGAATTATCAGAGAATATTTCCTTTGTAAATATTTCAAAAGCTTGAAATATCCAGAAAGGGTTTTTGAGGGATTTGCCCAATATTTTGAACATGACCATGTGTTGAAACTCTTATATATGGACAATATATGTCCTATGAGTCTCCCTGAATTTTCACAAATATTTTTGAAACATTTAAATAATTTTCACCTATTAAAGACCATTTCTGGCCTAAATAAAAAGCCTTTAAATAAAATAGGAAAATAACTTTTAAAATTACACTTTTGTGGTTTATGGGAGTCCTATACCTAACAGGATTCAAACATACCTTTTCAAAGATTTTTATCACCCTAAATCAAGTACTTGCAGTGCAGATCTCAATTCAGGGGTTTTTGGAAATCTAATTTTAGAAAATACTATTTGGCCAAAATATTTTGTAAGAATATACTATACTGCTCTATACACATGGTATGATCATTGGGCAGAAGTTTGGGGCAAGGAGATGAAGTATAGAAGTTGAGGCTATGTTGACTTTTAAAGAGCACTTGAAATCATAGAGAGAAAAATTCAACTCCAAATAAAAGCCAAATGATGCAAAAAGTTTTTGTTGGTCCAAATTTGCGTGCTTTATTAATGCAATAGCCATGTTACAGAATGCAGGGTGTGACATCGATGATCTGACGAGAGCGATGTTTGCTTGTTTTGGAGTTTTCTTCTGCTTCTTCTTCTTCCATCAGGGGATAGGTTCCTGATCGGCAGCCTGGTCTAGCAGGGTGGATGTCATTTGTGTTTTTCATGTGTTTTCATCCGTAGTCATATGCCTCTCTTTTGTATGATGTTTGACGTATTCATGTGGCACTTGTATGCCTTGTCTGTATTCCCATCTATTATGTAAGGGTACGATGTAATGATTTTCACCATGCTATGCGCTCGAAATGCGGTTGTGCCCCAATCACGAGTCCATCACATGATCGGGATAGAATTGCATCTTGGGTGTCACTAGTTGGTATCAGAGTCTCGACCGACCATAGGAGCCGCCCTTGATTGATCATAGTTTAGCCGTTGTCGAGTTTAGAACAAAAACTATTTAGGAGTCTAGTTATATCAAAGAGTAGGAATTATTTTTACTCCTCATCCCCTTTGTCGCTCTGGTGAGGAAACGTGACATAGGTGTTTTCAGGATTGTCGGTGTCAAAATCGGCAGACCTCGGGGTAGGGGGTCCCGAGCTATGGATCTAGGATCGATGGTAACAAGGGACGATCAACATAGTATTTACCCAGGTTCGGGCCCTCTCGAAGAGGTAAAACCCTACGTCCAGCTTGATTATATATCATGGTTTATAGAGTATATGTACCTCAAGATTAGTATGAGCTAACCCTAGGCTACGGGGGATGAAGATAGCTCTCCCCTTAATGACTACAACCCTCGGTTTATATAGACACCGATAGGTTTAGGGTTACCAAAGATAGATCATAAATAAAGATAAAAGAGATCCTACGCCTTCTTGAATTGGAGGGCACACCACGGCTTCATAGATCTCCTGTCAAAGTATGGCTCCACTAGTCCGGCCATGTACGATGGGTCGTCGCCCCGAGGACCCCTTAGTCCATGACTCCCTCAATGAAACTCCTCTTCTCCTTCAAATTTTCTTAGGATCATGCAGCTAGTTTTCGTTTGTTGCCATGTCAGCTCTTTTCATCTGGCACACTTCACTTTGAGTCATTCGACCCTCGTCATCTTTTGCAAGATCAGTCCGCAAGTTTTCCAACCGGCATCGTTTCCCCCGTCCCAAGTTGTCTTTCTTTTTCCCACCCACCCACCCTTTTCTTCACCAAGTCTGAAGTCTCGAATCAGGCATCCATTTTATTCGTGCGAAGCCTCTTCATTCTTATCCTCAACTTTTCAGTCGGTGAATTCTTATTAGTTTGGCATTCTTCGTTCTCATTTTCTTCTCTGGCATATTCAATTAAAGTTTCAGTGTTGATTATATTCTTTCCCTCGCTCATTCGACCCTCGATCGTTCTAGAGTGACGAAGACATCTCAGGAGATTCGTGTTTGCACTCAAATTTTGTCGAGGTTGTTGCCTCATTCAAGTCTTTCACTCGTTTCGGAGCATCGTCTCCTTTTCAACCTTTTTCAATGATACTTCTCTCGATTGGGCCCTAATCCACAGGTTTATTCCCAGGATCTTTCCTGACTCTTCTAATTTATCCGGGCTTATTACCAAATTATTTTTAAAGTGTGACATAGTATGAATTCCATCAGTCATATGCCTTCTCCAACATCGCTTTCAAATTATTTTCATCTTTGGTTCAACATTTCCTCTTTTCATTTTTCTGGAGTATCTCAACAATTTTGGTGGTGTTTCTCGTCGTCATTCTCAACATTTGAAGACCGAAGAAGATCTTTACTCTAAATCTTGTCTGTTCTCTCGAAGATTCATGGTGCTAGCTTGATGTTATCCTCTTAATTTGTTCCAATCGTCAAAAATTATTTTCATACCCATTCGAAGCATTTCAGGAGTATTTTATTTGGATTCTATGGAGGCCATTCTTTTCAGAAGAATTATTCATTTTCAGTTTTCTACTCTCGCCCTCTTATTCTTGCCGGTGGATCTTTCAAGTATTCTCTAGTTAGCTCATGATCTCTTCATTATCTTATATCTAAATTCCCTCAAGTGGCTTCGTTCATGTTCTAATTCTTTCCGGCGGTCCCTTCTCTTTTCTTCGTTCATTTTCAAATTCTTATGGTGGTTCGTTAAAGATTCCTTTTAATTTTTTATCATATCAATGAATCCATTCTTTCCAATCCTACCGGTGGTTCAGGAAGACCATCCCAAGTTTGCGCTATATCTCTCTTAATATTTTTCAACACGAATAACTAGTATACAAATCCATTGCTTCTCATCAATTTAATTGATGGAGGATAAGCATAACATACTTCTTATTCTTCTTTCATCAAGTTGATTAATCCCTTCCTTAGGAGTTTGTTCATGATGAATTAATTCTAGTCCCAAGTGTTTTCATCCTTTCTTTGCTGAAGTTCAAAACTTTCTTGGCTATCTCGTCACAATCTCTATCTAAATCTCTGCAAGGCTTTAATCTTATTATTTTCATCCGTCATTTCTATCTCATCATCCTTGTGTTACCGGAGTTATTCATGGTGGTTCATCATGATTTAATTCATTCTCGAAGTTTCATCAAATCCCTGTTAGAACATTCAAGTATTCTTCTTCTTGCATTTCGAAGAGCAATTCATTCTTCGTTATATTTTCAAGTCAAGTGTTGCATCGTTTTGTTCCTCTTCACAAATCAATCTTTAGTAGTGGCGGAATTTCACCTCATGTTTTGAGATGTTTACATAATCCCACGCAAATCAAATCTTTTGTGGATTGATTCTTCAACAACTCCGTTCAAGCCTTTCTCCTGAAGATACTCTTTCAAATTCATTTGCGGTCGAAGATGTTGTTTCTTCACCGTTCTTTTCATTCCATTGTTTCAATTGTTTCGGAGGCATTGTGTTACCGCTCTCGTCAAGTATCATCCCATCTTGTGAAGTTCATGCTCTATTCCTTCCATTATCAGCCGGAGTGCTGCCCAAATTCCTTTGTTCGAATTCCTTTTCTTTCTCTTTTTAGCCGGAGTGGTTTCGAATTCTTTATTGTTCCTTGAGCTCTTGTTTAATGTATTTTAACTTACTAGGTTCTAGTAATTTTCCGTGTTCCTCTTTTCTAACGGAGTGTTTTCAACGTCGTTCATCTCTGTTGTATTCTTTCCTTGGAATTGTTTAACCTCTCAAGCTTCCTTGGTTTCACTCGTTTGTCCAAGAAGCAACTTTGTTCTTCCTATTCCTCTTCCATATTGTTCCTAAGATCTCGGGAAGAGATCTCCTGTTAGTGGGGGAGTGTTGTGACGCCTAGAGACCGATGCTCTAGCCCCCTTCCATTTATTCTCGTTGTTGTCATGTGTTCCATTTGTTTGTTGCATTCATCATCGCATCATTCACATCGCAATGGCATTCACACCATCAACCTTTTCAAAACTTGCATCATTTCGTAGTTGCAGAATCCCCCATTCTCTTTGTTGTTCGTTCTGAGTCCAAACTCACTCGCGCGCGGCTGAGGCATCTCCGAAATAATTATTTTCGAAGTGTCATAAAATGTTCTCGGAATCGGGTGAAAGTTGGTGTGAGGTCTTATTATATTGTAGGTAGACCGCCTGCCAAATTGCGTCGCATTCGTAGTTTGGTTGATAGCCCGACAATTAAACATATAGTGGCACTATAGCAGGATAAACGTCGGACGTTTTTGGTGTTCTGAAGACTGTGTTGGACCGCTCTTCTTCCTTTTCTTCTCAGCCCAATGCTCCTCCGCTCGGAGCGCACCTATGGCCCAGCTACCCCCTCGTCCACTCGGAGCCACACGATAGCGGTCGGAAGATCCAGAAACGGAGCAAAAAAACCTAACCCTAGAACCTTCCCTATTTAAACACCCCCTAGTACATTTTTGGACAAACCCTAGTCTAACCCTCCCTTAACCTCCAGCCTTGGGATCCTCCAGCCGCCACCTTCCCTTCCTTCTCCTCGTTTTCTGCCGCGGGCAGCCCAGCCCTTGCCACATGGCAGCCAGCCACTGGCCGAGCCACCACCCTACCGTCACCCAGCCACTTCGCCGCCGCCACGTGGCCTCGCCACCTTGCCCCGCTCTCCTCCAACCGCCGCAGCCCACGGCCAGCCTGCACCCGGGCCAAACCCCGTACCCGACCACGCCCCGCACCAGGCCACAGGTGCCCTAGTAGCCCGAGCTCGCCCCGAGCACAACCGGACCCCGTCGCCCCATGCCTCCATCACCGGACCCCGCCGCAGCTCGCCCGCTCCTCCATCGCCGTTCACCTGCCACCAGCGTCGGAGCTTCGCCATCCGCCGCCGCCGCAACCATCGGAGGCCCGGAGCTCCGCCTCCTGTCAGATCCGGTAAGGGACGGGACCCTGCCGACCTCCCGCGGCTGGATCTGGCCCTCCCTCACCCGCTCCGGCCGCCGCCTTGCCCGGAGTCGCCGCTACCATGGTCGACCTCGACCCCGTGCCGTATGGCCTCATCCTGGGACGGCTACACCTGTCCATCCAAACAGCATCCCAGATTCACTCATCCCGTTTCCCTGAGGTCGAATACTCCACTAAGTCCTAGATTTTATAATATCATGTATGCATTTTGTGTGGGGCATAACTTTGTGCATGTTTGCCCGATGGTGATGATCTTTATATGCAGTTGATGTACTCTCTGTGCTCTACATGATGGTGTGGTTTGAATTCATGTTAGGGTTCACCTACATGTCATTATCGCTGTTGCAAAAGCGCACCATGTTGTTAACTACAGAAAAATGTTGTAACTTCCAATCTTGTAAGGATGTTTGCCACTAATCCATAGCTTATATGCATATGATTCCTTCGTGTGATTTACTCTATGTGATGTGTAATTTGATGCATGACCTTGGTTGCTATGTAAAGTTGTTGTATCATGTATCTTTCTTGCTCTCCAGTTGCCTTCATGATAAATCTATCAATCTGCTAACAAGATGTTCCATTTTGCAAAAATCATAGTAATTAATCTATGCATCATGTAGACATTTTGTATTATTGGAGCTCCATGTTATGTACTAGCATGACATGCAATTGTTTGCCATGATCTCGCACTGTGTCATCTTTGTTTCATGCCTCCAACATTTCATCATGTTAACTCTACTCACATGTATGCCCAGTTTTTCACAAGTCCTAATCTGTGTTATAAAGTTGCATGTTGCATGGATCATATTGGATTAATCTTAATGTCTATGTACCTGAACCTTAAAGATATGTTAAGCAAGTAATTTGTACTTTAAGTGCATATCAAGTTGTCCTCATATGGTTCCTGTAGCTTGTTGTTTTCTTGCTTGCAACATGCCTAGTTGTTGTTTTGGACATATTATGTTTTAAACTTGTTTCGTGTGTATGTGTTGAACTGTTTCTTTGTTTTCATCAAGTCCTTTATGAAACTTGCTTGGTTTTGCATGTAGATGCATCATGTCAAGTTGCATCCTATATTTGAGTGTGGTGCTTGATGTTTGGATGCATTTTGCATCAATGCCATGTTTAACTTGTTTTGCTCATATCTTCTATGGCGTAGCTCCGAATTAAATAAACCTTATATGTAACTTGACTAGAAAGACGTATAGATCATCATGGTGCATATTAAATTGTTGTTTAACAACTTTAACACAATGTTTTATTGAGATCTGGACCAATTTAGAAATTTGCATATGGGGAGTTCCCGGAATTGATATATGTTGTTTCCGGCCTCATTTAAACTTGCTTTGATGTGGGGTTGTGTATGCATCATGTCTTGCCATGAGTAGCATCATGTAGACTTGTCATGCATCATACTTGGTTGTGCATCATGCCATGTTTATGTGTTGTGTGTTTACCGTGTTGTTTGCTTCTTTCCAGTTGTGCTTCTTCTCGATAGTTCTTGTTTCGTTGTGATCGTGGGGATTCGTTCGACTACTTCATGGACTCGATCTTCTTCTGAGCAGGATTTCAGGCAAGATTACCATTACCTTGGATCTCACTACTATCTTTGCTATGCTAGTTGTCTTGATGTTATCGCTATGTCGCGCTACGCACCATTTTTTATCAAGCCTCCCAATATGCCATGATATAGCCTCTAACCTTTTCCATCATCCCAACAAACCATTGTTTTGCTATGTTGTCGCGTTGCTCAGCCTCTCTTAGAGTGTTGGTTGTTGCAGGTGGAGTTGCAGGTTGTTCCATGTTGGAACATGGATATCATGGGATATCACAGTATCTCTTATTAATTAATGCACATATATACTTGGTAAAGGGTGGAAGGTTTGGCCTTTTGCTTGGTGTTTTGTTCCACTCTTGCCGCCCTAGTTTTCATCATACCGGTGTTATGTTCCTTGATTTACGTTCGTAACATGGTCGGGGTTTATTGGCCCCCCTTGTCAGTTCGCTTTGAATAAAACTCTTCCAACAAGGCCCAACATTGGTTTTACCATTTGCCTAATAACAACTAAAACTTTCATAGGTACTTCCTGGGCCCCGAGGATATTAAACAACCCGGGCCAATGCTCCTCATGAGTTTTGGTCCAAACCGGGCGATGTTCGGCTCCCCCTGAGTAACGGGTCTCAGCCAACCCAGCGTCTTGCCCATTCGGTGTGTCCTGAGAACGAGATACGTGCTACTCCTATCGGGATTGACGGCACATCGGGCGGTCTTGCTAGATTTTTTTTACCATTGTCGAAATGTCTTGTGAACCAGGATTCCGAGCTTGATCGGATTTTCCTCCGCAGAATGTGAGGGTTTGTGATGGACTAAGTTGGGACACCCATGCAGGGTTAAATCTTTTCGATAGTCATGCCCGCGGTTACGTGTTACATTGGAAATGTATAATATCCGGTTGTAGAGAACTTGACACTAGATCCAAATTAAAATACACCAACTGCGTGCGTAACCGTGATTGTCTCTTTTCAAGGGATTTCGAGTAGAGAACACGGTGGGGTTATGTTTGACACGTAAGTAGTTCAGGATCACTTATTGATCATTACTAGTTTGCGACCTCTATGCGTAGTTTCTATTCTTACTCTTGAACTCGTAAGTTAGCCACCATAAAAATGCTTAGTGCTTGCAGCAACCTCACCATTTATCCATTCCCTACCCATTAAGATTTGCTAGTATTGGTACCTATGGTAATGGGATTGCTGAGTCCTTGTGGCTCACAGATTACTACAACAACAGTTGCAAGTACAGGTAACGCGATGATCTGAGTCTTTGCATCATCCTCTCCTTCTTCATCTTCCTTTCAAGTAATCCATGTGGGCATTATTTTTGTCCCAAATTAATGTCCACTATATTTCTAAATTCTCAAACCCATGCCAACACTCTATCTGCCAATTTGTAGCTCATTTGAAGTTGTTTTGGTTGGGTACAAAAATGCATCAAGTTTGAATTTAATTCAAA
>LR738715.1:379624994-379652338 GCA_902687465.1 Secale cereale | reverse complement strand
TTCTTACTCTTGAACTCGTAAGTTAGCCACCATAAAAATGCTTAGTGCTTGCAGCAACCTCACCATTTATCCATTCCCTACCCATTAAGATTTGCTAGTATTGGTACCTATGGTAATGGGATTGCTGAGTCCTTGTGGCTCACAGATTACTACAACAACAGTTGCAAGTACAGGTAACGCGATGATCTGAGCCTTTGCATCATCCTCTCCTTCTTCATCTTCCTTTCAAGTAATCCATGTGGGCATTATTTTTGTCCCAAATTAATGTCCACTATATTTCTAAATTCTCAAACCCATGCCAACACTCTATCTGCCAATTTGTAGCTCATTTGAAGTTGTTTTGGTTGGGTACAAAAATGCATCAAGTTTGAATTTAATTCAAACTTGGTTTATTTTTCTATCTTTAAAATTGCCCAAAGCAATTTATTCAGATACTACATAAATACTGGTTCATTGGTATATGTTCATATCTCTCACAACCCTCTCCAATTCCTCTGTGCTTTTTGCTCTTTTATTTTTGTTTGAAGAAATAGAAAAAGGCAGAAACAACAGCAGCAACAACCTAGCAGTGCAGCCCAGTAGCAGCGCGCAACCTAGCCAGCGCCCAAGCCCAGCCAAGGCTCAGTCCCTCTCCGTGCAGCGCGGCAGCCCACCATCGCCTCCCTGGTAAAATCCTCCCCAGCACCAGTTATGCACCTGCCCGGTCCCACCTGTCATTCCCTCAACCCTTACCTTTTCTCTACCTCACATCGCTTTCCTCTCTCACGCTAAAATTGTGTGGGCCCGCGCATGGCCACCGAGGCAGCCAGCCGAGCCGCACCTCGCCCCTATAAGAAGCCCCGCAGAGCTCTAGGGTTTCCCCTTCCACCTCCTTTCCTCCTCCACGTCGCCAGCCATGTAAGGGTAGCTCCACCTCACCCCATTCCCACCGCCCGATGTCATGACTGGCTCGTGCTCGAGATTTTCCTCCTGCGTAGGAAGATCGTCGCTGTCGGATTACGGGCTCCGCAAACCCAAGAGGTTCGAACACAGGGGCGTGAACGAACATCTCTCCCACTCATGTCTACCTAGCGTCCCGCCCTCGTCCAGTGAAGAGATTCTAGTGAACAACAAGTAAAGCACACAAGAAGTCACCCAGGTTCTGGCCACCTTCCGGTGTAAAACCCTACTTCCTGCTTTGGTGGATTGGCCTCGGGAGAGCTTGTGTATGGATGAGTACAGTGGTTCCTGAGCTTAGGAGGGGAGCTCAGGAGGGTGAGGAGGTAAGGGTTCCTGCTCCTTTATGCGAGGGTAGAGTTTCTGGATCTGAGCCCCCTCCATAGTGGAGGTCCTAGCTACTTATATAGGCGGCCAGGGTCCTCTTCCCCCGAAATGTTTAGGCGGGAAGGGATCCCACAACGGCCATTTTGAGCGGGAACACAAGGACGTTCCTACCCTGACAAAAGCGGTCTTCGCCTGCAAAGAGATCCAGCGATGACACGGTGGTGGGCTCGGTGGTGACATCCTCCGTGTCGTCCTTGCGGTCTGCGGTCTTGTTGCACCAATGGGGAAACCTTTGTCCCGCTCTTCGGGAACCTGCACCCGCACTGTCTCAAAATGGCAACTGCACCGCTGGCACACGTTGGCACGGTACGTCACTGCTTACATCACTGCTTCCTCCCGAGGCAGGCTTGGCCTTGGATTCTCCGCCCCTCCGAAGCAGCCTAGCCGAGGCCGCTCCTGAGGGGGTCTTGGCGTTGTTCTCCTTGCGAGGTCTAGCCCCCTCGCGAGGGTCTTGAGCAGCTGGTCGATCAGCTGGGCCATACCAGGGCATGGTAGGAGTGCGCTGCGGCCCGTAGACAAGCAAGTCTGGGTACCCTGGTTCCCAGGACGCCGACAGTAGCCCTCGGGCCCAAGGTGCGCGCGGATTTGGCTTCTGGGCGAAGCCTTAGTCGAGGATGAAGTGCCGTGGGCCCCAAATGGCTGCGGGCCAGGCTGGCGTGTGACGGTTGGATGGGACGTGGCGACTCCACTCCCGACGCAGTCTTGGTAACCGTGTGACTTGACAATTCCCCGGCGCAGACGACGGGGTTGTTATGGCTCTGACGCCAGCGACTGGCGGTTGGGATCCTCTGCCCTATAAATGGGACTAGGGGGGAGCCCCCAAGCCATCTTCAAGCCAGCGTTGTCTGCCTCCTTGTCCGCTCCCCACTCTCCTTCTTGCCGCAAGGTCCTCATGGCGCCGCCGAGGAAGCCGTCCGCCGCGGAGAAAGGGAAGGCCCCGAAGGATTTGGCTTCGCCGCCGTCAAAGAGGGGTCGCGACCGTCCCCGCAAGCATGTCGCTACACCCGTAGCGACTCATCGAGGGAGCGGGCACGGCCTTCCTGGTCCCGACGCGGTCGCCGGTGAGAGGCGCGGTGCCTCTTCCCGCGGTGAAGGTGGTCACGGCCGTGGTGGGAGAGGAGGTGCGAGGCGGCGTTTGGCGGTCGTGCGTCCTCCACGCCCGCAGCTCCACTCCTTCGACGTGTCGTCGGAGTTCGTGGTGTGGGCGGAGAAGCCTGGCGGCTTGTGGCTCCGGCTTCCCCGCTTGTTCGGCAACGTGCTACCACGCAGACCGACAGTTGCTGCAGGGGTGCATCCTGGGTGGAGGTTGATGTGGCTCCCTCGGGCGACGTGTTCCTGAAGCGCAGCTGGCAATCGTTTGCGCACGCGCGCCGGCTGCACGGGAGGTGTACGCTCCACTTCAGGTATGATGGTGCCTCAACGCTGTTCGCCAGGGTCTTCTCGGAGGAAGGGAGGCGCCTTGGGTGTTGTCCTGAAGCTGATGACGAAGAGGACGGCGGGGACGGCTATCACATCCCTAGCTTTACCTTGCCCTAGGATAGCACTTGCCTGTTGCATCATGTTTAAATTTCTCAGAAACTATAAATGGGGATGTTCAAACCCTAGCACCAAATGAATTCAACTAGGGTCAAATTAAAATCTTTTTCAATGAACCCAAAATGCCCTTTGGAAAAGTTCATCATTTATGGATTGGTTAAAAACCTTTGCCAAAAATGTTGCACATATTTCTAGGACCATTCTGGATTTTTGAATTAAATCATAAAGTATTTGCATTTGGGCATTTAAATGCTACTAATTATTCTAAATGTCCAAATAATCCTAAACTGAAATGTTCCATGTTGGTTATATGCTAAACAGTGGGCATGAGCAGTTTGGTGATTTTTGAAAGTGCCTAGGCATTTTTAGAAAAGCCACAAAGTTACAAAAGAAATGGAAAACAAAAGCAATATTTAAAAAAGAGAGAGAGAGAAACTAACCTCGGCCAACTCACCTGTGCAGCCCACCTGCTGCGGCCCAACATTGTGGCTAGCCCAGCCCAGCAAGCAGGCCCAGCCCGCCACCGCCTCCTCCCTGTCGTCTTCCTCCTTGCCAAGAGAATGAGCGCGCGTGCCCAGCGCGTGGTCGCCACACGCCGGCCACCTCCTGCCTGCCTAGCTGCCCTCCCCAATGCCTGGAGGCTCTGAACGTTGCCACGTAGACCCCCTGGACCCCCTCGACCGCTCCCCTCTGTCCCTGCCTGGTCTCTCTCGCTCCGCGCCTCGTGGCCGAGCGCCACCGTCGCCACCGACGCCGTTCAGCGTAGCCACCGTGCTCCTCTCGCCCACCCGTTTTGCCCAGGAGCTCTGCCTCGTCCTCCTTGTCCTTTGCACCGAGCTACGGGACGCCGGGAAGCCCCGCTTCGTCTTCACCGTCACCATCTTAAACCTACGGCCACGGAGATCGTCGGCGACCGTGTGCCCGCTCCGACGCGTCCCCGAGCCCGCTGAGCATCTCATCCGCCTCCCTGTGAGCTCCTGCGTCAAACCCCCCTCCTCAACGCCTTGTTTGCTCGCTGTAGACGCCGCCCCCTAGCTCGCCGTAGCACGCTGCCGCACCAGCTCGTCGCCGACGAGGCTCCGGTGACCATTTGGTCCCGTGCACATGCCCGTCGGCTTGGTGAGCGCACATAGCACCCGTAGAAACCAACCGTTGGTCCTCCCGTGCCCTGTGTCGTCGTTTTCATCGGCGCCCGAGCTCCGACCGCCGCCGTTGAGGTCGCCGCCGATGATTCCGGCCACCCCAGCACACACACCACCTACTCCACTCGATGCGCGAGTTCGTCAGCAGCATGTAGATGCACTCTGCCGGCCATTTGGTCACCGGAGGAGGAATCCCGAGCCTCTCCGCCGTGTCTGGCCTCGCCGGCGTCGAGTCGTCGGCGGGTTTGACCCAACTTGACCAGGGTTTGACCACCCTGAGTCAATGACAAGTGGGGCGAGCCTTTGACTAGTTTTAGTTTAGGGTTTTAATTAAGTTTTAATTGATGTCATTAACTTAATTAGACACTGACATGTGGGCCCCGTGTCTGTTTAGTTTTGTTTTTAAACTTTGGGTTAGTGCTGAGAGACTGACCAGTGGGACCCACTGGTCAGGTTTGACCTGGACCCGCCTGTTGACTTGCTGATGTCAGCATGACCTAGTGCTGATGTAGTAACTATTTTCTGTAATTTAAAATAAATCAGAAATGATTTATTTATTTTAGAAAATAGCTAAAACTTCTAAAAATCACAGAAAATAATCTATAACTCCAATGAAAATAATTTATATATGAAAAATGATCAGAAAAATTCAAGGAATCTGTTTATGGCATTTTCATGCATGTTTGAACAAGTTAAACCTGCTGATCAGGTCAAATCAATTAAATGACATTTAAATAATCACATATGGAGTTTTAATTTGAACCTTTGGTTCAAACCAACTTCATTTAATATGGTTGCTAGTTGCATTAGCTCAATCAACAGCATATTGCCATGTCATGATCATGCATCATAATGTCGCATTGCATTGATTGTGTTCGTTCTTTGTTGCCGGTGTTTGTCTCCTCTCAGTAGACGTGTTCCGACGATGTGACTGATGACACTCACGAAGACACAGTACCATCTTCAGAAGTGCCAGGCAAGCAAAACCCCATTGAGCATTCCGATACAACCCCACTCTCTCGCTCTTGCTCTCTTTTACTGCATTAGGACAACAACGCTTCAACTATTACCTGCTGCGGTAGTTGAACCCCTTTCCACTACATGACCTGTCATTGCCACAGTAAATAGTTGAAACCCACTAGCATGAGTAGGAGTTGTTTGAGCCATGTTGTGCCTACTCATTCATGCTTTCTGGTTATGCCTGCTATTGCCTAGAGTTGTGTCAGGTCTGATTCATCGGGGATGAATTGGAATGTGGTGAACATGTCCTACTGTTGAGAGCTAAGTGTGTGAACACGATTTGGTAAAGGTAGCGATGAGAGGCCATGTAGGAGTACATGGTGGGTTGTCTCATTGCAGCCGTCCTCAGGAACTGAGTTCCGTGTTTGTGATCCATGAAACAGCTACTACCACACATTGGGATCCTTAATTGACTCTCTCGACTTATTAACTTCCCTTGTCCTCTGTCCAGGAGTTGCAACTAGTTTCTGGTGTTTGTAGTTTACTGGAGGTCGTGCGCAGCGCTGACCCTTAGGGTGGCCTGTGACGCGGCAGGTACGTGGCACGGTGTACCGGTCGCCCGTTTGGTGGTTCGGGAACCCTGTACACATCGTTTGGGGCCGTGAGCGACACCCCGGCCGGATCTCCCCACGGATGGAACCCAAATAGGCGATAAACCTGGACTAGAGACTTGAGTGGTTAGTCAGGTCGTGGACGACACCCTCGCCAGGCTTCCGCTTGAAGGTTGCCGAGATACATGATGTGTGCATGGCGGTAAGTTGCGAGAGCATGTGTGAAGAAGTACACCCCTCGAGGGTTATATATGATCTATTCGAATAGCCGTGTCCGCGGAAATGGACTTCTGGGTTACCTGTACAGTTCATAGACAAGTGAAAGTGGATACTCTAAAACGCTCAAGATAAGCATGAGTTCTATGGATGGCCTTCTCGTAGGGAGCCGGGAGCGGATCCATAGTGGTGTTTTGATTGGTGAATATGTGGACTCGTGTTCGCCACCTCAAAAGAGTTACTTGCAGTCGTAGTTCAGGATAGCCACCGAGTCAAAGCTGGCTTGCTGCAGTCAAACGCCACCACCCCTCAGTTGATACTGATGCATATGTAGCTAGTTCTGATGTAAGTCTTGCTGAGTACCTTTGTACTCACGTTTGCTTAATTTTTGTTTTTGCAGAGAGACTCCAGTCTCACTAGTGGTTCCGCGTGGACTTCGAGGTTTAGCTTGTTACCTCAGCTACGATCTTGTACCCTTGGGAGGGTCTTGTAGATAGTCAGGCTTCTCAGCCTTTTTCATTTGTAGTTGTCTGTACTCAGACATGTCATGCTTCCGTTGCCTGTATGCTCTGTATGTTGGGTCATGTGACCTCTGTTTGTAATAAATGCTATGATGGCTCTTCTGGGCGTTTGTCTATATGAGTTGTTGAGTTATGTTGTGATGCCATGTTGTACAGCACATACTTGCATGTTATGCGTACGTGTAATGTGTATTGCTATGTGTGGGATCCGACACCTAGTTGTTTACCCTTGGTAGCCTATCTTATAGGGAAATGTCTCCTAGTGCTTCCATTGAGCCTTGGTAGCTTGCTACTACTCCAGAACACTTAGGCTGCCCGGCATGTGTCCTTCTTCGTTCCTGTGTCTGTCCCTTAGGGGAAATGTCACGTGTTGTTCCTTTAAGTCCTTGTAGCTTGCTACGACTTGGGTTCATACGTTGATGACCGACACGTTCTATGTTGGGTCATGTATGCCTGTCTCTGTAATTTAGCGCCACTTTTGATTTATAACTAGTCATGTCGGCCCGGGTTCTCTGTCATATGGATGCTAGCGACACTATCATATACGTGTGCCAAAATACGCAAACGGTCACGTGCCAGTTAAGGTGTCACCCGTGGGGATACCGTGCGTGAGGCCGCAAAGTGATATGATGTTTTACAGGCTAGACCTGTGGGACTTTGGATCGGGGTTTTAACAGCTTTGGTATCAGAGCCTGACTGCCTGTAGGATTAGCAAGCCAAACTGGTCGAAGTCGTGTCTAGAAATTCTTTAATTATATAAGGGAATTGATTGTGGAAGGGAACGTAAGGCTCTTTTTACTCCTTTACCCTATGACCTTCTGATCTGAGTCACCTTCTTTCTACGGGGATTAAGAACTAGGATTCTCACTCTAATTATCAGGATCACGTTAATGGTGTATTCAACCCTCAGTTCAGTTCCTACTACTTCTGTGTGTTCAACTGTTGATCTCAGAACCTTGATGTTATGATGTTGAGTGGTTATGCTATCTTTGTGCATGAGTCTCAAAAGTATTTTCGAGCATTTACAGTTGTTATGCTGTCCGAGTCATCCCAGGTTTCTAAATGGTCTGATGCATTTGCAAATCCCTTCTTCCTGTTCCCGATGCTCCTTTGGGCCAGATTAACCACACTAGTCATTGTGTTGAGGTACTCCGTTGCCTCGACATATATGTTGGAGTTATTATTATGACCCTAAGTATCTTAGAGAATCACCCAGTAATCTAGCAGTGCTTATATTCCCGGTGTAATGATTCTGGCCATCATTCTCGAAAGCATCCCTTGATGCCATTTATTTAGTATGCATTCTATTTCTGGGTTCTTGAACCCAAGATTCATTCTACCTACTTCATGTTGGTAGTATTTGCTCGTTCCTTTAGGATATTAGTAACCTTGTGATAGTCCTCGAGGTCTATGGTTATCGTTCTTCCAATACCATGAACCATCATGGCAGAAGTTCTTCTGAACCAAAACATCACAACCAGAGTGCTCTTGAGTAGTACTCCATTCATATTGTGACTCTACCAGTCTTATCTTTCTGCATGGATTATCCAGAAGAAATATGTTGAACTAGTTCGACATACTAATCTATGCACCCACAACTCAGAAAGTTATATGTTCCTTTGAGTTGTCCCTTTTTAGTTGTATTGTGACCCTCGTCTATCAGTTGGTAGTCAGGAGTAGTTGTGCATTCGTGTTCATTGATGCCTTTTACTCTTGCGGTCCGTCAATCCATTCTATTTCGAAATGACTAGGAGAAACAAACTCCAGTACCTTATCCATATCCAGGACTGGGTCAAAGTAGTTGTAATCCGCAGATCAAAAAGCCAATCCGACTTTTGTTCTGTTCTACCTTGGAGTGTCACCCTCTTTTATGTCAAGAATGTCATGGGAATCGCACAACCTCCTATGAACTCTTGATACAGTGATACTTCTCGCCATTATCACTTATTCCTCGGTCTCCGTGTTATTGTAACCAGAATACCCACAAGTGAATTGTGATGTGTGAAATCAATACTCCTAGCAACTCCGTTGCTTGGTAGTTAAATGGACAATAACCTCATCCTTAGCGAGTTGATTATTGAATCATCACCCTAAGGTTGATCGTGCTACCTAGTCCACTTCCCTGGTGCACTCCTTGATTGATGAGTTAGGATTTTGTTAAGTCCTCGCTCATTTGATCACATCACCTTGCCTGAAAAGCAAGATTGTTCTCGAGCTTAGTAACATATAGGTGGTTCGTGATTTTCCGGTTATCTTCCCGGAAGTATCACCAGGTTGTTCCCTGACCAATGCGTTGAGCTCGTGATCAAGTTGGTTTCATATAAACCACCCCTTCTCCAAGAATCTGTGTTGGATACCCTGAACTAGTTGGTCAAGCTAAACAACAACTTGAAGAGTTGGAAGATAAAAGCTTGCCTGACTTAGTTCCTTCTAAGGGATATCTTTTGTGTGTGTGTTGAAGAAAGATGATATCTTGATCGATCGATCCTCGTGATCAATTGTTGGACCTATTGTCTTGCCAAAACTTTGGTTTGAGTGTGGGCTATCCGCAAATCAAATCAGAACCAACGATGTTCTTAATGTTGTCTTACTCGTGGGTGTCCCCCGAGCATACCTCATTATATCTCTTGGTCTGACCAAGGCTACCACCTTGTTCATATAAATTGTGGAATTCCATTTTTCATGGATATCTCGATGACCCGTTGTTGAGCCCATCAACATCGTTTACCTTGACCACGATTCATGTTGAACAATTAATTTAGTATTGGAAACTTTTCAAGCATGGCCTTCGTGTTCCGTTCATGAGGTATATGTTTGGATGAGAGAAGTGATCTCCCCTAATTCGCGTGTAAATGATGAAAGCTGCCATCGTGAATTTGAGAAAGCGTGTTTTACCTCCTCTGGAATCATCCCAATTCAGTCATGCATACGTGCGAAGTATTCCATGGTCTGATAGACTAATCATCTTCATTCCATATGCGTCCGTAGCACACCAAGCCACTAATTGATTTGTTTAAGGATAAGAAGTTCAAATGCTATTCCCGAAGGGCCCAGACGGACATGCACAAGACTTTGTTATCTTCAATGATGATTCCCACTCTGAACTCGGTAGTATTTTATCATAAGACTACTATGTGGTCATGCTTGTCTCGGACAACGTGCTCATAGGTACGTAGCAGAACTAGATCATATTTTGGACCTTGCTATCGTAGTTCACTCCCCGAGAATCTCGCAACGCCGTCTCGTCGAATTGTGTTGCAAACTTTCATTTTTTTTCTAGACTCGATGAGTCTGGAATGTCCTGACACCAACCAGAACTGAATCTCAGGCAGATATGATGGTTGGAGCATTTCCCAAGAACTATAATATTGGTCTCTCAATAACCGCTAAAGTGGATGTCGTGGCCAACACACCCAGCCGGAAAACCTATTGTTGTAGTATCCTGATTGAAGAAGTTGGCCACCTCCCCATAAGGATTTCGTAGGATTTACTCCCTAGTTGTTCCTTATGGATTTTTGTGCTCCTGAAGTCCGACCTTTTACTTGTCGTTCTAGGTACCAAACCATTTTAATAAATGGGTTGAGCTAGCACATCAAGGAGAACATTAGAAGCAGAGTGCTAAATGTCTCTTGGCCCATCATCCAGATTTTGCCCCTGGACTCCGCTAAGGTGAAATCTGAGAAAGTGTTATCTTCCTTTGCATCTGCATCGTCCATCGCTATTCATCATGGTAGTATGTTGTGTTGCCAGGATCCTTGGCAAGGATATTGGTAGAACCTTGATGAATATGGGAATGCTCAAGTTATTGAGAGCATGCACAAGCACTAGGTGTTATCATCGACACTAACTGGGATTGCTCTTAGTCTCTTCGGTTATGCTATAACCTCTCAAAGAGTAGATTCACTCTCTACTGTTGGGTTTCTTCCCAGTTACCAGAATCATTACCAGCATTTGCATTTTGTTCCCAGCTTGCACCGCCAATGTGCCAATTTTCCATGGGTTGCCTTTCTCAGCCACTGCTGTTCAGGATTATCTTCAGAAGTGGACTTGCCATGGGTCCCATCCATTTCTGATGATAACCAAAATCATCCCTTGTGTTGTCTTCAACAAGGTAGTCCACATCATCCATTCTGGCCCGAGAATGTTGTTCTTTCAAACTCTTTCAAACTATCGATTGTGATTTGCCTCAGGCTGGTATAGAGAATTTCAATGATCTCTATATCAAAAGTAATTCTCTTTGCCACTTAAGGGAATAATTCTATGAGTCATCTTCCCTAAGGTGCCCCGTCTGGTGACCTCGATCACCATCTTCTTTAAGTGTGGGATTATTGCCTGCCAAGTAGACCTTCACCATTTGTTTCCCTCCATCCCTTTGGATGTGTGTTCCGTGTCTCATCTCAAGAGATGTTTCAACGTCTCACCCCATGAGTTGATCTTGAGTTGCTCGATCTTTGAGAAGATCAAGTACTGTAGAGTTTCTTTCGTCGTCATTGTGTTGGACAAAGACCTCGAAAGCAAGGATGTCAAGATCAACATGAGGCAAGCAGTCAACATTCATATGAAGGACAGTTGGATCATGAAGATTGTGTTAGCTCGTGTCCCCTCTATCTTCTTACCTCACGTCCTGAATCTCGGGACGAGATTCTTGTTTAGTGGGGGTGAGTTGTCACATCCCTAGCTTTACCCTGCCCTATGATAGCACTTGCCTATTGCATCATGTTTAAATTTCTCAGAAACTGGAAATGGGGATGTTCAAACCCTAGCACCAAATGAATTCAACTAGGGTCAAATTAAAATCTTTTTCAATGAAACCAAAATGCCCTTTGGAAAAGTTGATCATTTATGGATTGGTTAAAAACCTCAGCCAAATATGTTGCACATATTTCTAGGACCATTCTTAGTTTTTGAATTAAATCATAAAGTATTTACATTTGGGCATTTAAATGCTACTAATTATTCTGAATGTCCAAATAATCCTAAACTGAAATGTTCCATGTTGGTTATATGCTAAACAGTGGGCATGAGCAGTTTGGTGATTTTTGAAAGTGCCTAGGCATTTTTAGAAAAGCCACAAAGTTACAAAAGAAATAGAAAACAGAAGCAATAATTAAAAGAGAGAGAGAGAGAGAGACTAACCTGGGCCAACTCACCTGTGCAGCCCACCTGCTGCGGCCCAACACTGTGGCTAGCCCAGCCCAGCAAGCAGGCCCAGCCCGCCACCGCCTCCTCCCTGTCGTCTTCCTCCTTGCCAGGAGGATGAGCGCGCGTGCCCGGCGCGTGGTCGCCGCACGCCGGCCACCTCCTGCCTACCTATCTGCCCTCCCCAATGCCTGGAGGCTCTGAACGTCGCCACGCAAACCCCCTGGACCCCCTCGACCGCTCTCCTTTCTCCCTGCCTCGTCTCTCTCGCTCCGCGCCTCGTGGCCGAGCGCCACCGTCGCCACCGACGCCGTTCGCCGTAGCCACCGTGCTCCTCTCGCCCACCCGTTTTTCCCAGGAGCTCCGCCTCGTCCTCCTCGTCCTCTACACCGAGCTACGGGACGCCGGGAAGCCCCGCTTCGTCTTCACCGTTACCGTCTTCAACCTACGGCCGCGGAGATCGCCGGCGACCGTGTGCCCGCTCTGACGCGTCCCCGAGCCCGCTGAGCATCTCATCCGCCTCCTTGTGAGCTCCTGCGTCGAACCCCTCTCCTCCCCGCCTCGTTTGCTCGCTGTAGACGCCGCCCCCTTGCTCGCCGTAGCACGCCGCAGCACTAGCTCATCGCCGACGAGGCTCCGGTGACCATTTGGTCCTGTGCACATGCTCGTCGTCTTCGTGAGCGCACATAGCACCTGTAGGAACCAACCGTTGGTCCTCCCGTGCCCTGTGTCGTCATTTTCATCGGCGCCCGAGCTCCAGCCGCCGCCGTTGAGGTCGCCGCTGACGATTCTGGCCACCCCAGCACACACACCACCTACTCCACTCGATGCGCGAGTTCGTCAGCAGCACGTAGATGCCCTCCGCCGGCCATTTGGTCTCCGGAGAAGGAATCCCGAGCCTCTCCGCCGTGTCTGGCCTCACCGGGGTCGAGTCGCCGGCGGGTTTGACCCAACTTGACCAGGGTTTGACCACCCTGAGTCAATGACATGTGGGGCGAGCCTTTGACTAGTTTTAGTTTAGGGTTTTAATTAAGTTTTAATTGCTGTCATTAACTCAATTAGACACTAACATGTGTGCCCCGTGTCTGTTTAGTTTAGTTTTTAAACTTTTAGTTAGTGCTGAGAGACTGACCAGTGGGACCCACTGGTCAGGTTTGACCTGGACCCGCCTGTTGGCTTGTTGATGTCAGCATGACCTAGTGCTGACGTAGTAACTATTTTCTGTAATTTAAAGTAAATCAGAAATGATTTATTTATTTCAGAAAATAGCTAAAACTTCTAAAAATCACATAAAATAATCTATAACTCCAATGAAAATAATTTATATATGAAAAATGATCAGAAAAATTCAAGGAATCTATTTATGTCATTTTCATGCATGTTTGAACAAGTTAAACCTGCTGATCAGGTCAAATCAATTAAATGACATTTAAATAATCACATATGGAGTTTGAATTTGAACGTTTGGTTCAAACCAACTTCATTTAATATGGTTGCTAGTTGCATTAGCTCAATCAACAGCATATTGCCATGTCATGATCATGCATCATAATGTATCATTGCGTTGATTGTGTTCTTTCTCTGTTGTCGGTGTTTGTCCCCTCTCAGTAGACGTGTTCCGACGATGTGATCGATGACACTGATGAAGACACAGTACCATCTTCAGAAGTGCCAGGCAAGCAAAACCCCATTGAGCATTCCGATACAATCCCACTCTCTCGGTCTTGCTCTCTTTTACTGCACTAGGACAACAACGCTTCAACTGTTACCTGCTGCGGTACTTGAACCCCTTTCCACTGCATGACCTGTCATTGCCACAATAAATAGTTGAAACCCACTAGCATGAGTAGGAGTTGTTTGAGCCATGTTGTGCCTACTCATTCATGCTTTCTAGTTATGCCTGCTATTGCTTAGAGTTGTGTCAAGTCTTATTCATCGGGGATGAATTGGAATGTGGTGAACATGTCCTACTGTTGAGAGCTAAGTGTGTGAACACGATTTGGTAAAGGTAGCGATGAGAGGCCATGTAGGAGTACATGGTGGGTTGTCTCATTGCAGCCGTCCTCAGGAACTAGTTATGTGTTTGTGATCCATGAAACAGCTACTACCACACATTGGGATCCTTAATTGACTCTCTCGACTTATTAACTGCCCTTGTCCTCTGTCCAGGAGTTGCAACTAGTTTCTGGTGTTTGTAGTTTACTGGAGGTCGTGCGTAGCGCTGACCCTTGGGGTGGGCTGTGACGCGGCAGGTACATGGCACGATGTACCGGTCGCCCGTTTGGTGGCTCGGGAACCCTGTACACATCGTTTGGGGCCGTGAGCGACACCCCGGCTGGATCCCCCCACGGATGGAACCCAAATAGGCGATAAACCTGGACTAGAGACTTGTGTGGTTAGTCAGGTCGTGGCCGACACCCTCGCCAGGCTTCCGCTTGAAGGTTGCCGAGATACATGACGTGTGCATGGCGGTAAGTGGCGAGAGCGTGTGTGAAGAAGTACACCCTTGCAGGGTTATATATGATCTATTCGAATAGTCGTGTCCGCGGAAATGGACTTCTGGGTTACCTGTACAGTTCATAGACAAGTGAAAGTGGATACTCTAAAACGCGCAAGATAAGCGTGAGTGCTATGGATGGCCTTCTCGTTGGGAGACGGGAGCGGATCCATAGTGGTGTTTTGATTGGTGAATATGTGGACTCATGTGCGCCACCTCAAAAGAGTTACTTGTAGTCGTAGTTCAGGATAGCCACCGAGTCAAAGCTGGCTTGCTGCAGTCAAACTCCACCACCCCATAGTTGATACTGGCGCATATGTAGCTAGTTCTGATGTAAGTCTTGCTGAGTACCTTTGTACTCATGTTTGCTTAATTTATGTTTTTGCAGAGAGACTCCAGTCTCACTAGTGGTTCCGCGTGGACTTCGATGTTTACCTTGTTACCTCAGCTACGATCTTGTACCCTTGGGAGGGTCTTGTAGATAGTCAGGCTTCTCAGCCTTTTTCATTTGTAGTTGTCTGTACTCAGACATGTTATGCTTCCGTTGCCTGTATGCTCTGTATGTTGGGTCATGTGACCTCTGTTTGTAATAAATGCTATGATGGCTCTTCTGGGACTTTATCTATATGAGTTGTTGAGTTATGTTGTGATGCCATGTTGTACAACACATACTTGCATGTTATGCGTACGTGTAATGTGTATTGCTATGTGTGGGATCTGACACCTGGTTGTTTACCCTTGGTAGCCTATCTTACAGGGAAATGTCTCCTAGTGCTTCCACTGAGCCTTGGTAGCTTGCCGCTGCTCCGGAACACTTAGGCTGACCGGCATGTGTCCTTCTTCGTTCCTGTGTCTGTCCCTTAGGTGAAATGTCACGCATTGTTCCTTTAAGTCCTTGTAGCTTGCTACGACTTGGGTTCATACGTTGATGACCGACACGTTCGTTGCTGGGTCATGTATGCCTATCTCTGTAATTTATCACCACTTTTGGTTTATAACTAGTCATGTCGGCCCGGGTTCCCTGTCATATGGATGCTAGCGACACTATCATATACGTGTGCCAAAATGCGCAAACGGTCCGGGGCCAGGTAAGGTGGCACCCGTGGGGATACCGTGCGTGAGGCCGCAAAGTGATATGATGTGTTACATGCTAGACCTGTGTGACTTAGGATCGGGGTTCTGACAACGGCGTTTGGAGGAGCAGTTCCTCCTTCGGAGACGAGCTTGGTCCTGGGGGGCGCCGCGGGTCCCCCCTCTGTGGCAGCGGCAACTCCTCCAGCAACGGCGACTACAACGAGCCACCACGCCGCCGAGATCGGCTCGGCGATGGGAGGGGGTCGTTGCGCCGTTGTGGCTCGGTGAAGCGGCAGGAGTTGGGAGACTCCTACTGAGTGGGAGCGGCCTCTACTTCTTCTTTTTTTTTTCACTTTCTTCCTGTGTCAAAATTTTAAGTTTCCTCGAGAAGGCGTGTAATGGACTATAACATATGTATGAAGCGAGAACTTGCTATCATGTTTTTGGTCTGGGTGAGATTACTTAGCTTATGTGATGTGATGTCTTGAGGCGAAGTGCTCCTGACTCATTGGCGTCATGAGCCCCTGTCGGGCCATGGGGACGGCTGAGTTCGGAGAACCTGCGCAGCCCCCGAGTATGGGTGAGCCGCTGAGAGCTACCGAGAGCGCCGACCGTGGATTAAGGAGGCAAGGCCTGAGCCGGAGCCTGAGCAGGCTTGGCCAGGCGAGGTCACGGGACCGTGGCATACGAGAGCCGGGGCCGACCGTGTCCCAGCCCCCACGCGCGAGGCACGCGAAGGAGAGCCAGCGGCACAACCCCTGCTTGACAAGCTGAACTTAAAACTGGCGAGAGAAAATCCCAAGCAAGACTTCCAACCAAATGCAAGAAACACGAGAACTTCATAGCATGGGGTAGAGGAAGGGCTGATAGCCAAGGAAGTAGAAAAGGCTGTAGCCAAACACCAAGCCAAAAAAGTAAAAAGGTCGCGTACGACCCCTACACTACGTCTTCTTCCCAGCGCGGAGCTAAGGACAACCACTGGGACGTGGGCGGGAGCCCCGTCTGATGGCCCGTAGGCAACGCTCAGGAGACTCCGAGGCGTGTACAGCCCCAACTCATTATAACGTGAGAGTGTCATGAGCGGAGACCTTCACAGGCACGGAGCCTTGATTACAGATAGAACCTCCAAAGGTGCTCAATGTTCCAGGAATTCTGGATAGGTATCCCATCCTGCGTCTCCAGGCGCACAGCACCAGGCCTAGAGACACGGGCGATCTGAACGGGCCCTCCCACATGGGCGAGAGCTTGTGTAACCCCTCCCCGGAGAGGACCTGCCTCAGGACCAAGTCACCAACTTCAAGTGTTCTTGCGCGGACGCTGCAGAAGTGGTACCGCCGCAGCACCTGCTCATATCGAGCTTCCCTAAGGGCAGCTCGACGGCAGCCCTCCTCGCCGAGCACGAGGTCCATCCGCCAGGCAGCGTCCTGGCATTTGTCGGTGTCCTGGGAACCAGGGTACCTAGACTTGCATGTCTGTGGGCCGTGACGCGCTCCTACAGCAGCCTGGTACGCCCCAGCTGATCGACCAGCTGTCCAAGACGCTCGCGAGGGGGCTAAGCCTCGCGAGGAGCACAACGTCAAGCCTCCCTCAGGAGTGGCCTCGGCAAGGTGCTCCGGAGGGGCGGAGAATCCAAGGCCAAGTCTTCCTCAGGAGGAGGCAGAGACGTCAGCAGTGACGCACCGTGCCAGCGGGTGCCAGTGCCCGCCAGTGGCGCAGTTGCCGTTTCGGTGCAAGGGGGACAGCGCAGCCGCAGGTTCCCGAGGAGTGGGACAAAGGTTTCCCCTTTGGTGCAATAAGACCGAAGACCGCAAGGACGACAAGGAGGATGTCACAGTCGAGCCCACCACCGCGTCACCGCCTGGTCCTTTTGCAGGCGAAGACCGCTTTTGTCAGGATAGGAACGTCCTTGTGTTCCCGGTCAAAAATGACCATTGTGGGATACCTTCCCGCCTAAACATTTCGGGGGAAGAGGACCCTGGCCGCCTATATAAGTAGCTAGGACCCCCAGTGTGGAGGGACAGGTTGAACCAAGCCCAGCCAAGTAGAGCTGATCCATAAACTCTGTCACCACGCATAGGAGCAAGAACACTTGCCTCCTGACCCTCCTGAGCTCGCCTCCTGAGCTCAGGAACCACTGTACTAGCTCATATTCCGGCCCTCCCGAGGCTAATCCACCAAAGCAGGAAGTAGGGTTTTACACCACACGATGGCCCGAACCTGGGTAAACTCTTGCATGCTCTATCTGTTGTTTGCTTGAATCTCCTCACCAAGACGAGAGCGAGACACTAGGTAGAAGTGAGTGGGAGAGATCTTCGTTCACGCCCCTGTGCTCGAACTTCTTGGGTTTTGCGAAGCCCCAAATCCGACATTTGGCGCGCCAAGTAGGGGGCGTGTCAAGATCTCGCCTCTCCGACGACCTCGTCCCGCTGTCGTCGTCGACTTCGCTCCACAGCCATGGTGGACACACGCCGAGCTCACGCCGCCCGCCGCGCCATGAACGTTGCTCAGATGGCGCCCGCGGTCAATGGTGCACCGCTCCGCCCCAACACGCCGGTCACCAACGCCGCCACCGACCCGGCCGTCCACGAGCAGCAGGACTCGTCGCTGCCACCGTTCGTATGGTGAGATGGCCGCACGGCGACGCCTTCACCCTCGCCGGCCGCGGCGTCGTCCTCGCTGGTCCGCCGCGGGCCGGTCTACCAGCAGCCTACGCTGCTGATGGCACGGGAGCTCTTGTGCTACCGCCCGGCAGATGACCTCTACGACGAGTGGCTCCACCGCATCACCGAGCTCGTCAACGCCGCTGGAGAAGCACGTGCACCAACGCACTCCTCCCGTCCTCCGTCGCCCCCGGAGGGGAACGAAGGCCACGGAGTCCCGGCTCCGCCTCCACTCTACGGCACCGGCCAGGAGGTTCGGCGTGAGGCTCCTCGACGTGAGCAACCCCGCAAAGCCCATGTGCGCGATGAGGAGAGCTGCCAGGTGATTTCGCATCCCTAGGCAGGAGCTCGCGGGCCCCCTAGACCGCAGCGCCAAGACCGCGCGTGTAACGCCCCAGACACACCCGCCGGTGGTCGTTATTCCCGGTGGGATCTAGAGTGGCCTCACATATCAATACTAGTCTTTTCTGCGCACTTTGTTCTCACTCGTGCGCATCCGGGAGCAACTTCCCCGTCGGTCACCCATCCTGAAACTACTCCAAGCTGAGCACGCTTATCTTTGGAGTTCTATCCGAATGGGCTCCCGGAAAAGAAGGAATTCCTTATTTATATGAGTAGTCTATCATCCCTAATAAGCCAGGCCATCACATACACCCTCACTCAGAGGAACCGACGTCCTCGTCGGGCCACAGGAACGTTCCCTCTTGGCACAACCGTCTGTGCTTCCAGGACAGCACATGTGCCATGCCGTGTGCCACGACGGGTCACAAACGTCATGCACAACATGACTGCAAACTGTCCGCAAACATCCGTGTAACCGCGAGGGTCGGCTCTGGTACCAACTTGTAACGCCCCGGACACACCCGCCGGTGGTCGTTATTCCTGGCGGGATCTAGAGTGGCCTCACATATCAATACTAGTCTTTTCCGCGCACTTTGTCCTCACTCGTGCGCATCCGGGAGCAACTTCCCGGTCGGTCACCCATCCTGAAACTACTCCAAGCTGAGCACGCTTAACTTTGGAGTTCTATCCGAATGGGCTCCCGGAAAAGAAGGAATTCCTTATTTATATGAGTAGTCTATCATCCCTAATAAGCCAGGCCATCACAGCGCGCCACAGGAGGTGGTGGCGCCAGCACCCCAAGAACCAGCACCGCAGGCGCAGGGGGCGCCTGTGATCATGCGCGTGGCTGGGTGTCGCGCCCTAGCTCCCGAGCTACGGCGCCTCGTCTGGCCTGGCAAGTTCAAGCCGGACCTGCCTCCGCGCTACGATGGCACCACCGACCCCATGGAGTTCCTCCAACTCTACGAGCTGAGCATCGAGGCATCCAATGGCACCGAGCAGGTCATGGCGAACTGGTTCCCCATGGTCAAAAAGATGGCGCACGATCCTGGCTCCTGAACCTCCCCGTGGGATCCATCTCCTCCTGGGAAGAGCTTCGCGAGCGTTTCATCGCCAACTTCCAAGGCACCCGCGACCGAGCCCCGGCAGCTGCTGATCCGCGCCGTGTGAGGCAGCAGCTGGGAGAGACCCTGCAAAAGTACATACAACGCTTCAACACCATGCGCCTCCGGATCCCTAGGGTCTCGGATGAGGCCATCATCTTGGCGTTCTCCGACAGCGTCCGTGATGTCAGGATGAGGGAGAAGCTTGCCATCCACGAGGACCTGTGCACGTCCCTTGAGATGTTCAAGCACGTGGCAAAGTGCGCCAGGGCAGAGGAAGGACGCCTCTCCCTCCAGGAGCTGCCTGAGGCAGAGGCGGACGACAAGAAGGCCAAGGCCAAAGAAGCAAAGCGCAAGGGACCCGTCGTGCTGGCTGCGAAGCCAGAAGTGAAGCGCGGCTGCGGCTATGATGACCTCCCTAGAGACAACCGACTGTACTGCGTCTTCCACAACGTCCACAACCACAACACTAACGACTGCCAGGAGCTCTGGGCGATGCGCGGCGAGCACGTCCGGCAGTGCCCTGAGCGCGACAACTGCGGCTACGGCCGTGGAGGTGGCCTAGGTGGAGGACGTTGGGACGGCAGGAACTCACACCAGGGGTGGCGCGAACAGCCTCATGAAGACCACTGGCAGGAGCAGCCTCGTGATGCACCTGGCGCGACAAGCCTCGTGAGGGTCGCCCTCAGGGCAATGGAGGCCTGCCTCCGCTGCCGCCACCACCAAGAACGAATGACGATGACCGCCAGGGAGACGGAGCAGGGGGCTTCCAGGAGCCGCGTGCAGTTGCATGCATATTGGGAGGAGCCCATGCTCTGGCTTCCCATCGCATCTTCAAGCAGTTCGCCTGTGAGGTGAACGCGGCGCTTCCCAGGCCTGATGCCGCGCGCAACCTCAGGTGGACCAAGCAAGTCATCGCCTTCGACCCCATGGACCAGCTCAATTGCACTGCAGCCCCAGGCGCTCTCTTGATGCTCTGCACCCCGACCATGAGCAACGTCCTCGTGACCAAGACCCTCATCGATGGCGGAGCAGGACTCAACGTCCTCTCCGTCTAGACCTTCGAGACGCTCCAGGTTCGCTACGATCATCCCCACCCGACCAAGCCATTCTACGGAGTCACGGATGGCTCCACACTCCTAATGGGGCAGGTCCGCCTCCCCGTCACCTTTGGTGACCGCGACAACTACCACACCAAGCTCATCGACTTCGACGTCGCCAACATCCACCTCCCGTACAACGCCATCCTTGGGTATCCTGCCCTCGCCAAGTTCATGGCGGCGACCCATCACGGCTACAACGTATTCAAGATGCCTGGGAGCGGCGGAGTCATCACGATCGCCTCCGACGAGAAGGAAGCGGTGCCTTCCTTGGAGCGCGCCTACCAGACCGCGCGGTCGAATGCTCCGACAAGGATGGAGCCGTCCTTGCCCTGCAGACCGCCCCCAAGAAGAAGAAGAACCTGCCCATCAACGGATCTCAGGACGCAGGGGCTCCTGATGGCCCGGCCTCAGGACTCGCGCCTACTGACGAGGCGCCCTCCACCCTCGCATAGGGGGGCTCGCCCGACGCCCCTCTAATGGCGGGCTTGGGGGCTCTCCTCTAGAGTGTCTCCGGACTGACCAGTGTCTCGAGGGAGGTGCTCGGGTACCACCTGCAAGCATGTCTTGATGCGCATTTTTGTGAGCCCAGCGTGAACCGCTCAGCGCTGGGGGCTCAGGACTTCATCAACCAAGTTACGGAGGAACTTCAGTACGCAAGACTCATCCGCGGTGGGCGTAACCGCACGACCCCAACCTCACCTGTTCGCAGCCCGAGCGACCGTTTCCGCGTCTACGTTGACATCGCGGGTCTCCACCGAGCCGCTTCTCAGGAGCCCTTCTGGCCGACGGCGGTCGGACGGAGGAGGGCCCTCCCCTGTAGCTACGTCTGCACACTCTTCGGCTTCCGCAACGCAACTGCCATGTTCTAGCATCTCGTGCAGGAGGCCTTGGGGGCTCGGGAGGCTCAGTGGCAGGTGGTCCGGACGGAGCAAGAGCCGGATCCACGCGACCACTGAGAGCCTTCGGAGCCCCAGGGCCTCAGGAGCCCGACGATCCTCAGGACGACCTGCGTGGCTCGTGTCTTCAGCTACCCCAACTCTTCTTTGACAAGTATCAGGTGACGCTTCAGGTATCCAATCGAGGGCGCCCCTCGGGCTGCATCATCCTCGGACTGCTGGGGGCTGTTCCCCCGCAGTTGTCTCCCTTTTTGCATGATCAAGGCTAGTTGTTTCTTTCCATTCGCATTATATGCATGCTTGGCGTCCTCACCGCCACTAAGGTCATGAGCCCTTGTGAGTCCACTCGCGACTGCCCCATGATTAAGGACTGGCACGGCGTCTGTGCTCGGGTCCGTCCCTGCAGCGTCACTAAACCCAAGGGCTGAGCTCTGTCTCGCGAGCCATTCCCGTGAAGTTACCTCCCGTGGTCCTTGGTGCCTTGTTCTCGCATGGGCTAATCGTGGATGGGTAAGTAGGGCCCCGTGGTAGGTGCCTCGCTCATGTGGGAACCGCGCGCCGATTGTTTTTCTTTTGGATCGTTCCATGAGAAGACTGGGCACGACGTCTATGCTCAGGTCCGTCCCTGCAGCGTCGACAAATCCAGCGGCTGAGCTCTGTCTCGCGAGCCATTCCCATGATGTCACCTCCTGGGGTCACTGGTGATGCGGCCTTCTCATGCAATACCCTCTACAGATGCACTCGGCGTAGGTCGACACAACACCTCTCTTTTCACATTTTGCAGAAGAAGAATCAGGCACAACCCGCCTCAGGGTAGGGTCTCGTGAGTGATGCGTAAGCTCACGGGAACTTCCTCAGAGTCGTTCAGCTCGTCCTGAGGAGGGCCCATATACACCTTGGTTGTCCTACCGTGCAAGCCACGTGTCAGGACGGGGCTGTACACGCCCCGGAGTCTCTCCCGGTGGGAGGCTCCCTCCCACGGACCAGTGGAAGCACCAAGCTCTGTGCTGGCCGTTATGACCGAGGCATGGTTATGCCCACACTCCGCGCAAGTGTTGTAGCTCTTTGCTCGGCGCTAGTTATAAACAACTGAGGGCGGCCCCTAGTGGTCGCACCAACCTCAGGGAGCTTTTCAGCTCACGATGCTCACAGCTTCTCCTTGGATGGGTGTCGCGAGGGGGGCTAGGCACAGGGGCTATGCTCAGGTCATGCCTGGCAGACGCCGCCCTACCAGGTGCCCAGACACGTGGTCTTCTCGCACCCCCATCCCAAGCGAAGGCTCGTGGTCAAGGTATGGGCTCGTTCTCCTTCATGAGAGCCGTTCATACGTCAAAGTGGACCCCTGGGCATCGCGACCCAGGGGCCTAACTAGCCGCGTAGCCCCTCATCCCTTGAGTCTAGTTATGAAGATAACCCCGGTCACCCGGAGGGCTCAATGGCGATTGAGGTATGCGCGGGGTTGGGCCCTGCCGACGCAGAACGCAAACAGGATCGCTTGAACGTCAAGGGGGACCCCTGGGCATCGCGACCCAGGGGCCTCACTAGCCACATAGCCCCTCATCCCTTGAGTCTAGTTATTCCGATAACCCCGGTCACCCGGAGGGCTCAATGGTGATCGAGGTATGCGCGGGGTTGGGCCCTGCCGACGCAAAGCACCTAAGCAAACATGAAAGGAAGCAAGCATGGAAATCATCTAGCTATTACAATAATACCAAGTTTTCCAAATTCAACCAAAGTTCTCGCGCCTCCCCGAGGCACTCGCACTTCCCTCTGTGGACAGGAACATATCAGGCATCACCAAGCACGTCATCACCGGTCTCCTCCTCTCTGGCTGCGGTTGTAGCGGCCTGGAGGAATGCCTCCACCAGCTCCGTGACCTTTGTCCCCAGGGCTTCGGAGCAACAACTGTCACCTCCTCGTGAAGACAGCCCGGACACAGAATCTCGCCCCGAGGGAAGGCTAATAGAGAATCAAGTGCCACCGCCACCTGACCATAGGGGATCGCTAAGATAAGTTTTCAACGCCGCATCTACTCGCGTACCTTCACCTCCATCCACTATAATCACGAATACGCTCGGACATGAAAACCCTTCCCGACGGGCCGGTGGGCGGTTGCCTACACGCTAGGAGGGACTTCCTGAGCATCGCGCCTCGGGGACTCTTACCGGACCCTGGATCACTCACCTCCTGGCCTTGACCACGACATCACGGCCTGGCATACCAGTGCAGGCTGAGGCTTGTCTGGGAACCGGGTCTCGCAGGCATAGGGCCCTAAACTACCGCGGGGACAGAAGGAAGGGAAAGTCATGCTCTAGCAAAAGGTTTCATGAAGAACATAAGTTTACAACACCAGGCAATAGCAAAAGTATTACAAGAATTTACACGCCTTCATGATGCCTTCCATGATGTCCCGCAGGAACTAAGCTAAGAAGTTCGCTCTCGAGGAATACGGCTTGAACTCCTTCAACGACGACGGCGCCGGGAGGACACCGTTTCCCTCCGGCGATAGGAGCGGTGACTTGGTGGCTCGTAGCTCTCATCGGAGCTCGAGGCCGTCTCAGGGGTAGCGTAACTGCTACCAGAGGAGTCGGAGGCGCAACCAATGGCGAGCGCCTCGCTGCCCTAACGGCATGGGGAAAGGTCGTCGGCGAGCCCGTCCCCCGAGCCACACGACAGCCGATGGCCGTCCGACCCGAAGATCTTGAAGGTCATCGTGCCCATCCTATCCAACGCGAAATGAAGAATATGCCTCCCGGCAGGGGCACAGGCGCGGCGCATCGCACCCCAACCCCAGGCCATGAAGACCTGGCCAGAGGAGATCACTTCCACGTCGGCATACGAAGGAGGAAGGCGACACCCCTCGTGCCTCAGCTGCATCGTCACCCGGTCGCGAGCCGGGTGCACCTCCTTCAGGAATGAAGGAAGAAGGATCCATGAATGCGGAGATGCCCCCGCCCATACGATGAACTTGCGGGCATTCTCCTCAGAATGGGACGACAGCAGGGCGCAAAGAGTCGCCCGTCTCTCTGGCGGCTGATGGCACCACCCCTGTCGCCGTCCCCGCTTCGTCCGCCTACCGCTGGAGCATACAAGGGAAGCGGGAACCCTGGCGGCACCCGCGTGCACCATGTGCAGGCGTCTGCCGGCCTCAGGGATGCACTTGGAGAACTATGGGGCCTCTTCTTCGGGGGGAGCCGCTCAGGCTCCACCATCGGGCTCTTCCCCTTCTCCGCGGCCGAGAGCCTGCGTATCGGCGCTATGGAAGCCCTCGGAGTAGTGGGAGCCCCTGATCAACCTGCAACTGTCAAGTGAGAGGTGTGGTGCCTCACCCCCTGTTTATAGACCAGGAAGATCAACCGGCGGCCACTCACGCGCGGCCATAATGGCCCCGCCGCCCGCGCCAAAGAGTTGTCAAGTCGCACGATTGCCAAGACTGCATGGGAAGCGGAGTCGGCCACGTTCCATCCAACTGTCACGCGCCAGCCTGGCCCGTAGCCTTTTTGGGCCCGCGATGCTTCGTCCTCGGCTAAGGCTTTGCCCTGAAGCCAACTCCGCGTGCGCCTTGGGCCCAGGGGCAACTGTCGGCCTCCTGGGAACCAGGGTACCCAGACTTGCCTATCTGCGGGCCGCGACGCGCTCCTACAGCGGCCTGGTACGGCCCAGCTGATCGACTAGATGTCCAAGACCCTCGCGAGGGGGCTAAGCCTCGCGAGGAGAACAACGTCAAGCCTCCCTCGGGAGCGGCCTCGGCAAGGTGCTCCGGAGGGGCGGAGAATCCAAGGCCAAGTCGGCCTCAGGAGGAGGCAGAGACGTCAGCAGTGACGCACCGCGCCAGCGGGTGCCAGTGCCCACCAGCGGCACAATTGTTGTTTCGGTGCAAGGGGGACAGCGCAGCCGTAGGTTCCCGAGGAAAGGGACAAAGGTTTCCCCTTTGGTGCAACAAGACCGAAGACCGCAAGGGCGACAAGGAGGATGTCACCGTCGAGCCCACCACCGCGTCACCGCCTGATCCTTTTGCAGGCGAAGACCGCTTTTGTCAGGATAGGTACATCCTTGTGTTCCTGCTCAAAAATGACCGTTGTGGGATACCTTCCCGCCTAAACATTTCGGGGGAAGAGGACCCTGGACGCCTATATAAGTAGCTAGGACCCCCATTGTGGAGGGACAGGTCGAACCAAGCCCAGCCAAGTAGAGAAGATCCATAAACTCTGTCACCACGCAAAGGAGCAAGAACACTTGCCTCCTAACCCTCCCGAGCTCGCCTCCTGAGCTCAGGAACCACTGTACTAGCTCATATTCCAGCCCTCCCGAGGCTAATCCACCAAAGTAGGAAGTAGGGTTTTACACCACACGGTGGCCCGAACCTGGGTAAACTCTTGCGTGCTCTGTCTGTTGTTTGTTTGAATCTCTTCACCAAGACGAGAGCGAGACGCTAGGTAGACATGAGTGAGAGAGATCTTCATTCACGCCCCTGTGTTCGAACTTCTTAGGTTTTGCGGAGCCCCGAATCCGACAGCATTCCTCGTTGAAAGCCAAGACCCGTGTGGAGCGATGCTTGACCTCGTGAGGGAGGACTGCCTCCGCCCCATAGACAAGAAAGAAAGGAGTTTCTCCCATGGGTTTGGTAGAGGTGGTTCGGATCGACCACAACATGGACTGGAGCTTGTCGATCTAGCCCTTGCCGCAAGCCTCAAGCTTCTTTTTAAAGCTACGCGTCTTGAGGCCAGACAAGACTTTCACGTTGGTGCGTTCGGCCTGACCGTTGCTCCTGGGGTGAGCCACCGAGGCGTAGCAGATCTATGTTCCAAGGTTAGCACATTATGACCTGAAGAGATTGCTTGTGAACTGCAAACCGTTATCCGTGATGATGCGGCTGGGAATTCCAAATCGCCTCACGAGGCCCTGGATGAACTTGACGGCCAACCCAGCTGGGATCGCGCGAACAGGCTCCACCTCTGCCCACTTGGTGAATTTTTCGATGGCGACGTACGGGAAGCGGTAGCCCCCCGCTGCCCGGGGAAATGGACCCAGGATGTCCAACCCCCAGACCGCGAAGGGCCAGGAGAGCAGGATCGTCTGGAGGCCCTGTGCTGGCTGGTGGATCTGCTTGGCATGAAACTAGCACGCATCGCAAGCCTGCACAAGCTTCGTGGCGTCGTTGAGCGCCGTGGGCCAATAGAAGCCGCTGCGGAAGGCCTTGCGCATGAGGGTGCTGTACAACGAATGATGACCGCAGTCCCCATCGTGGATGTCATCCAACAGCTCGCGTCCTTCTTTCCTCGAGATGCTCTTTAGTGAGACGTCATTGGGGCGCCTCCTGTAGAGTTCGCCGTCTTGGATGCAGTAAGCCGAGGCCTGTCGGAACACGCGCTCTGCGTCTTCCTCCTTGTCTGGCAAGGTGTCATGTTGCAGGTACATCTTGAGCTCTTGGGTCCAGCAACCCTCCTCGGGCTCCGCGGTGAGTAGTAGGCGGGCTCCGGAGGCTGGTCCGCAGGGCAGGGCCCCGTCCGCAGGCGTAGCAGGTAGCCCCTGCCGAGGGGACGCCAGCTCAGGAACGGGCGGTGTTGCTGACGGCTTGAGCAGCCGCTCCTCGAAGATGCCCGACCTCTGAGGCTCCCGCCTGGAGGCTCGTTTGGTGATGTCATCCGCTTCCTTGTTGGTGCATCTTGGTACGTGCTGCACCTCCAGCCCTTGGAATCACTTTTCCATCTTGCGCACTTCCTCCAGATATGCCTCCATGTGCTCGTCCTTGGGTTTGTGTTTCTTGTTGGAGAAGTTGAGGAGGAGCTATGAATCGCCTCTGATGGTGAGACACTTGACCCCCAGTGCAGTGGCGGCCTTGAGCCCAGCAATTAGGCCCTCATACTCCGTGATGTTGTTGGAGACCTTCTCGCCTTGCTAGAAGCAAAGCTGCACGGTGTAGTACAACTTGTCCTGAGTAGGAGATACTAACACGGCGCCAGCTCCCGCGCCAAGGCGCGAGAAGGCGCCATCGAAGTATACCACCCGTCCGTCCGAGGCTTCATCACCGGGGCCAGCGAGCGGTCCTTGCCAGCCCCCTGCTCCGGCGCGTCAGTCCATTCCACCATAAAGTCTGCCAGAGCCGCCCCCTTGATCGCTCGCGTAGTGCTAAACTCCAACTGGAATGCCTGGAGCTCGATGTTCCACTCGGCGACCCTCCCGACGACATTCGGGCCCCGGAGTACTTTCTCGAGAGGGTA
>LR738715.1:379584726-379624984 GCA_902687465.1 Secale cereale | reverse complement strand
GCCCAGCAATTAGGCCCTCATACTCCGTGATGTTGTTGGAGACCTTCTCGCCTTGCTAGAAGCAAAGCTGCACGGTGTAGTACAACTTGTCCTGAGTAGGAGATACTAACACGGCGCCAGCTCCCGCGCCAAGGCGCGAGAAGGCGCCATCGAAGTATACCACCCGTCCGTCCGAGGCTTCATCACCGGGGGCCAGCGAGCGGTCCTTGCCAGCCCCCTGCTCCGGCGCGTCAGTCCATTCCACCATAAAGTCTGCCAGAGCCGCCCCCTTGATCGCTCGCGTAGTGCTAAACTCCAACTGGAATGCCTGGAGCTCGATGTTCCACTCGGCGACCCTCCCGACGACATTCGGGCCCCGGAGTACTTTCTCGAGAGGGTATGACGAGACAACCTTGATATGGTGGCCCTGGAAGTAATGGCGCAACTTCCTAGAGGCGACAAGGAGCTCCAGGAGCAGCTTTTGTGGCATCAGGTACTGCGAGCGCGCGTCGCGCAGTACGGTGCTGATGAAGTACACTTGGTGCTCCACGAGGGCCGGCACTGCAGGATCCTTAGGCGCTTCAGGAATCTTGGGTGCCTCTTGTTGGATGGCGGGGCCGCCAGTAACCGTGGTCGAATATACCTCCAGAACCACGTCAGGGGGCGACGGGGGTCCTGATGATGCCAAATTGCTCGGCGGCCTCACGCTTCGGGGCCTCTCCTCGCGCTCCACCACTAGCGCTGCACTGGCGGAGTGAGGCGTACCGGCGAGATAGAGAGTCATGGGCTCCAGGGGTCGCGGCGCTACCATAACCGGCGGGCTGTGAGGTATTCCTTGAGATCCCGGAAGGCGGCATCGGCCTCCGGGGTCCACTCAAAGGGCCCCTTCTTCTTCATGAGCTTGAAGAACGGGAGGGCGCGTTCACCAAGCATAGAGATGAAGCGCCCCAGGGATGTTACGCATCCCGCAAGCTTCTGCATCTCCTTCAGGTTTGTGGGCGGCTTCATTCTTTCGATGGCCTTGATCTTATCCGGATTAGCTTCAATGCCCCGGTGTGAAACCAAGAACCCTAGAAACTTGCTAGAGGGTACACCAAACATGGACTTCACCGGGTTGAGGCATAGCTTCACCTTGCGCAGGTTGGCGAATGTTTCTTCTAGGTCCTGGATGAGAGTCCTGGCCTCTCTGGTCTTGACCACGATGTCGTCGACGTAGGCCTCCGCGTTCCTCCCGAGCTGAGGGCCGAGAGTGATGTGCATCATGCGCTGGAAGGTGGCGCCCGCGTTTCTCAGCCCGAAAGGCATGCAGGTGTAGCAGTAGACCACACATGGGGTCAGCAACGCCGTTTTCTCCACATCCTCCACCGCCATCCTGATTTGGTGGTAACCCGAGAAGGCGTCGAGGAAGCAGAGCAGGTCGCGCTCAGCCATCGAATCCATGATCTGGTCGATGCGCGGCAGAGGGAACGAGTCCTGGGGGCAGAACTTGTTGAGGCTTCTGAAGTCGACGCACATGCGCTCCTTGCCTCCTTTCTTCGGAACTATGACGGGGTTGGCCAGCCACTCCGGGTGCCGTAACTCCCGTAGGACGCCTGCTTCCTCTAGCTTCCGAACCTCCTGAACAATGAAGGCCTGCTTCTCTGGGGCTTGTCTGCGTGCTTTTTTCTTGATAGGGCACGCGTTGGGGCACACCGTGAGGTGATGCTCGATGACGTGCCTAGGCACCCCAACCAAGTTAGCGGCTTTCCAGGCGAACACATCCTTGTTAGCCCTGAGGAAGCTAACCAGCGCTGCCTCTTGCTCAGGGTCCATGCCCGTGCTGATGGTGAAGGTGGCTCCTGAGCCCTCCTCGCCAGCGGGCACCTTCTTCGTCTAGGCTGGGTCCTGAGACAAGAGCTGCTTCTTCTTGGCGGGTGCGGCTTCCGGCGTCTCTGGAGCCCCTTTCGCACCTGGATGAGCTGTGGCAACAGCCCTGTAAACGCGCCCGAGGACCTAAAGGGTGGCCTTGGGTTCCCCTTTGATGGTGATGACGCCGTTGCTCCCGGGCATCTTGACGGTCTTGTAGCCCGGGTGAGTCACCGCCATGAATTTCGCCAAGGCTGGGAAGCCGAGGATGGTGTTGTAGGGCAGGTGGATGGGCGCAACGTCGAAGTCGATGAGCTCTGTCCGGTAGTTAGCGGGTGTGCCGAAGGTGACCGGGAGGCGGATCTGGCCGAGCGGGACGGCCGAGCCCGCAACCCCTGAGAAGGGCTTGGTGGAGAGGAGCTGCCTGTAGGACACGGGCAGATGATCGAAGGCCTCGGGGGAGAGGATGTTGAGCCCGGCGCCACCATCGACGAGGGTCCTCGCGACGGCCACCCCGTAGATGGTGGGCGTGCATACCGTGGGGAGGACATTCGTGCCAGCTGCAACTGCGGCGCAGTCGCCGGGGCCGAAGGTGACGACGTGCCCCTGCGCACCCTGTGCCCGCGAGGCCTCTTACGGCTGGGCGGCGGCCCTGGCCTGCCGAAAGTGCGGCTTGACGTGACGGGCCGACTCCGGAGCTTGAGATCCTCCGAGGATGCAGGTGACCCTGCGGCAGGGTGGCCCTTCGCCGGCAGCGCCCCGGAGCTCACCGACGCGGGCTGTTCGAGCGCCGAGCTCCTCCATGGGCGGCCAATGCCGAGGCAGCCGTCGTGCCACCAAAAGCGCCGCCGGCGAGGCCACAGGGAGCAGAAGTGGCGGAGCAGGACGCTCCCCGGTGGCCCAGTCGGCGGAAACATCGTCGGGGAAGATGGCGGAGCGCCCTTGGGTGATGCGGTCCGCCGATGCCGCTCGGACGACAGGGGAAGCGCCAGCATCCACGCGGATGTGGCGGGCCGCGGTCATCGTGGCGGCGTAGAGCAGGAGAGGGGAGGTGAGGTCGTCGGAGAGGCGAGATTTCGACACGCCCCCTACCTGGCGCGCCAAAGGTCGGATTACGGGCTCCGCAAACCCAAGAAGTTCGAACACAGGAGCGTGAACGAAGATCTCTCCCACTCACGTCTACCTAGCGTCTCACCCTCGTCCAGTGAAGAGATTCTAGTGAACAAGAAGTAAAGCACACAAGAATTTACCCAGGTTCAGGCCACCTTGCGGTGTAAAACCCTACTTCCTACTTTGGTGGATTGGCCTCAGGAGGGCTTGAGTATGGATGAGCACTGTGGTTCCTGAGCTCAAGAGGGGAGCTCAAGAGGGTCAGGAGGTAAGGGTTCCTGCTCCTTTATGCGAGGGCAGAGTTTCTAGATCTGATCCCCCTCCATAGTGGAGGTCCTAGCTACTTATATAGGCGGCTAGGGTCCTCTTCCCCCGAAATGTTTAGGCGGGAAGAGATCCCACAACGGCCATTTTGAGCGGGAACACAAGGACGTTCCTAGCTTGACAAAAGCGGTCTTCGCCTGCAAAGAGATCCGGCGATGACGCGGTGGTGGGCTCGGTGGTGACATCCTCCCTATCGTCCTTGCGGTCTTCGGTCTTGTTGCACCAATGGGGAAACCTTTGTCCTGCTCTTCGAGAACCTGCGCCTGTGCTGTCTCCTTTGCACCAAAACGCCAACTGCGCTGCTGGCACGCACTGGCACGGTACGTCACTCCTTGCGTCACAGCTTCCTCCTGAGGCAGGCTTGGCCTTGGATTCTTCACCCCTCCGGAGCAGCCTAGCCGAGGCCACTCCTGAGGGGGTCTTGACGTCGTTCTTCTCGCGAGGCCTAGCCCCCTCGCGAGGGTCTTGAGCAGCTGGTCACTCAGCTGGGCCGTACCAGGCCATGGTAGGAGCACGCTGCGGCCCGCAGACAGGCAAGTCTGGGTACCCTGGTTCCCAGGACACCGACAGTCGCCGACCCCTTCTTCCTCCACGCGCATCATGGCACCGCCACGACCCCGTTCCGCGGTGATCCAAGGAGGGAGACATCAAGTCCCTCATGGATAGGACCACATATTGGGTGTGACAGCCAGCTACGAGGACCTCTTTTGGAGGTCGCGTGTCGGCCAGAGCAGAGGCCTCGCGACCAACTACGCATGCATGCCCTTCGGGCTGGCGAACGCTGGCGCCACCTTCCAATAGCTAGCGCGGCTTGCAATGGCACCTCGTAATGCGTCGGCCCCCCGCGACCGTCCATGGCCTCAAGAGCCATCCAGCCCCTGGGAGGCAAACCTCCATCGCACACTTCATCGAGCATCCCAACACCGCCGCAGCAGCAGCATTGCTAGGTAACTATTTGGTTTGTTCAAGTTCAGGGCGCCCTACGGGCTGCACCATCCTCAAGATGGTCAGGGTTTTTCCCTGCAGCCACCTCACTTTTGGTCATGTAGTGAACTCAGTTATCCTTTACTGAATTGCTATGCTTGCTTAATGTCACACCCTGATTTTCATGCCACATTGCTTAAGCTAATTACCATGTTAAAAATGTGGATTTACAAAAAAACTTTTGAGTGTTTTTGGCTTTGCTTGATTGATTTTCTGTCTGCTGTTTGCTTGTGCTCTAAAAATGAAATAAATCCTCCAACTCTTATACTTCATCTCCTTGATCCAAAACCTTTTCCCAATGATCATGCCATGTGTATAGACCAGTATAGAATTTTCTTATAAAAATATTTTGGCCAAATAGTATTTTCTAAAATTAGTTTTCCAAAAACCCCTGAATTGAGGTTTGCACTGCAAGTACCTTATTTAGGGTGTGAAAAATCTTTCAAAAAGTATATTTGAATCCTATTAGGTATAGGACTCCCAGAAACCACAAAATTATAATTTTAAAAGTTATTTTTATAATTTATTTAAAAGCTTTTTCTTAAGGCCAGAAATGGTCTTTAATAGGGAAAAATTATTTAACTATTTCAATAATATTTACCAAAATTCAGGGAAACTCATAGGACATATATTGTCCATATATAAGAGTTTCAACACATGGTCATGTTCAAAATATTGGACAAATCCTTCCAAAACCCTTTCTGGATATTTCAAGCTTTTGAAATATTTACACAGGGAATATTCTCCAAACATTCCAGGGAAATTCTATCATGTCAAATATGACATATTTGATGATCTTGCAAAGCCTCATGCCTTCAAGATCAAGGAAACATCATCTAATCCCCTCAAAACCAATTCTGTCCATTTTGAACTTTGAGCAACTTTACATTGCCAAACTTGTCCAAATGCTCTCAAACTTGGTTCACATGCTAAAATGATGTAATTATGCATCTATGCCAAATGGCACAAGTTTTGGAGAAGCATAACTTGATCTAAGTGCCCCAAAACCTTTTCTGTTCAAATTCAAATTTGAACAACTTTACATTACCAACTTTTTACCTGGGGCTTCAAACTTTGTGAGCATGATCATAACCCCAAATGATGATACTACACCAAGTGGTGCATCAAGGGGAGATGATTAGCTTAACTCAAACAAGGTGAAACCATTTCTGTTGATTTCTAGGGTTCACCAAAGTTACATTGGCAACTTTTCCCAAATGAGCTCAAATTTGGTGAAAGGCCCTAATTATATGTGAAATTTGACCCTGTTAAGTATCATGTCAAGTGGAGCTATTTTGCTTGCCCAAAACATGATCAAACACCTTCTGTCAAATTACCAAAACCATTGTTTGGACCCCTTTTACTATTTCCCTTTACCTCAAATTCTTACCACAGCTTCTCCTGATCATCTTCTACCCCCAGTAACTTCCCCATGGCCTCAGCTCAATCATTGGAGGGGGTAAAACTCCAATTTACTCTTCTGGACAGTAGTTTTCACCTCCTCCTTCACCTCCCTCCTCATTCCAGTGGCTCCCCAGAGCATCCAAGACCACCTCCCCATAGTTTACTACTCCATCTACCCTCTGGACACCATTGGCCACGCCCTGGACGCCAGGCAATGCCAATGGCAGCCAAAACCATGCTCTGGAGCGCGCTACAGTGCTCTGGAGCACTATAGCCGCCCCCCATCCCAATGCCCCGACAGCCTCGGGCCTCTCCAGCATGTCCCCGAGGTTGCCTCGACGTCTGGGACACGGCACGTCGCCGGTCCCCGCCTGGCCCTCTCTCCTCTCCCCTCTGTGAAGCTTGCCCGTGCGCGCCCTGGACCGCGCCCACGGTGCACCGATGCGCGCGCTATAAATAGCCCCATTGGGCTCTCTCTCTCGACTCCTTTCTCTCTCCCACTGCTCCGACGACCTCCCAGACATCCTTAACCTCTCTCCCGTGGCCTCCTACCCCCTCCATGGCCGGAGTGCCGCCGCCGACCGCCGCTCGGACTCGGGCACCTCGGCCACTCCCTCTTTCCTCTTCTGTCATTCCAGGTCCGAGCCCTCCTCGGGGAGTCCCCAAGGACGGACCAACCCGCCCCTTGGCCTGGGAACTCCTCCTGGCATGGCGCCGCTGAAGACCCCGCGGCCGCCGTGGCCTCCCTGTGGTGGCGAGGCTGTGGGCCTCCTTGGGCGGGCTCGCAGCCACCCTCGGGTGCGGGGAGGAGAGCCGGAGCTCCTGGGCACCTCGACCGGCCCTCCCACATCCCCAGGCGACGGCTGCGCCGGCAGCCGAGGATCTCCCCTGCCCGGCGTCGGGCCGGAGAAGATGGCCAGGGGCGACGAGCGACCTGCGGCTGGGCCCCGCAGATCAGCGACGCAGCCGACCGCCACGTCGTTTAAGTGGAGGCGGGGCGGCTGGAAGACGCCTTCCCAGCGCGAAGACGTACCCGGCGAAGGCGCCTCCGACGTCACACCCCCCCTGTGCACGCGGCCGAGCTGTTGGGCCGGCCCAGTTTCTGTGCAGCTATCCTTCGCCCTGCGCGCAGCAAAGGGGTATAACCCTTTTTTCCTTTTCTTTCCCTTTTGCAGACAGCTTCATAAATGCTTAAATAATTCATTTGAACTCCAAATTTGGTGATTCAAATTTCCAGTGACTCCATAAATCATGATCTACCTGTTGGTGCAGCATGCACATTATTCCAGAGACTTTTCCTTCACAAATAATTATCAAATGCCAATATTTCATTTTCTGTGATGAACTTTAGAAAATCACAGAGGGCTCAAATTTGATCCAAATGCAGTGGTTCAAATTCCTAGTTGCTTGTCATATCCAAACTTAGTTTTGGAACATTTTTATTAATACTTTCTATACCCCACCAAATATTGAGCCATTTCTTCATATTTATCAGCTTTGCAAAATCCTAGGAAATTCATTTGAATTCCAAATCCAGTGAAACCAACTCCTAGATGCTTCTAAAATCATGACTTGATGATGGGTGCCTTTGCTCATCATTCAAGAATATATTTCTGTACACTTCTTTCAAATCCATTAAACCCCTTGGGTCCATCATATTGAAATGATCCAAACTATCCATTGATCCAATACCTATGTAAACACCTTGGTCATTTCTAATATGACCAGAGGTATCCTAGAAAAGTCCAACTCCTATTTTTAGAGCACTTTTATTTTTCCTTTGATTGTGTTGCTTATTATGTTTTATTCCATCGTTAGTTGACGAAATAAACGAAGTACTCGGAGATGGACCAGAAGGTTTGAAGACTCGGGAGAATAAGGCAAGCAACCCTTTGACCATGTTCGAGAAACCTTTTTATACATGTCTCATAGCACCTTATTATCAATGCATCGGAATCATATAGAAGAGGCGACCACTTTGGTTGGTACCTTTGTTACTTTACTATTGAAACTTGCATCAAACATGACCCTACCTTCCTATGAGGGTTATGTGGGTGGGAATAGATAGATATATGCTATAGTAGTTGGCTACGCAAAATGGGTCAGGGTTATGCATTGAGTGAAACAAGTGTGGTCTGACATACTTGCAAATGACCCAGTGGGTGCCATTAATGCCCTGGGAGATGATGAGAAACTAGGGCACTACTTGGTGAAGAAGTAGTGTACCGAGGCTTGACGAAAGTGTTGTTTACAGAGATGGATTAGATTTATGTGTGACTACCGTCCCAACCAAATATGCGCAACCACTCTACCCTTATATGGGAAAGGGCATTATTGATTACCTAGGTCGATACTAGCATGGTGCCCGCATTACTAGTGACGGGGGCGACATGTGGTCACTCTCGGGACGGGGTCGTGCTTGGATAGGCGGCCATGACTGTTTTTACAGGGCACCGAACACACCGTTGGTACCCCGTGTCAGTGGTATGTGATGAATATGGGAGCAAGTCTCCACAATTTTAAGATGTGAAATGTTGGCACGGGGCTGTTACCAATCGAGTGGACTCTGTGTTAGTGTCGTCTAGGGAAAGGTAGTGATCGGGTGCTTACCTCGGGTACTTGAGGTACCGTGGGTCGTGGATGACACGGAAGTTCCCCGGATCTTGTGGGTAAAGTGTGCAACCTCTGCAGAGTGTCAAACTATTCGAATAGCCGTGTCCGCGGTCAAGGATAGTTGGGTGGTGCTACTTAGACTATGTCCATAAGTTTCTGCAAAACAACACGGTATGGTGGATCTGTTGAGGTGATTGTGAGGAAGTCACAATGAGCTTGAGCATTAGTTGCTTACAACTCTTTCTCGATAATGATGTCTGTGACCTCCTGATACTTGTTGCAGACACACGCATGTCCATGTTATGTGTTGATCATACTTGCATATGAAAAACTAGCTTTCCGCAAAACTGCCCATTTAGTAGTAGAGCTTTGCATAATTATTCTGTCATCACACTTGGGTTGCTTGCGAGTACATACAAAGTACTCATTGGCTTGCCACTGGTTATTTTATTGGCCAGGCAAGAGAGAACAGGATTTGATGCAGATTCCTTGGTATCGAACATGCGAGCTAGGACGCTTTCCAGTCAGAATGCCTGTAGGGTTAAGGCAGATGGCATGGGTCCAAGTTGTTATTGAAGATTTCCGCTGCGATGATATACTCAAGACTTGACCTTAATGGTCCTATTTGTGTAATACGGTATGTATGGATGTAAGACTCTTGTTATTCAGCTTATGTGTGTTCAGTGAGCATTGATCTCTGGGATCACTGTACACGTACATTCGGTGATCTCGACTTATGAGTCGGGGTCCCCACAGAGCTGGTATCAGAGCCGTCCTGAATGTAGGAAGCCTTAGTTAGCATGGTCGTTAGCTAGGGTAAAACTATTTTCAAAACTATTACTAGATTTCAAAACTATCTATACTTCTCTTCCCTTCTCAGTTTTTCGAAATCTAGGCTATACCTAATCTCTTCCCCTTCAAAACTGTTGGTCGCTAGAACCCTTATGCCCCAGACCACTGGATTTCCTGTAATCCTCGTGGAGTGCACCTTGCCAAACACTCACCCACCACTTCAGCACACAAGATTGACGACACCACGAAAAGATGATGTCAACAGGAAATCAATCCTCGAGGGATGAGGACATGAAGACCAGAAGATGGTGACACCCTTGGCAGTGCCCCAGGAAGATGCAACATTGGCCTATGATGACCAGGGTATAGGTTATGCAAAATCATGATATGCATCGCTAATAGAGTAATCCTGTCACTACCGTTGATGTATCGGCAACCACCGGTGGATGAGAACCTCGCCATTTGGTCCGCCTCACTATAGTGAGCAGGAAAACGGTTCTCTTCGTCCCCCCGCTCTTGGTGTCGATGATTTCATCAATGAAACCGATATGTTGACCTCTATTATGCCTTGTTATTATCATTACATATGGATTGCCTACCTGGTACCCCCGACGTCCCAGAAGGCACAAGGGATCATCATGATTAAAGAGACAAGGAAAGACCAAGTCAACGCCGGCTACAAGGAGGCACCTTCACCACATCACCTCATCAGGCGAGAAGTTGTTGATGGTTCTTCAGGCTCAACCCGGATCGTTTATCAAACAACTACAAGGGACACAACAACACCGGAGGAAAACTCAGAAGACTGCACGAGGCACAAGTCACGACACTGAGTCCGAGAACCCCTAGGGTAGGATGAGTCGTGTACCCCCTATGCGCAGTCGAGTCCGTATGATGGTTCGAGTAGAACCATGATTGTGTGTTGTTTGCTTTTATTTGTTTGTGTTTTGATATAAGTCGCACTTTTTCCCTAGGCAACAAGTGCCTGGCTATGTCATCCTCCTTGCCTTGTTTCTTTTGTTTCGGCCTTTTTACACCTGTTTGCTTGCACCTGCACTATAGAACCCCCCTTTATGCATTTCCCTCCTCTACGCCACTTTTTCCCTCTCTTCTCTCTCCCCAACTGAAGACCCGCAAGACAAGATGCACCAAGGATTCTACCTCGGCAGCCAACTGGCACTGAAGACTTCTGCTATAACCTCCACGACCAGATACAACCCCGTAGAGTTATGTTTAACCCTCTAGACTAGTAACCCATTCCTAGACCCTTTGAGACTTCACGAGACACTCCAGCACGAACCCTTAACCATGTGCCTAACCTATAGTATTGCGAGAGAACCAGTTAAGCCTCTGCAACCTTGCACAACACTGAGTTCGTAAAGGAGCTAGTGGACGCAGTGAACGAGCACGTTGTCATCCTAATATAGCACAAGAACTGACGATGCCATAGATAGACCAATTTGGGGATATAAGATAGATGACTTGGTAGCTTTATATTAGTGACTTCGAGGAATTATTTGAGACCTTGATGGATTGTGAGATTTCATATTGGTGGGATCATGACTTTGGGGAAGCATGTATGAATTCTCGTCGGGCATGAGATTTGGATTTATGTAGGTGATTCTGGTTTGTATAAATGCTAGATATGTCTGCATGGTTCGGAGTAAATTGAATTTAGACCGATGATCCTGATCATGATACCATGCTTCTTGGTGGACAATAACCTAGGAGATTGGATTATTTGTCGGAGTTGATTTAGGGATCAATATAATCGTGATCTTGGAGTTCACTTGACCCGGATGATGAGAATTTGGTGGACTTACTATCGTAATGCATAGTCCTTCCAAGTATTGGGTATTACAGGAACTTGAGATCTTGCGGAACAATGTAGACATCGGATTTGTAGAATTATTGGATTATGTGGTGATTGATGGAAATTACCGGGCTTTTGGAGTTGATCTATAGGAAGGAAACAAAATCTTGGAGTGGCATATGACGTGTTTCCTTAGAATAGTGATACATTATCGTGAGCCTTGCAAGAATAGATTGAGTGCTTGGATTGTGGAGTTTAATTTAAGCTTAGTAGCATGTATGACCTACCCATGGATTTTAGGGGAAGGCATGCATATGGATTTGGGGATCGTAGGCAAGTACAATTTTGTTAGACCAACTCTTGAGAGTCATGAGGATATGTATGGCATGAGTAGTGATTGAAGATGGTCTATGCGAGAGGATGCCTTTTCGTTCGGAGTACTAGATAGAGCTAGTGGCATCTCAGAAATTGTGCTTAAGGATAAGATAATAAACGTTCACTCACTCACTAGAATCCTTTAAACCCTTAAGCCCCACCGAGCCACAACCTGGTCAGATTCTGACCACAGGCCTTCGCTCTAAGTCAGGAAGACCTTGCAAATACTCAACGGAGACCACCACCAATACCCCAGCCCACCTTGCGTACCCCCATAGACCTCATGGAGTAATTGGACAAGTTGGGTAACATCATTATTTGATGGCCTACTTGTCTGCCCGAAGACAAAAGAAGAGACGGACAGCTGGATAGAAGACATTTGAAGACCGCCCTGTCAAGAAGGTAGAACTACACCGACCACCGTCATCAAGAAGTAAACTTCCGCATCGAAGACCAGGCGTATCTGCAAGCCACTCCTCTCGAAGGGACCGAGCATTTCCGTGTCGAAGGAACGCTCCTACCAAGATTTATCGACCCTTCTTCAAGACCACTGCAAGTCAAATAGTAGACGGCTACCAGCTGGATTTACCACCTGAGATACCCACTGTACACCAAATCTTCCACGAGTCACCACACTGGAAGTACTTCTTACTTCCTAACTAGTCCGGTGCCCGCAAGGACATCACCGAGCCTTTGACAACTAACCCAACCTAACCTATGCAAGAGACCCCTCAGCAACCTGTATCAAAGGCAATAAGCGAGGAGCCACCCCACCAAGTATTTCAAGATTCCATGGAGTGCCACTCGGAAGCAGAACCAACCAGAAGAAGTGAAGACTACCCCATATCCAAGACTCCGTATTCCTTTCCACGCCTAGTCTGGGAATCTCGGGGATGAGATTCTTGTAAGGGGGGTAGGTCTGTCACACCCTGATTTTCATGCCACATTGCTTAAGCTAATTACCATGTTAAAAATGTGGATTTACAAAAAAACTTTTGAGTGTTTTTGGCTTTGCTTGATTGATTTTCTGTCTGCTGTTTGCTAGTGCTCTAAAAATCAAATAAATCCTCCAACTCTTATACTTCATCTCCTTGATCCAAAACCTTTTCCCAATGATCATGCCATGTGTATATACCAGTATAGAATTTTCTTATAAAAATATTTTGGCCAAATAGTATTTTCTAAAATTAGTTTTTTTCCAAAAACCCCTGAATTGAGGTTTGCACTGCAAGTACCTTATTTAGGGTGTGAAAAATCTTTCAAAAAGTATATTTGAATCCTATTAGGTATAGGACTCCCAGAAACCACAAAATTATAATTTTAAAGGTTATTTTTATAATTTATTTAAAAGCTTTTTCTTAAGGCCAGAGATGGTCTTTAATAGGGAAAATTATTTAACTATTTCAAAAATATTTGCCAAAATTCAGGGAAACTCATAGGACATATATTGTCCATATATAAGAGTTTCAACACATGGTCATGTTCAAAATATTGGACAAATCCTTCCAAAACACTTTCTGGATATTTCAAGCTTTTGAAATATTTACACAGGGAATATTCTCCAAAAATTCCAGGGAAATTCTATCATGTCAAATATGACATATTTGATGATCTTGCAAAGCCTCATGCCTTGAAGATCAAGGAAACATCATCTAATCCCCTCAAAACCAATTCTGTCCATTTTGAAGTTTGAGCAACTTTACATTGCCAAACTTGTCCAAATGCTCTCAAACTTGGTGCACATGCTAAAATGATGTAATTATCCATCTATGCCAAATGGCACAAGTTTTGGAGAAGCATAACTTGATCTAAGTGCCCCAAAACCATTTCTGTTCAAATTCAAATTTGAACAACTTTACATTACCAACTTCTTACCTGGGGCTTCAAACTTTGTGAGCATGATCATAACCCCAAATGATGATACTACACCAAGTGGTGCATCAAGGGGAGATGATTAGCTTAACTCAAACAAGGTGAAACCATTTCTATTAATTTCTAGGGTTCACCAAAGTTACATTGGCAACTTTTCCCAAATGAGCTCAAATTTGGTGAAAGGCCCTAATTATATGTGACATTTGACCCTGTTAAGTATCATGTCAAGTGGAGCTATTTTGCTTGCCCAAAACATGATCAAACACCTTCTGTCAAATTACCAAAACCATTGTTTGGACCCCTTTTACTATTTCCCTTTACCTCAAATTCTTACCACAGCTTCTCCTGATCATCTTCTACCCCCAGTAACTTCCCCATGGCCTCAGCTCAATCATTGGAGGGGGTAAAACTCCAATTTACTCTTCTGGATAGCAGTTTTCACCTCCTCCTTCACCTCCCTCCTCATTCCGGTGGCTCCCCAGAGCATCCAAGACCACCTCCCCATAGTTTACTACTCCCTCTACCCTCTGGACACCATTGGCCACGCCCTGGACGCCAGGCAATGCCAATGGCAGCCAAAAGCATGCTTTGGAGCGCGCTACAGTGCTATGGAGCACTGTAGCCGGCCCCATCCCAATGCCCCGACAGCCTCGGGCCTCTCCAGCATGTCCCCGAGGTTGCCTCGACGTCTGGGACACGGCACGTCGCCGGTCCCCGCCTGGCCCTCTCTCCTCTCCCCTCTGTGAAGCTTGCCCGTGCGCGCCCTGGACCGCGCCAACGGTGCACCGATGCGCGCGCTATAAATAGCCCCATTGGGCTCTCTCTCTCTCTCGACTCCTTTCGCTCTCCCACTACTCCGATGACCTCCCAGACATCCTCAACCTCTCTCCCGTGGCCTCCTACCCCCTCCATGGCCGGAGTGCCGCCGCCGACCGCCACTCGGACTCGGGCACCTCGGCCACTCCCTCTTTCCTCTTCTGTGATTCCAGGTCCGAGCCCTCCTCGGGGAGTCCCCAGGGACGGACCAGCCCTCCCCTTGGCCTGGGAACTCTTCCTGGCATGGCGCCGCCGAAGACCCCGCGGCCGCCGCGGCCTCCCTGTGGTGGCGAGGCTGTGGGCCTCCTTGGGCGGGCTCGCAGCGACCCTCGGGTGCGGGGAGGAGAGCCGGAGCTCCTGGGCACCTCGGCCGGCCCTCCCGCATCCCCAGGCGACGGCTGCGCCGGCGGCCGAGGACCTCCCCTGCCCGGCGTCGGGCTGGAGAAGATGGCCAGGGGCGACGAGCGACCTGTGGCTGGGCCCCGTAGGTCAGCGACGCAGCCGACCGCCACGTCGTTTAAGTGGAGGCGGGGCGGCTGGAAGACGCCTTCCCAGCACGAAGGCGTACCCGGCGAAGGCGCTTCCGACGTCACACCCCCTCCCCCTGTGCACGCGGCCGAGTGATGGCTTCTCGCCCCTCGTTGGTTACCCCAAGTGGAAGGTTGAGATGTAGCGTAGCGGCAAATTTCCCTTGTCAAAGATACCAAGGATCGAATCCCGTGAGACTCCGAGGGTCGACAAGTAGGTGTTAACGGCGCCAGAAACTTAGCGGTTGATGGGACCTGCACACAGATACAGATAACTTTGCTCCCAACGAGTACAGAGAGGTTGTCAATCCCTCCGGCCTTGTTGTTTACAAAGGATCAAACACAAGAGATAATAATGATAGCTATGACTGCAACTAGGAAATAAAAACAGGAAGTAAATAGAAGGTGTGATCAGCGGTGGTAATATGGACCGGGGTCCCATGATGTTCACTAGTGATGTCTCTCTCCCAAAAGACGATAAAACAGCAAAGCGAGGTAAACAAATTACAGCTGGGCAATTGACAGGATTATGTGCGCAAACCAATGCTAACTATGCTGCAAAGTAAGGTAGAGGCTCAAAAGCATGGGCGGTACGCCAAGGCAAGTAGACCGAAATCCATCTGCATCTACTACTAATCATCCACCTTGAGATATCTATCCAGAACATCTCGCTGGTATTAAGTTGTGAATCCCACCCAAAGTGTAAACTCAAAGCAACAAACAACTGCATTAAAAGAACTTTGCGTAAAGTAAACAATCCTTGCACCCCGCAAGTACAAGCACCGTTGTTTTCTCCCTTGTGGCAACAGCACATCCCCTAGACTCATGTTTCTGTCACTCAAGCTAGTCATCAGGGGGCATGAACCCACAATCAAGCATAACGCTCCCTCTTGGAGTTACTACCTACTACTTGGCCAAAGCAATAAACAGCAACGGAGAACATGCAAGAATTACTCAAGAACAAAGATATAAAAGAGGTGAATCAAATATATTACTCAAACACAATCTGAACATAGTCTCATAATCCATCAGATCCCAGCAAACTCAACAAAGCAACAGTAGAAAGATTACATATGTGCCTCGATCATGTAGGGCAGCTCACGAGGTCTAAATCATGAAGAGCAAAGAGGGGAGGAGAACATCACATAGCTACTGATCATGGACCCATGGTCCAAGGTGGACTACTCACGACTCATCCGGGAAGCGTCCATGGTGGTGGAGAAGCTCCCGATGGTGGTTCTCCCCTCCGGCAGGGTGCCGGGAAGAGTTCTCCTGATGCTCCCGATCTTGGAAGCGCTGCGGCAGCGGAACAGAGGCGAGATCGCGAAAAAGGGTTCTGTCCTCGAGGGTTTCGGGACGAGAGGGATATATATGCGAAGGGGGGCAGCCAGAGGCGGAGCAGGGGCCCCAGGCGCCCCCCTGGCGCGGCCAGGGGTGGGGCCGCGCCAGGTGGTCGCCTGGGCCTCCCCTGGCTCCCCTCTGGCCCATCTTTGGTTCTTCGTGAAGCTACCTGTACGCTGATTTTTCCTATATTTTTTCTTGAATTTTTGGAGCACTTTTAATATGGGGGAAACCTGAAATAGAAAAACAGCAGAAAACAGGAACTGGCACTGTGGTGCACTGAGTTAATAGGTTAGTCCAAATATGATCAAAAGTGTATGGAAGTGCATCAATATCATAGCAATATCACACAAAAGAAGCATGGAGCAAGCAGAAATTATAGATACGTTTTGGACGTATCAACATCCCCAAGCTTAATTCCTGCTCGTCCTCGAGTAGGTAAATGATAACAAGCATAATTTCTGTGGTGACATGCTACCAACCATATAAGAACTTTTTAAGTAAAGCAATCAAGGCATGTAATTCAATTCAAGTCATAACAAGCAAGAGTCTATATTAGCATTGTAACAAGCAACATAAGAACATAAAGGTGCAAGAGCTCTTGCTGTCCGTGACTCGAATGTCTCCAAATGGTGTTTGCATGCAAGAAAGGGGATAGGGATATACGAGAGAGTAAAACATAGTTTTTGTATTGTTGAGAACTTAATCTACTAAAGTTTCACACTTGGTCTTCTTTGGAATCTTATCTTGACTCATCCCCAGACCACTAGCCAGGTACAAGTCAAAATGATCCACTCCCTTTCGATATTTTGAGCACTCACGCAATGGATGAGCGTAAGCAAGAAAGTTGACACTTAGGATGGCAAAGAGAGAAAAATGATGAAGGGGGAAGATAAAAAAGATGTGAAAGGCTCACATCAATGAGGACAATCATAGGCGAGAGAAAGCCAAATGATAGATATGATGTGAGGAGTAGGGATTGCCATGCAACGGATGCACATATGAGCTAAGGTAAGATCTCCATTGGAACTAGTGGGGGTGCATTCAACTTGCTCGCTCAAGAAGACCTAGAGCTCTTTTGAGGAGGCTCATCATTGGAATATACAAGCCAAGTTCTATAGTGTGAAGGTCCCCACATAGCTATAAGCATGAATGATAATCTCTATGGAGTACAAGGTATAAGATGAAGTACGAGTGTGGATCTCTCAAAAGGAATAGTAGTATGCCCCCTTCTCTCTTTTTATTTCTTTTTCTCTTTTTCTATATTTTTTTATTTTTTGTGGCCTCAATGGCTCTTTCTATTTAACTCTCATTTGTCCTCTTTGGGATCTTTTGATTTTGTCCTCTTTGGGATCTTTTCCTCACTTTAGGGGCAACACTCTATGTATTACAAGAAGTATAGAAGATCTTTCACACTTTACAAAAGTACTCAACATAAAGAAAATGAAACTATCATGATGTATGCAAATGTATGCCTCTGCCGGTGTAGCATGATATGCAATGATACTAGCGCGTCATGTAGCAATGATTAGGGCAAGGCCCAACTAGCATGCGGCTCATCGATCAAGCAAAAGCATGTATGACATGAAGATCAAGTCATGAGAAGATGGATGTTGCATGGCAATGTATCTCGGAAAGGCTATGGAAATGCCTTGATAGGTAGGTATGGTGGCTGTTTTGAGGAAGGATATAATGAGGCTTATGATGACAGAGCGTATCGTGCCAAGGATTTGGATGCACCGCGAAGTATGCGCCAACTCTCGAGGTGAGAAAGGGCAATGCACGGTACCGAAGAGGCTAGAAAAATATGGCTAGGTGGAAGTGTCAACTTTCGAATACTCACATTAGTCTGAAGAACTCATGCACTTATTATCGATAACTCTCAATCTAATTAGGAGGTTCACAAAGAGACAAGTACCCCGAGGAGGAGTGTATGGGGGTTTGGTTATCCTTGCGCATCCTCGACTCATGGTACGTGAGTGTACTCTAATATTCGATCCCTCCAAAGATTAGTGATCCATCTAGTAGCTAAAGTTCTCAACTATTTTGTAGGTTTTCGAAAATAAGCACGGATTGCCTAAAATACGACATCTATCACTAATAGGCTAAAGCTCTTGACACCAAAAGTTCAGACATTACTCATGGAAATACCTGAAAACTATTGCAAGTTACTACTAAAATTAAATAGCAACCTCAATTACCTACTTTAAGTTAAGACACACAACTCAGTGCAACAGGCAAACTCTCTTAACAAGATAAACATGAAAACTCAAGAGAGTTCAGCAACCAACTAAACAAAAGCTCTTTAAAAAGAAAAGCACGAAAACTAAGAGCTAAACATGACAGCAGCTATGGAAAGACAAAGAACACACACAGCAGAGATAAGCATGAAAATCCTATGTTGTGTTCTAGGTTGAAGTGGAGCATGTTTCTCTCCCACACAAAGAAAGCTGGGTTCTAACTTGTTATGAACAGCAAGCAAAGCTAAAGAAAACTAAAAAAAGAAAATAAGAGCAAGACGCTCCAAGCATAGCACATAACGCATGAAGTGAAAAAAATATAGTGGAACGAAAGACGAACTGATAATTGTTGATGGAGAAGGGGATGCATGGGGGCATCCCCAAGCTTAGACGCTTGAGTCTTCTTGAATATTTCTTGGGGGTGCACGGGGGCATCCCCAAGCTTGAGCGTTTGACCCTCCTGAATCTTCTTTTATCATCTTCCCTCGCACACTTGAAAACTCCCTTCATACATAACTCATCATAATCTGATTAGCGAGGTTAGTACCCACAATAAAATAATTTTTCCCTACTGGAAATAAAGATAATCTTGAAGAGCTACTGTTTCTCAAGATTGCCAAAAGGTTTTTGCAAAGAAAAAGCAAGCTCAAGGTTAGCAAAACGAAGAAAAGGCAAAACAGGACAGAATCTATGAAAAACAGACCAGCAGGTAGTAAATAATTTTTCTCAAGTCAAATCAAAAAACTCAGAACAGACGCTCGAAAGCCAATTGTATAGAGCACGCTGTCAAAAAAATTCAGATCAAAAAGATGATCTGGTGATTTTATTCGAATTTTTCTGTCCAAGGACAGAATCTGTTTTCTGGAAAGCACGTCACAACTTTTGAACTTTCTTGCAATTGGAGGCTAAACTTGGCACAAAGCTGAAAAGAAAAGATAAAATGATGATGCTACTATAGTGACAAACATCAAGACACAACAAAAGCAAAATAAAACCTAATTCGTTGTGAGCTGCCTCCCAAAAGCGCTTTCTTTTATGCCTTTAAGCTAGGCATGATGCAAAAAGAGAAGATCAAGTTTAATCAAGAGTAAGAGAATAGCTAGCCCGTGTAACGGACTCAAAAGGCAACTTAATCTTCTTTCTAGGGAAGTGTTCCATCCCTTTCTTGAGAGGGAATTGGAATTTTATATTCCCCTCTTTCATGTCAATGATAGCACCAACGGTGCGAAGAAAAGGACGTCCCAAAACAATTGGACATGAAGGTTCACATTCAATATCCATAATAGTAAAATCAACGGGAACATAATTGTCATTGACAATGATAAGAACATCGTCGATCTTCCCCAAAGGTTTCTTTACGGAAGAATCAACAAGACGAACACCAAAAGAACAAGGATCAAAAGGTTTCAATTCAAACATATCATGCATTCTTTTGGGCATAACGGAGGTACTAGCTCCAACATCACATAAAGCATAGCAAAAGAAGTTATTCAACTTAATTTTAATCATAGGATCCCAACTATCTTCTAGCTTTCTAGGTATGGAGGCTTCTACCCTAAGCTTCTCCTCCCTAGCTTTGATAAGAGCATTAGTGATATGCTGCGTGAAGGCAAGATTAAGTGTGCTAGTGTGGGGATCTCTAGATATCTTGTGAAGAAAACCAATAACTTCAGAAAGGGTGCAATTATCAAAATAAAGGTCACTACTATCAAGTAAAGTGGTATTGGTGTCCTTTAGGCTCACTTGTTTGGTAGCTTCTATGGTCATAGGAGTTTCTTCTTCTACGGTTGAGGTCATAGCATCACCATTAATAGGTCCAATGGGACTAGGAGTGCATTGGGTGCTAAGAGTTTGGATATACTCAACAACTTGGATAGTAGCAACAGTGTGGTGGGTAGGAAGGCTTTTAATTCTATCTTCTTCCTCCTTTTCTCTAGCCCATCTCTCTTTAAGTTTAGCCATCATCCTAATGTTTTCATTAATTTGCACTTGAATAGCATTCATAGGAGTGGTCTTCCTCTCCTCAAGAGGAGAAGTTCTAATTTTAAGCAACTCTACCTCATGGGCTAAATTGTCTACCTTCGAAGAGAGATTATCTAGTTTGTCTAGTTTTTCTTCTACACTCTTATTGAAGGCCTATTGGGTAGTGATGAAGTCTTTAAGCATAATCTCTAGTTCAGAAGTGGACTTCTTGGTGCTAGGATAAGCATTGTTGTTCCCATAGGAATTAGAGGGGAACGGTCTAGGGTTGCTACCAAAATTACTCCTATAAGCATTGTTATTGAAATTGTTTCTAGAGATAAAGTTCACATCTACTTGATCTTGAGCAATCAAAGAATTTAAAGGAACATCATGAGGATCAATAGAAGATTGCTTGGAAAGTAGAGACATGATCAAGTCAACTTTTTCATTTAGGGAGGAAATCTCCTCGACAGAGTTTACCTTCCTACCTGTTGGAACGCGTTCGGTGTGCCATTGGGAATAATTGGTCATCATCTCATCGAGAAGCTTCGTGGCAGCACCAAGTGTAGTTGACATAAAGGTTCCTCCCGCGGCCGAATCTAACAAGTTCCGCGAGGTAAAGTTCAAGCCTGCATAAAAAGTTTGGATAACCATCCAAGTAGTCAAACCATGAGTATGGCAGTTCTTGACAAGAGATTTCATGCGTTCCCAAGCTTGGGCAACGTGTTCATTATCCAATTGCTTAAAATTCATTATGTTACTCCTTAATTGGATAATTTTAGCAGGGGGGTAGTACTTCCCAATAAAGGCATCCTTGCACTTGTCCCAAGAATCTATACTATTCCTAGGCAAGGATTGAAACCAGATTTTAGCTCCTCCTCTCAAGGAGAAAGGAAAAAGCTTAAGATTAACAATATCACCATCTACTTCTTTGTACTTTTGCATATCACAGAGCTCAACAAAATTATTTAAGTGCAAAGCAGCATCATCTCCAGGACCGGAGAATTGATCTTTCATAACTAGGTTCAGCAAAGCAGGTTTAATCTCATAAGAAGGTGCTGAAGTGGCAGGTGTAGCAATAGGCGTGCAGATAAAGTCATTGTTGTTATGACTAGTGAAGTCACACAACTTGGTGTTCTCGGTGGAACCCATAGCAGCAGCAAGCAAGATAACTATTTTTGTGATTTTTGGTAAAGGACACTAAAGCAAAAACTGCAAGGTAAACTAACAAGACTAAAAAGCAAAGATAAAAGATAGCGTGCAACTCCCCTATCTTGAAGAGTGGAGTTCCCCGGCAACGGCTCCAGAAACTTGCTTGATGGCTTCTTGCCCCTCGTTGGTTACCCCAAGTGGAAGGTTGAGATGTAGCGTAGCGGCAAATTTCCCTTGGCAAAGATACCAAGGATCGAATACCGTGAGACTCCGAGGGTCGACAAGTAGGTGTCAACGGCGCCAGAAACTTAGCGGTTGACGGGACCTGCACACAGATACAGATAACTTTGCTCCCAACGAGTACAGAGAGGTTGTCAATCCCTCCGGCCTTGTTGCTTACAAAGGATCAAACACAAGAGATAATAATGATAGCTATGACTGCAACTAGGAAATAAAAATAGGAAGTAAATAGAAGGTGTGATCAACGGTGGTAATATTGACCGGGGTCCCATGATGTTCACTAGTGATGTCTCTCTCCCAAAAGACGATAAAACAGCAAAGCGAGGTAAACAAATTACAGCTGGGCAATTGACAGGATTATGTGCACAAACCAATGCTAACTATGCTGCAAAGAAAGGTAGAGGCTCAAAAGCATGGGCGGTACGCCAAGGCAAGTAGACTGAAATCCATCTGCATCTACTACTAATCATCCACCTTGAGATATCTATCCAGAACATCTCGCTGGTATTAAGTTGCGAATCCCACCCAAAGTGTAAACTCAAAGCAACAGACAACTGCATTAAAAAAACTTTGCATAAAGTAAACAATCCTTGCACCCGCAAGTACAAGCACCGTTGTTTTCTCCCTTGTGGCAACAGCACATCCCCTAGACTCATGTTTCTGTCACTCAAGCTAGTCATCAGGGGGCATGAACCCACAATCAAGCATAACGCTCCCTCTTGGAGTTACTACCTACTACTTGGCCAAAGCAATAAACAGCAACGGAGAACATGCAAGAATTACTCAAGAACAAAGATATAAAAGAGGTGAATCAAATATATTACTCAAACACAATCTGAACATAGTCTCATAATCCATCAGATCCCAGCAAACTCAGCAAAGCAACAGCAGAAACATTACATATGTGCCTCGATCATGTAGGGCAGCTCACGAGGTCTAAACCATGAAGAGCAAAGAGGGAAGGAGAACATCATATAGCTACTGATCATGGACCCATGGTCCAAGGTGGACTACTCACGACTCATCCGGGAAGCGTCCATGGTGGTGGAGAAGCTCCCGGTGGTGGTTCTCCCCTCCGGCAGGGTGCCGGGAAGAGTTCTCCTGATGCTCCCGATCTTGGAAGCGCTGCGGCGGCGGAACAGAGGCGAGATCGCAAAAAAGGGTTCTGTCCTCGAGGGTTTCGGGAAGAGAGGGATATATATATGCGAAGGGGGGCAGCTAGAGGCGGAGCAGGGGCCCCAGGTGCCCCCCTGGCGCGGCCAGGGGTGGGGCCGCGCCAGGTGGCCGCCTGGGCCTCCCCTGGATCCCCTCTGGCCCATCTTTGGTTCTTCGCGAAGCTTCCTGTACGCTAATTTTTCCTATATTTTTCCTGGAATTTTTGGAGCACTTTTAATATGGGGGAAACCTGAAATAGAAAAACAGCAGAAAACAGGAATTGGCACTGTGGTGCACTGAGTTAATAGGTTAGTCCAAATATGATCAAAAGTGTATGGAAGTGCATCAATATCATAGCAATATCACACAAAAGAAGCATGGAGCAAGCAGAAATTATAGATACGTTTTGGACGTATCACCGAGCTGTTGGGCCGGCCCAGTTTCTGTGCAGCTATCCTTCGCCCTGCGCGTAGCAAAGGGGTATAACCCTTTTTCCTTTTCTTTCCCTTTTGCAGACAGCTTCATAAATGCTTAAATAATTCATTTGAACTCCAAATTTGGTGATTCAAATTTCCAGTGACTCCATAAATCATGATCTACCTGTTGGTGCAGCATGCACATTATTCCAGAGACTTTTCCTTCACAAATAATTATCAAATGCCAATATTTCATTTTCTGCGATGTACTTTATAAAATCACAGAGGGCTCAAATTTGATCCAAATGCAGTGGTTCAAATTCCTAGATGCTTGTCATATCCAAATTTAGTTTTGGAACATTTTTATTAATACTTTCTGTACCCCACCAAATATTGAGCCATTTCTTCATATTTATCAGCTTTGCAAAATCCTAGGAAATTCATTTGAATTCCAAATCCAGTGAAACCAACTCCTAGATGCTTCTAAAATCATGACTTGTTGATGGGTGCCTTTGCTCATCATTCAAGAATATATTTCTGTACACTTCTTTCAAGTCCATTAAACCCCTTGGGTCCATCATATTGAAATGATCCAAACTATCCATTGATCCAATACCTATGTAAACACCTTGGTCATTTCCAATATGACCAGAGGTATCCTAGAAAAGTCCAACTCCTATTTTTAGAGCACTTTTATTTTTGCTTTGATTGTGTTGCTTATTATGTTTGTTTCTATCGTTAGTTGACGAAATAAACGAAGTACTCGGAGATGGACCAGAAGGTTTGAAGACTCGGGAGAATAAGGCAAGCAGCCCTTTGACCATGTTCGAGAAACCTTTTTATACATGTCTCATAGCACCTTATTATAAATGCATCGGAATCATATAGAAGAGGTGACCACTTTGGTTGGTACCTTTGTTACTTTACTATTGAAACTTGCATCAAACATGACCCTACCTTCCTATGAGGGTTATGTGGGTGGGAATAGATAGATATATGCTATAGTAGTTGGCTACGCAAAATGGGTCAGGGTTATGCATTGAGTGAAACAAGTGTGGTCTGACATACTTGCAAATGACCCAGTGGGTGCCATTAATGCCCTGGGAGATGATGAGAAACTAGGGCACTACTTGGTGAAGAAGTAGTGTACCGAGGCTTGACGAAAGTGTTGTTTACAGAGATGGATTAGATTTATGTGTGACTACCGTCCCAACCAAACATGCGCAACCACTCTACCCTTATATGGGAAAGGGCATTATTGATTACCTAGGTCGATACTAGCATGGTGCCCGCATTACTAGTGACGGGGGTGACATGAGGTCACTCTCGGGACGGGGTCGTGCTTGGATAGGCGGCCATGACTGTTTTTACAGGGCACCGAACACACCGTTGGTACCCCGTGTCAGTGGTATGTGATGAATATGGGAGCAAGTCTCCACAATTTTAAGATGTGAAATGTTGGCACGGGGCTGTTACCAATCGAGTGGATTCTGTGTTAGTGTCGTCTAGGGAAAGGTAGTGATCGGGTGCTTACCTCGGGTACTTGAGGTACCGCGGGTCGTGGATGACACGGAAGTTCCCCGGATCTTGTGGGTAAAGTGTGCAACCTCTGTAGAGTGTCAAACTATTCGAATAGCCGTGTCCGCGGTCAAGGACAGTTGGGTGGTGCTACTTAGACTATGTCCATAAGTTTCTGCAAAATAACACGGTATGGTGGATCTGTTGAGGTGATTGTGAGGAAGTCACAATGAGCTTGAGCATTAGGTTCTTACAACTCTTTCTCGATAATGATGTCTGTGACCTCCTGATACTTGTTGCAGACACACGCATGTCCATGTTATGGGTTGATCATACTTGCATATGAAAAACTAGCTTTCCGCAAAACTGCCCATTTAGCAGTAGAGCTTTGCATAATTATTCGGTCATCACACCTGGGTTGCTTGCGAGTACATTCAAAGTACTCATTGGCTTTCCACTGGTTAGTTTATTGGCCAAGCAGGAGAGAACAGGATTTGATGCAGATTCCTTGGTATCGAACATGCGAGCTAGGACGCTTCCCAGTCAGAATGCATGTAGGGTTAAGGCAGATGGCATGGGTCCAAGTTGTTATTGAAGATTTCCGCTGCGATGATATACTCAAGACTTGACCTTAATGGTCCTATTTGTGTAATACGGTATGTATGGATGTAAGACTCTTGTTATTCAGCTTCTGTGTGTTCAGTGAGCATTGATCTCTGGGATCACTGTACACGTACATTTGGTGATCTCGACTTATGAGTCGGGGTCCCCACACTTAATCCTGTGTTCGGTGCTATATCATCGTGATGGGCACCGCGCCCTCGTGTACTTTCTCTTGATCGTCCCACGACTGGGGCGAGGCACGACGTCTATGCTCGGGTTCGTGCTTGCAGCGCTGGTAAACCCAAGCCATCGAGCTCTGTCTCGCAGGCCCGTTCTCGTGCACGTCACCTCACAGAAGTCCTTGGTGCCTCACATTTTCATGGAATCATCGCGAGTAGGTGAGTGAGGTCACGGCCTGGTTTGTATAGCTGTGAATTCAGTGTTTCTCCACCTCGGGCACCATGCGTCCAGCAGATCCTCCCTTGATCATTCCATGAAGAAAAACAACATTGCGTCTGTGCTCGGGCCCGTCTCTGCAGCATCACTAAATCCAAGTGACTGAGCTCTGTCTGCCGGGCCAGACCCATGCACGTCACCTCGTTTGGGTCCTTGGTGTCCGACTTCCACATGCAATGGCCTCGGGACGGCCACCCGACACGCATAGCCCCCATGACACAGGTTGCATGAACATACAGCTATGTCAAAAGCTAGGCGCAACCCACCTGAGGACTGAGGAAGGAGCTCCTGAGCCCTGCGCCTGGAGCATCTGACCTCCGCAAGTTATGTCATGCCCGTCACCCGTACGAACGAAATGAGGTTTTACAAGCCTCGGAGACTCTGGAACAAGAGTTCCCTCCCACACCCCAGCGGAAGCCCCATGCTGAGCGATGGCGAAATGATCGCACCATGATCATGCCCACACCAAGTAGAAGCCCCATGCTCCGCGCTGGCGGATAATCCAAACTGAGGTCATCCCACTGGTCGTGCCACTTTAGGCCGACCCATGCCAGACACGGTGGCTATCCATCCTCTTGCCTGAAGGACACTCACAATTTCCCCTGGCCCTCGCGCGGGCAGGGGCTAGACACAGTGCATGTGCTTAGGTCAGCCCAGCAGCGCTTGAAAATCCAAGGGGATGGGCTCTTACTGGCAGGCCTGCCCCCATACACGTCACCCCACTGAAGCTCTCTGTGTCTGGTCTACTCGCGTGATGCCCATGGGCAAGTTGCCAAGCGCACAAAAAATAATAATCAGAGATCGGGCCAACTTTGCCAGTGCCGATGTCTTCCCTTTGTATGGGCCGCTTGTGCGTCAAGGGGGGTCCGGAGCATCGTGCCTCAGGAGCAACCGCTAGCTCCCGGAGCCCCTCACCTCCTGGCCTTGTCTATATATCGCGACCTAACATACCAGCGACGACTGAGGTTCGCACAGGGGTTGGTCCTCGATGACGTAGAGTGCAAAGGCAAGAAAAGGGGAAAGCGCACATAAAAAGAAGGCCTCATGAGGCCACGAACGTTCGTTACAAGCAGCAAGTGTCAGCATAAATAAAAACATAAGTCTCACCCCTCCGCAAGGCAGGGTTGGTCTACTGCATGGAATGAAAATGAACTTTCAGAGGAAGCACTGTCGCCACCGATGTTGTCGTCCACCGCGGCTTTACTGGAATCCTCGCCGCTGCTGCAGGAGATCCTCCCAAGCAGTGCGTCCACGTGGATCCCAATAGCTCCCACAAGGCCGCTGTGGAGCTCTTCGGGGATGGGGCCTATCACCCTGACAAAGTCGAAGTTGGGGTCGCTGTGGAGGAGGTGGCTGAAGACGCGGGTCACTGACAAGAAGAACAGGTCGCGACACTCCTCCTCCAGGATGATGTCCACCTTATGAGACTGTCTTCAATCTGCTCCATGAGGTAGGAAGAAAGCTCGGCATAATTAGCATCAGTCGACACCATCGGAGCCTCGAGCTTCTCCCGGCAGATGGACTGAAAGGAGCGGCAGGCACGAAGCTCGAGAGAGGAAATCACTTCGGAAGATTCAGGCCGCCGCCCCTAGGGTGCACCAAACACCGTCCTGAGTTCGGTGATCTTCCACTAGAACTTTTCATGCTTGGCCCCGAAGGTCTTGTCCTGAAGCTTCAGTTCCTTGTCGTGCTCTTTAGTGAGCCTCGAGCGCTCGCTGGCCGCATTGGCTTCAGCATCCGTGTGGATGTTCTTTTCTTTGGCCTCCAGTTGGGCACCGGCCTCAGAGACGCGCTTCACGTGGGCATTTTGGGCGTCAGCAACCTCATGCCCCAGTGCCTCTAGGTGCTTCCGCTCGGTGGTCTACTCGGCCGACGTCTTTGCCAAGACCATTTCATGATCCGTAAGCTTTGCCTCGGGAGATTTGAGGTGTTCTTCTTGCTATTTAAGCCGCTGCAACTACGCACTCCGCTCTTTCTGGAACGCTATCAGACTGGTTCTGGCTCTCCGCGGGCCTTAGCGGCATACTTGCCCTCGGCAAGTGCAGTCTTACAGGTCGCCTTCACCTCGGCCAACTCCTTCTCCTTCTCTGCCCTCGCCGCCTCGTTCCGGCGCTAGTCCTCCTGTGTGGCCAGGTCGAGCTGGCGACACCCATCAGCAAGCTTCAGGCGTTCCCCGCAAGGCGCACCTCTGCGTCTTGAAGGTATACCTTGAGCCCCCCGAGGGCCACGTGAGCGTCGGTCAGGGCTCCGTGTCAGAGCAAGGCCTTCTTGCCCACAAGCGCGAGGGTCTGGCCAGGATTCGGTGCCCCTACGAGCCCAATGGCACCCCATGCGCCACCTTCTGTAGAGAGGGAAGAGGCGGCTAGCGGGGGTTGAGGCACCTACTTCTGTCCCTCGCTACCCCTTCATTTGCAGCAGGCCTCGCGGGTGGTGCGCCCCCGCCCCGGGAGAGGGGTGCTTCGGCCGTGACTATCGTGGCTCTACGACCGTGCACCGTTGAGGCTCCGGCGGGGTGTCGTGCGCCTTCTCGGCGCCCGGGCACCCCATCTCCATGTTGGAGCATCGTGAGTCCCTCGTGCGCCCCCCGAGGCTTAGGCCGGGGGTCAGTGTCGCCTTCGGGCCAGGGGCCCCCTTCGCCCCAGTCACCCTTGCCTACTTCTGCGGCTAGGCGTTCCGCTGCACCTACGCAAGCAAAGGGTCAGAGTAGGCCGGACAGAATCACATGTGCACAACAACAAAGTGACCCTTGTACTTACTCGTCTTTCACGGCCCATTTTTGCTTCTTCTTCGCGGAGGACAACGCATTGCCGCCGTCTTCTGGGGTCATCCCGGCGTCATCCTCTGGACCGGCGGGGCGATCCCTGGCAAGCCCGCCTGCGCTGTCGCCCTCCTTAACGTCCTGGGATGCATCCTGGAGGTCCTCGGCAGACGGGGGCTCCACTGCCTTTTCGCGAAGGCAGGTCACAGCTGGTGAATGAGCAGGATCAAAGCCAGACTGCGCCGCGTCAGCGGGTTGTGTAAGATTTTGGGTTCCGCAAACCCTTGAGAGGTTCGAACTCTGGGGTGCGCACGAATAACACTCTCTCCCCAGCGCTCTCGCCCTACGATTCCACGGCCTAGCTCGACGAACTCAAAGAACAAGGGACACATATGATTATATTGGTTCGGGCCACCTTGCGGTGTAATACCCTACTCCAGTGTGTGTGGTGGATTGCCTCGTGGGGCTGAGGATGAACTAGTACAATGGATGAACATCCTCTGGAGGAGAGGTGTTCTTGGGCTCGAATGAGCTTATGGTGTGTGTTGGTTGGAATGGATCCCTCTCCTATGGTTGGATCAGCTCAAAATGAGATCTCCCTCTATGGTGGTGGCTAGGTCCTATTTATAGTGGCCTTGGTCCTCTTCCCAAATATCAGCGGGAAGGGATCCCACAACGGCCAAATTTGAAGGGGGGCAACTAGTACAAGCTATCTTGACAAAAGTGGTATTCGCCTGCCAAAGGCTATGGTGGTGACGCCTCGCCGGGCTCCACGATGACCTCCATTCTATCGTCCTGACGGTCCTTGGTATTATTGCACCGATATGAAAACCTTTTCTTGATTCCTCGGGACTCCGACCCTGCGCTTGCCCCTTAGAACCAAAGGGGAAACTGGTACACTATGCCCGCTGGCGCCCGCCTAGCCTTGGTCGGCATGGCTCACATCACGTGAACCTCGTGAGGTGCGCCTAGCATAGGTATCTCCACTCCTCGTGAGCTAGCCTAGAGAGGCTGCCCCAGGGAGGTCTTCCCGTCGTCCGCCTCGCGAGGCTTGCCCCCTCGCGAGGGTCTTGAGCTGTGGTTGCTGAACCTAACCCACATCAGGCGGTCGATGGAGCCACGTCACGGGACGCAGGCAGGCAAGTCTGGGTACCCTCGTTCCTAGAACACCGGCAGTAGCCCCCGGGGCCAAGGTGCGCTCGCACTTGGCTTTGAGGGGAAGCCAAGGGGCAAGTGCAGAGCGCCGCGGGCTCTAATCGCCTGCGGCCTTGATCAACGCATGGTGACTTGATTGGACGTGGGTGTCTCTGCTTCCCCACGCTACCTCGGCAACTGCCCTCATCTGACAAAAGGCTAGCAAGCGCTGCTGGGTTTTCCTTACCTTCCTTTGCCTTGTTCCAGATCCCTTTCTCCTTCCTGCCTGAGAGTCTCCAGATCCGCCTGATTTCTCCCCCTAGCTCGCAGCTGATGGCACCCGACAAGGTGAAGGGCACTCGCTCGCCCTCCTGGTTTGATCCTGCGTTGAGCGTGCCCATGGTCACGGAGAAGAACCTCGCCACCGTGCGCCTGATGACGGCGGACGCTAGCGACGAGGAGAAGGAGCCTGAGCTCCGGGTCGGCTCCGCTGTGCCGGAGCCCTCATGCAGTATGTTTTACCCTTTCTTTATGCACATCGTCTTCGCGGGGCTAGTCCCCCCTTTGTCCGACTTCTTCTTCACTGTCCTCCGCCATTATAAGCTTCACACCCTCCATCTTCACCCCAACTCCGTCCTTCTCCTGTCGATCTTCGCCTTTTACTACGAGGCATTCGTGGGGGTAATGCCGTCTGTGGCGTTGCTTCGCCACTTCTTCTATCTCCGGATCAAGGAGGGCAAGTGCTCGGGGTGCGCTAAGTTCATCGCGGCCAAAGGGGCAAATGCAATCTCGAGGTCTAGGAAGAAGGCGCAGGGCTATAGGAGCAAGCGGGTACTAATGGATGCGAAGATCTCCCACCCGTTGCTGGTGTTGCCGACGAGGGTGCCTGTGTCTCACGACGGGTGGAACAGTGCGAATCACAATGACCCCTGGGCTGAGCAGCTGCTCGCGAGGATGGTGGCTGACCTGAAGCCTGATGACCCGAATGCAGAGAAGCTATCAGGGACCATGATCATCAAGGAGTTTCTGATGCAGCGCCTGGCTCCACTCCAAGCACACTCGCGCCCCTTATGGAAGCTCATGGATGAGGGGGACGACCTCTGCCTGCACCTAGATGCCTTGTCCGACGAGGAGCTGGGCAAAGTCCTCCGTCTCCTGGTCTTGGAGGACCAAGGGTACCTGTCTAACACTCATCTTCTGTTGTATCGCCGCCAGCATGGGGCACGGATTGCCACTGCCATGCCCATCTTCAACGAGCATGGGCTCGTGCCTCCAGTGCCCACTGGAGCCTTGGTGGTGCTGTCCTCCAGCGAGTCTGGTCAGGGGGAGGAGAAAACGGACTCGGAGGCGATCCGGGAAGGCGTGGGGGAGACTTCCCCCCCATGCCAGACCGAACTCCTCCGCGTCCTTTTCCGATGATGATGATGACAGCGAGCAACTAGCGAGGGAGTTCCCACATTCCGTCGGGGTTACCACGAGGTCGAAGGGCACCTCCCCGAAGAGGCCGCAGACCCGGGTTCCTAAGAGGGGTAGATGGCGATTATCCCCAAGGTGACACCTTTGCTTCGTCGCCGGACGGCACCGCTGCGGGCCGCCGTGCCCCCATCTGCTCCTGGGGCTCGGGCGCCAGTGCCCCACGTCACAAAGCTCTCGAGCTTCGTGCTCCACAAGAGGGTGAGGGATTACGCCGCCGTGGACCAGTAAGTGTTCTGTCCTGATTCTTGGTCATGTCTTCGATGCTGCCTCTTGATACTTCTTCCTTGCACCGTTAGGCCAGCGTCGGCGTTGAAGAAGAAGAGGGAGTCGGTGGTGACTCCCGAGACCTAGCTGCCTGCCGCGGTCGCGTCATCCCCAAAGTGGAAGGACGGTGACCATGCCTTAGCGGCCAGATTGTCCTCGCGAGATTTAGGGGCCTGTCCGGAGAAGGCGGTCTCCATGACCAAGCTAGCTCCGGAGGCGCCTGCCCCCTGCTCGTCCTTCAAGGCTCCGAGGGCTCAGGAGCCCCCTGCCTCTTCTGCTGCGGCCACCCTGCAGGTCTTGGTGCCGGTGTCGCCTCCTCTTCCTTCCATGACGTCACTGAGTCGTGATCTACCTGCTCTGCCTGATGTTCTAGAGGGGCCCTTTCCGCGCTGACCCAGCTTCGCAATGACTTCCAAGGCCCCGACCGCCGCCTGGCGTCGGGGCGCCTGGAGCTTGTTTCGGGGTGGTTGCGGTCCGATGCAGTTGTCCGGGCGGCATGGAGCCAGGCCGTTACGGCCTCCAAGGAGGGTGAGTGGGCTTCCGGCCTTGCCGGGGCAGCCCGCGACATGGCGCTTTAGGACGTCAAGGCTGCAGAGGAGCGCTGCCTGAAGCTGGAGGCCAAGCTGAAGACCCTACGCTACGAGTGAGCTGCCGAGGCCCGCCAACTCGGGGTGCGGGAGGAGAAGCTAAAGGCCTGGGAGGATGCGATTGCTGGCCGTGACACCGAGCTGGAGCAGTCGGCGCGGGAGTAGGCCACGGTGCGTGGCCACCTGGAGAAGATGAAGGAGGAAGTGCAGGCAGAGATGGCCCGGCTAGAAGCCAAGGCGAAGGTTCTTGTTGAAGACCGCGCGGCCTTCGAATCCCTTGAGTAGAAGTCCTGCGAGGCCCTATAGGAGCTCAATGGGAAGGGCTTGAAGGAGCCGCTGGTGACTGATGAGGCAAGCCATGCCGAGCTACTTCCTCAACTCGTCACGGCGCTCGAGGGCATTGTCAACAGGATCGGCCCCATAGTGGAAGGGGAGGCACGTGTGCTTTCTGCTTCAGCCTTGACACACGTCTTCAGCCACCTCCATCTTCGCGACCCGAGCACCGACCTCGGAGCCCTACTCGAGCCTATGGACAAAGAGCGCTGTGTGGCTGCCGCCGAAGCCGTGAAGGACCGGGTGGATGCCTAGCTGGAGAAGTTCCTTGCCGTCAACCCTACGCCCTCTGCTGGTGATGCCGCCGACCCTGTGACAATGCCCGACGACAACGCCGACGTTGAGGGGGTGCTCCTTGCGGGCGACGACAACGCCCAAGGCTGAAGAGGAGACTTGCGGGTAACGCTTTCCTCCTCTTTTATTTCCTGCAACATGCATCGTGCCTCGGGGAGACATTTAAACTTATGCTTTGGTACTCGAAGAATAGTATGTTTTTGTAATAATTACTAGGATTCCGTGATCTCCTTCCCGCCTGCCTTAGCGTTCTGCATCGGTAGGGCCCGGCCCCGCGCATACCTCAGCCACCACTGACTCATCTGGATCGTCGGGACAATGCCAGGGTGTGAGGGGCTACATGACCAGTTAGGCTCCCGAGACGCGATGCTCAGGAGTCCTCCTTGATGTACGAATGGACCTCGAGAAGGGAACGCGAAACCAGGCCTTAGTGTTCTGCGTCGGCAGAGCCTGGCCCCGCACATACCTCAGCCGCCGCTGGAGGCCAGGGGGTGAGGGGCTACGTGACCAGTTAGGCTCCTGAGACGCGATGCTCAGGAGTCCTCCTTGACGTACGAACAAACCTTAGGAAGAGAACGCGAAACTAGGCCTTAGTGTTCTGCATCAGCAAAGCCCAGCCCCGCGCATACCTCAGCCGCCGTTGGCTCGTCCGGATCGCCGGGACGAGGCCAAGGGGTGAGGGGCTACATGGCCAGTTAGGCTCCTGAGACGCGATGCTCATGAGTCCTCCTTGACGTGCGAACAGACCTCCATAACTGTCCTGGCGGGGCGTACGCCAAGCGTGACCTGCGCAGACCCCATGGCCAGCCTCCATTGCGCGACTCTCCCAAAGGGAAAGTGTTGAGACGAGGCTAGGCACCGAGCCTGCTGGCTCCTCGAGGTTGATACGGCCAAGGGGCCGCCCTCAGTTGTTTATCACCAGCGCGGAGCATAACGCTTCCGCACTTGCACGGGCATAGCCGCTCCTCGACCGTGTCGACTGCCAGCACGGAGCATGGTGCTTCCACTGGTGCGTGGGTGAGGGCTCCCTCTGAGTGGAGCCCCCGGGGCATGTACAGCCCCGCCCTAACACGTGGCTTGCACGGCAGGGCCAGACGAGGTGTGTCTGGGCACTCCTGAGCCAGAGCGGGACTCACGAGGCCCTACCTCAAGGCGGGTTGCGCGTGAACTTGATCCTTGGTATCTGTGGTGGTCCTACGAGATGGTTATATTAGACAACCTGTGCGGAATGAATTTCCTGAGGCGATCACATGAGAAGGCCAGACACCAACGACCCCAGGAGGTGACGTGAACGGGGCCAGCCCGCTAGAAAAAGCTCAGTTGTTGGGTTTATCGATGATGTACGGATGGACCCGAGCACAGACGTCGTGCCCAGACTTCTCATGTGGAAAATCCTGAAGAAAGACAACCGACGCTCGGCTCCCATGGTGGAGGGGCACCGGGGTGCGTGCACCCTGGCTCATCCGTCCACGATTAGCTCATGCGAGAACGAGGTACCAAGGGACATGGGAGGTGACGTACACGAGAGCTGGCCCGCGAGACAGAGCTCAGCCTCTTGGGTTTAGCGACGCTGCAGGGACGAAGCCGAGCACAGACGCCGTGCCAGTCCTTAATCATGAGGCGGTCGTGGGTGTACTTCCCGGGGCGCACGACATTCGTGGTATCGAAGTATCGAACAGGCATATAATAGGCATGAAGCAACTCACAGAAAGAAGAAACCTAGCCCTGGTAATGCGAATGCGATACATGCCATAGGGACGGACCCATTCGGCATGGGGATGATGCAGCCCGAGGGGCGCCCCCAATAGAGTAAGCTAAAGATGCAAAAGGAAACACGTCGCAGGGGAAATCCCGTGCGACTTGGGGATGATGCAGCCCATGGGGCGCCCCCAACTGAACAAACTGAAATAGAGTCACCTCGCACCGATGCTGGAGAGATGTTGATGTAGCTGAAGATGCCCACTGCAGATGTCGCTCCTCATGAGTCGCCTGATTTCGGGACCTCGCGAGGCTCATGAGGTTCCGAGAGCTCACAAAGAACCGACGCCACTTCTGCCAGGATCTCCTGATGCCTAGCCTCGTGAGCTGCCAGGACATCCCGCATGTGGCCCTGGTACAGGGCCGCCTGGTTAGCCATGTCTAAGGGCATGCGGACGTAGCTGTGAGGAGGTCCCTCGCACTGGCCCACCTGAGACGGCCAGTAGAGCTCATGAGACGCGACTCTGTTGAGGCCTGGGACGTTGACGCAGACGCGCAGCCCGTCGCCCGAGCCTGGGACGACAGGTGCACTTCGTGGTGCGGGGCGGCGCTCGCCCCGCATTGCCCTTGGTACCTGCAAGTCTTCGATGGTCTGGTTGATGAACTCCTGAGCACTCGGCGCTTTGCGCCTTGCACTCTTGTGAGGGAAACGTGCGGTGAAGCATGCCTCCACATGGTGCCGAGCGCCTCCCTCATGACATTGGCTAGGTCGGAGGCCCTCCATGGGAGAGCCCCCGAGCCCAACCTGAGAGGTGCGCCAGGCACGCCTCCCTATGCGAGGGAGGGAGGCACCCCGTCCATTGGTGCGGATCCTGAGGCGCAGCCGTCCGGTGCTGCTTCCTCATGAGGCTCCAGGGCGAGTAGCTCCTTCTTCTTCTTCGGGGTGGCTTCAGGGTGGTAGATGATGTTTTCGTTGTGTGGGTCCTCGACTATCGCAGCCTGGTAGGCGCGCTCAAAGGAGCATACATCATCCTTTTCCTCGCACGCGATGGTGATGATGTCACGGCTCCCCGGCATCTTGAGGATGTTGTAGCCATGGTGAGTCACTACCATGAACTTGGCCAGGGCCGGATACCCAAGAATGGCATTGTATCGGAGATGGATGTAGGCGACGTCGAAGTCAATGAGCTCGGTGTGGCAGTTGTCGCAGGTATCGAAGGTAACGGGGAGCCGGATCTTCCCGATTGGGGTGGTGGAGCCGTCGGTCACTCCCGAGAAAGGCCTAGTGGGCTGCAGCTGGTCATATGGCACTTGGAGACGGTCAAACGTGTCGACGGAGAGAACATTGTGCCCAGCACCGCCATCGATGAGGGTTTTGGTGACTTGGACGTTGCTGATGATGGGTGAGCAGAGCATTGGGAGAGCGCCGGCGGTTGCCATGCACTTGAGCTGGTCAGCTGAGCTGAAGGTGATGGTGCACTTGGACCACTTGAGCGGCCGCGTGGCTTCTTTCCTAGGAAGAGCCGCGTTCACTTCTCGGGTGAACTGCTTGAAGATGCGCTGGGAGGCTGGAGCCTGCGCACCACCCAAGATGCAGGCGATGGCGCGAGGCTCCTGGAAGCCCCCAGCCCCTTCGTCTTGGTCGTCATTCCTCCTTGGCGGTGGTGGCAGCGGAGAGAGGCCGGCCTTGCCCTAAGGGCGGTCCTCACGAGGCTGGTCCCTCTAGGCGCCCTCGCGAGGCTGGTCGTGCCAGTGTTCCTCACGAGGCTGATCGTGCCACTCCTGACGGGGGCCACGGTTGTCCCAGCGCCCACCAGTTCGGCTTCCTCCACGGTCGTAGCCTCGGTCATTGCGCTCGAGGCGTCGGGCGAAGCGCCCGTCATGTATAGCCCTGAGCTCCTAACAGTCATTGGTGTTGTGGCTATACACTTTATGGAAGGCGCATAATGGACGGCTGCTCTTGGATGACTCCGGGTGCTCGCGGCCACGCTTTATCTCTGGTTCTGCCATGAGCACCGCCACCCCCTTGCGCTTCACGTCTTTAGCAGCAGTGAGCTCGACGAGGGAAAGGTGCCCTTCCTCAGCCCTGGCGCACTTGGTCTCTATGTTGAACAGGTCCAGGGTTGTGCACAGATCCTCATGGATAGCAAGCACCTCCTTCATCTTGACATCGCGGACGCCATCAGAGAATGCTGAGATGATGGCCTCGTCCGTCACCTTGGGAATCTTGAGGCGGACGTTGTTGAAGCGTTGGATGTACTTCTGCAGGGTTTATCCTGGTTGCTGCTTGACGCGCTACAGGTCACCTGCGGCCGGCGGGCGGTCGCGAGTGCCCTGGAAATTGGCGACGAAACGCTCAAGCATCTCACCCCAGGAGGATATCGATCCCACGGGAAGGTTCAGGAGCCACGAGCACGCACCGTCCTCGAGAGCCATGGGGAACCAGTTCACCATAATCTTCTCGTCATCGTTGGCCACCTCGATGCTCAGCTCGTAAAGCTGCAGGAACTTAGTAGGGTCGGGTGTGCCGTCGTAGCGTGGAGGCAGGTCAGGCTTGAACTTCCCGGGCCAGATGACGCTGCGCAGCTCGGGGGTGAAGGCCCGGCAGCCAGCGGTGGCCACCGGAGCCCGTCGTGGAGGCGGCGCTTGGTCTTGGTTCTCATGCGCCGCCATTACAGGGGGCGCATGGTCTTGATGTGGTGGCGGTGGGAGCACAGGAGCTCCTCCTTGCGGCCGCTGGACCTCTTAACAGCTTCCTTCTTCATGCACGGGAACCCCGCGCGGTAGGTCGCGCCACAGGACCGTGTGCCTTGGAGGGTGGACGACGTCTTGACGTTGAGGTGGCGGAGGCGCTTCATGGGCCATGTCGCCCACGAAGGGATGCGGGCGAGGTAGCGAGAGGGACGGGGCAGGAGAGCCCCCAGCGGCGCTGACGAGCTCGGTGATGCGGTCTAGCCAGTCCTCGTAGAAGTCGTCGATGGGGCAGTAGCGCAAGAGCTTGCGCGCCATGACCAGCGCAGCCTGCGCGTCCGCGGGTCCGCGACGACCGTGGGATGACGAGCCGGCTGGGGTCAGCGATGGGGTTGCGGTGTGTCCATCCCGCCGTACTGAGGGATGCAGCAACGAGGCCTGCTGCTCATACCTCACCGGGCCAGTGGCTGCGTTGGCGGCGGGCGATGGAGAACGGCGGGGAGGTCCGCCGGCGGGGGCTTTCTGAGCAACGCGGGCGGTGAGGGCGGCCCGTCGCTCAGCATGATCCCGGCAAGCGTCAGCCATGGAAGCGGTGGACGGTGATACGTCGACCGACGGAAGAGAGGTTTTGGCACACCCCTACCTGGCGCGCAAAATGTCGGATTCGGGTTTCGCAAACCCTTGAGAGGTTTGAACTCTGGGGTGCGCATGAAGAACACTCTCTCCCGAGCGCGCTCGCCCTATGATTCCACGGCCTAGCTCGATGAACTCAAAGAACAAGGGACACTAAGGATTATACTGGTTCAGGCCACCTTGCGGTGTAATACCCTACTCCAGTGTGTGTGGTGGATTGCCTCGTGGGACTGAGGATGAACTAGTACAATGGATGAACAGCCTCCAGAGGAGAGGTGTTCTTGGGCTCGAATGAGCTTGTGGTGTGTGTTGGGTGGAATGGATCCCTCTCCTATGGTTGTATCAGCTCAAGATGAGATCTCCCTCTATGGTGGTGGCTAGGTCCTACTGGCCTTGGTCCTCTTCCCAAATATCGGCGGGAAGGGATCCCAGAACGGCCAAATTTGAAGGGGGATAGCTAGTACAAGCTATCCTAACAAAACTGGTCTTCGCCTGCCAAAGGCTCTGGTGGTGACGCCGCGCTGGGCTCCATGATAACCTCCATTTTGTCGTCCTGACGGTCCTTGGTATTGTTGCACCGATATGGAAACCTTTGCTTGATTCCTCGAGACTACGCGCCTGTGCTTGCCCCCTTAGCACCAAAGGGGAAACTGGTACACTACGCCCGCTGGCGCCCGCCTAGCCTTGGTCGTCATGGCTCACATCACATGAACCTCGTGAGGTGCGCCTTGCATAGATATCTCCGCTCCTCGGGAGCCAGCCTAGAGAGGCTGCCCCCAGGGAGGTCTTGTCGTCGTTCGCCTCGTGAGGCTTGGCCCCTCGCGAGGGTCTTGAGATGCGGTTGCGGAAGTTGGGCTGCACCAGGCCACCGATGGAGCCACGTCGTGGGCCGCAGGCAGGCAAGTCTGGGTACCCCCGTTCCCAGAATGCCGAAAGGTTGAGGTGATACCGTTAGGGGCAACTGGTTGACAGCGTCGTCATTCTCGAATTCACGGAGGAGCCTGCGGTGGCACCACGGCACCCGGCCTACGTCATACTCTTCCACGGTCTCCTCTGAGTCATCTTTGTTGCTGCTGCTGTCGCTGGTGTCTAGCACCACGGTGGAGGGGTTCCCACGCGGTCCGTCTTGGATGCTTGGTATGAGCCCCCACTCATTGAAGACGGGCATCGCCGCAACCAGCTCATCCTTGTCATCGTAGCTGTACAGCAGGGATGCGGCTTCAGGAGGGTCCTCTGGGGTGCAGCCGAACAGGGCTCCCAAGGCCTAGTTCAGTTCCTCGGACGTCAGGCTAGTGGAGTGGAGCCTCATCGTGTCCTCTGTGGCGGTGTACTCCCAGCTGCAAGCTTGCCTGAAGTGGCGCAATGTGCTACCCCGGGAACTCCTTGACGGTCATCGACCTCGTCAATTTTGCAGCCTCGTGCATGGTTATCCTCTCCAAGACAAGCTCCGTGCTCGGGTCAGTGAGCCTCTTGTGCCCCCCACACGGGAGTCAGCTCTGGCTGGGCCACTGGGGTCATCAGTAGCGGCTGACCCGTCACACGTCCATGAAGACCCAGTGCTGCTGATAGCCTTCCACCTTCTTCCCGACCTTCAGGCGGATGTTCTCGCCCTTGACGTCGATGAAGGAGATGCATGCGGAGCACTGGTCCAGGGCGGTGAACCGCAAGCTGAAGAAATGGAGGAAGAGCGCCACCGAGGGCCTCACGCCCACAAAGGCCTAAGAATAGAAGGTGAATATGGCGAAGGTGAAGGAAATATGCCCTGGAGGCAATAATAAAGTTGCTATTTATATTTTCTTATATCATGATAAATGTTTATTATTCATGCTAGAATTGTATTAACCGGAAACTTAGTACATGTGTGAATACATAGACAAAACAGAGTGTCGCTAGTATGCCTCTACTAGACTAGCTCATTGATCAAAGATGGTTATGTTTCCTAGCCATAGACATGAGTTTTCATTTGATCTACGGGATCACATCATTAAGAGAATGATGTGATGGACAAGACCCATCCATTAGCTTAGCACTATGATCATTTAGTTTTACTGTTATTGCTTTCTTCATGACTTATACATGTTCCTATGACTATGAGATTATGCAACTCCCGAATACCGGAGGAACACCTTGTGTGCTATCAAACGTCACAACGTAACTGGGTGATTATAAAGATGCTCTACATGTGTCTACGAAGGTGTTCGTGGTGTTGGCATAGATCAAGAATAGGATTTGTCACTCCGAGTGTCGTAGAGGTATCTCTGGGCCCTCCTGGTAATACACATCATAATAAGCCTTGCAAGCAAATGACTAATGATGTATTACGGAATGAGTAAAGAGACTTGCCGGTAACGAGATTAACTAGGTATGGTGATACCGACGATCGAATCTCGGGTAAGTAACATACCGATGACAAAGGGAACAACGTATGTTGTTATGCGGTTTGACCGATAAAGTTCTTCGTAGAATATGTAGGAACCAATATGAGCATCCAGGTTCCGCTATTGGTTATTGACCGGAGATGTGTCTCGGTCATGTCTACATAGTTCTCGAACCCGTAGGGTCCGCACACTTAACGTTTGATGATGATCGGTATTAAGAATTTATGAGTTTTGATGTACCTAAGGTAGTTTGGAGTCCCGCATGAGATCACGGACATGATGAGGAGTCTCGGAATGTCCGAGACATAAAGATCGATATATTGGACGACTATATTCGGACATCGGAAAGGTTCTGCTTGATTCGGGTATTTTTTGGAGTACCGGAGAGTTACGGGAATTCGCCGGGGAGCATATGGGCCTTATTGGGCTTTAGGGGAAAGAGAGAGAGGAGGCTGCGCCCCCCCCCCCCCCCCCC
>LR738715.1:379573056-379584587 GCA_902687465.1 Secale cereale | reverse complement strand
CAAGGATTAGTCTGAATTGGACTAGGGGGAGGGGCATCGCCCCCTCCTTCCTTCTCTTCTCTTTTCCCTTTCTTCTCTCCTACTCCTACTACTTGGAAGGGCTCCTAGTTCTACTAGGAAAGGGGGAATCCTACTACCGGTAGGAGTAGGACTCCCCAGGGCGCGCCATAGTAGAGGGCCGGCCCTCCCCCTCCTCCACTCCTTTATATACAGGGGTGGGGGCACCCCATAGACACATAAGTTGATCATTGATCTTTTAGCCATGTGCGGTGCCCCCCTCCACAGAAACAGACCTCGGCCATGTCGTTGCAGTGCTTAGACGAAGCCTTGTGCCGGTAGCTTCATCATCTCCGTCACCACGCCGTCGTGCTGACGAAACTCTCCCGTGAAGCTCAACTGGATCAAGAGCTCATGGGACGTCATCAAGCTGAATGTGTGCTGAACGCGGAGGTGTCGTAAGTTTGGTGCTTGATCGGTTGAATCACGAAGACGTTCGACTACATCAACCGTGTCACTAGACGCTTCCGCTTTTGGTCTACGAGGGTACGTAAACACACTCTCCCCTCTTGTTGCTATACATCTATTAGATAGATCTTGCGTGATCATGTCGGGACCCCGATCCTAAGTCACACAGGTCTAGCCTGTAACACACCATATCACTTTGCGGCCTCACGCACGGTATCACCACGGGTGCCACCTTACTTGGCCCGGGACCGTTTGCGCATTTTGGCACACGTATATGATAGTGTCGCTAGCATCCATATGACAGAGAACCCGGGCCGACATGACCAGTTATAACCCAAAAGTGGCACTAAATTACAGAGACAGGCATACATGACCCAGCAACGAACGTGTCGGTCATCAACGTATGAACCCAAGTCGTAGCAAGCTACAAGGACTTAAAGGAGCAACGCGTGACATTTCCCCTAAGGGACAGACACAGGAACGAAGAAGGACACATGTCGGCCAGCCTAAGTGTTTCGGAGTAGTAGCAAGCTACCAAGGCTCAGTGGAATCACTAGGAGACATTTCCCTGTAAGATAGGCTATCAAAGGTAAACAACTAGGTGTCGGATCCCACACATAGCAATACACATTACACGTACGCATAACATGCAAGTATGTGCTGCACAACATGGCATCACAACATAACTCAACAACTCTTATAGATAAAGGCCCAGAAGAGCCAACATAGCATTTATTACAAACAGAGGTCACATGACCCAACATACAGAGCATACAGGCAACGGAAGCATATCATGTCTGAGTACAGACAACTACAAAAGAAAAGGCTAAGAAGCCTGACTATCTACAAGACCCTCCTAAGGGCACAAGATCGTAGCTGAGGTAACAAGCTAAACGTCGAAGTCCACGCGGAACCACTAGCGAGACTGAAGTCTCTTTGCAAAACAGAAATTAAGCAAACGTGAGTACAAAGGTACTCAGCAAGACTTACATCAGAACTAACTACATATGCAACAGTATCAACAAGGGGGTAGTGGAGTTTGACTGCAGCAAGCCAGCTTTGACTCGTGGCTATCCTGAACTACGACTGCAAGTAACTCTTTTGAGGTGGCGCACACGAGTCCACATATTCACCAATCAATACACCACTATGAATCCGCTCCCGTCTCCCTACGAGAAGGCCATCCATAGCACTCACACTTGTCTTGAGTATTTTAGAGTATCCACTTTCGATTGTCTATGTACCACGTAAGCATCCAAGAAGTCCATATCCGCGGACCCGGCTATTCGAATAGATCATGTTAACCCTGCAGGGGTGTACTTCTTCACACACGCTCTCGCCACATACCGCCATGTACACGTCGTGTATCTCGGCAACCTTCAAGCGGAAGCCTGGCGAGGGTGTCGGCCACGACCTGACTAACCACACAAGTCTCTCGTCCAGGTTTATCGCCTATTCGGGTTCCATCCGTGGGGAGATCCGGCCGGGGTGTCGCTCACGGCCCCAAAAGATGTGTGCAGGGTTCCCAAGCCCACCAACCGGGTGCCACTTGGTACACCGGGCCACTGCACCTAGTCTGTCCCAAGCCCACCTGTACCGGGTGCCACTTGGTAGACTACTAGCACTACCTACAAACACCAGAAACTAGTTGCAACTCCTGGACAGAGATCTAGTTGATTAATAAGTCGAGAGGGGTCGAGTTACCGGAACCCAATGTGTGGTAGTAACTATGTCATTGGACAACTTACTCAGAACTCAGTTCTTAAGGACGGCTCCAGTGAGACAACCCACCATGTACTCCTACATGGCCTCTCACCGCTACCTTTACCAAAACGTGTTCACACACTTAGCTCACACACCGTAGGACATGTTCACCACATTCCAATTCATCCCCGATGAATCAGACCTGACTCAACTCTAAGCAATAGCAGGCATAACCAGAAAGCATGAATGAGTAGGCACAACATGGCTCAAACAATTCCTACTCATGCTAGTGGGTTTCAACTATTTACTGTGGCAATGACAGGTCATGCAGAGGAAAGGGGTTCAGCTACCGCAGCAAAAAGCAGTTCAATCGTTGTTGTCCTAATGCAGTGAAAGAGAGCAGGAGCGAGAGAGTGGGATTGTATCGGGATGCTCAAAGGGGGTTTGCTTGCCTGGCACTTCTGAAGATATCAATGAGTCTTCATCGGTGTCATCGATCACATCGTCGGAACGTCGTCTACTGAGAGAGAACAAAACCGACAAATAGAGAAAGAACACAATCAATGCAATGCAACAATATGATGCATGAACATGACATGGCAATATGATGTGGTTTGGCCTAATGCAACTAGCAACCAAATTAAATGAAGTTGGTTTGAACCAAAGGTTCAAATTCAAACTCCATATGTGATTATTCAAATGCCATTTATTCAAATTGTCCTAAACAGCAACCATAAGTTGTTCTAACATGCATGAAAATGCCATAAACAGATTCCTTGGATTTTTCTGATCAATTTTCATATATAAATTACTTTCATCTGAGTTATAGATTATTTTCTATGATTTTTAGAAGTTTTGGCTATTTTCTGAAATAAATAAATCATTTCTGATTTATTTAAAAATCCAGAAAACACTTATTGCGTCAGCACTGCGTCATCATGACGTCAGCAAGTCAACAGGGCTGGTCCAGGTCAACCTGACATGTGGGCTCCACATGCCAGTGACACAACTAACTAAACTAACTTATTTAAATCTAACCTAGTTTAATTAGCCGGGCGGGGCCCACATGTCAGTGAGTCACGGGGTTAACTAATTAACAAATTAGCACTAACCTAAATTAACAGGGCACTGGGCCCACCTGTCAGTGGCTCTAGGGCGTGATTACTGGGGTGGTTAGGCTCTAATTAAAAAGGCCACGTCGGCGACAGGCGCCGGCGACCAGAGAACACGGCGGTGGCTCGCCGGAGTTGATCGGGGCGGTGCTGCAGGCCACGGCTTGAGCCACGGGTGGTCTCTACGCGTAGCTGGCGCTCTTCCGCATCCAATGGGACCGGAGTCAGCGGCTGGGGTGGCCGGAGGCGGGAGCAATGAGCTCGGCCGCGGCGGCCGGAGTTCGGGCACCGTCGGGTTTGGGGTTGGGGTGCGCTAGGGGAGGAAGTGGTGCTTGCGCTCGGCTCCTGGGAGCACGGTGAGTGCGATGACACGCTCAAAAACGGACAGAGGCGATTGGGGCCACGGCGGTGACAGGGTCAGCGGCGGCCGGCGACGGTGAGGAAGGGGGCGACGGCTACGGGGCGCGCGCGAAGGAAAGGAAGGAGGGAAGAGGTTCAGTGGCTCACGGCGGTTCGGCTGGTGCAGACGGAGGGGCCGGGGAGGCGTTGGTTGCCGCGAATCGCCGGCGAGGTCGACGGCGGCCGAAGGTTGAAGAAGACGGTGGCGAGGGCGTTCGGGGCTTCCTGGCGTCGGGCGGCTTGGCGAGGAGGAAGAGAGGGACAAGGCGAAGCTCGTGGGCACCTTGCGGGGGCGTGGGGAGGGCTATGGCCACGGTGGTGGCGAGCGGCGGCGACGAGCCCGCTCGGGTGGGTGCGTGCGAAGGAAACAGAGGAGGGGAGATCGTTCGGGGGAGAGAGGGAGAGGTGCAGGGGGTTCTGGGCGTCTCCGTGGCGTCGTCTAGGCGCGTCGGCAGCGGCGGGAAGCAGGAGGTGGCGCGGCGCGTGGCCGGCGCGCGGCGGGCACGCTCCCCTGTCCTCCTGGCGCGAGGACAGGGATGACTGGCAGGGGAGCCCAGGTGGGCTGGGCTGCCAGTTGGGCCGGCCAGGTAAGTGGTCCAGGTAGTGCTCTCTCTCTCTCTTATTTTCTTTCTGTTTTCTATTTCTGTTATTTTGTTTTGATTTAGTTTATAGTCCAAACCATTTTAATAAATCCTAAAAATAATTGTGGGCATTAAATAAATTATTACAGAGACCCTCAACTATTTTCAGAATTATTGGAGCATTTAAAGATATTAAAAATATTTATATGCCCCAATTTAAATACTTATTGATTTAATTCAAAGCCCAAAATATTCCACAAAAATGCTCACTATTTTTGGTTTGGTCTCAATGCCTTGCCAACATTATCAAACATTGATGAAGGAATTTTGGGTCATTGGAAATGATTTTATTCTTGACCCTAGTTGAGTTGTTTTAGTGCTAGGGTTTGATCAATCCCCATTTCAAGTTAACAAAATTTTAAACATGATGACAAGAAGAGCAAGCAAAGACAACAGGGAAGCTAGGGCTGTGACAACTCACCCCCACTAAAACAAGAATCTCGTCCCGAGATTCAAGCGTAGGGTAAGAAATCAAAGGGGACACAAGCTAGCACAGTCTTCACGATCCAATTTTCCTTCTCGGAGTTGTTGATTTATTGCATCATATTGATCTTGTCATCCTTGCTTTGAGATCTTCATCCAACCAGATGATAATGGAGTCATACTCTGTAGAAATCGATCTTCCCGGAGATCGAGGAACTCAAGATCAACTTATGGTGTGAGACATTGAAGCATCTCTTGAGCTGAGACACGGAACACACATCCAAAGGAATGGAGTGAACAAATGATGAAGGTTCACTTGGTAGGCAATAATTCCACACCTAAGAAGATGGTGATTGATGTCGCCAAACGGGGCACCTTAGAGAAGGTGACTCGTAGAGTTATTCCCTTAAGTGGCAAAAAGAATTACTTTTGATATAGAGATCATTGAAATTCCCTATACCAGCCTGAGGCAAATCACAAGAGATAGTTTGAAGGAGTTCGAGAGAACGACATACTCCATCTATAATAGATGAGGGGGACTACCTTGTTGAAGACAACACAACGGATGATTTAGGTTATCATCGGAAATGGATGGAACCCATGGCAAGTGAGCACATTGGCGGTGCAAGCTGGGAACAAAATGCAAATGCTGGGAATGATTCTGGTAACTGGGAGAAACCCAACAGTAGAGAGTGAATCTACTCTTTGAGAGGTTATAGCATAATCAGAAACACTGGGAGCAATCCCGGTTAGTGCCGGTGACAACACCTAGTGCTTGTGCGTGCTCTCAAGAACTTGAGCATTCCCATATTCATCAAGGTTTTACCGATATCCGTGTCAAGGATCCCGGCAACACAACATACGACCATGATGAATAGCGATGGACGATGCAGATGCAAAGGAAGATAACACTTTCTCAGATTTCACCTTAGCGAGGCCAAGGAAACAAAATCTGGATGATCGACCGAGAGACATTTAGCACTCCGCTTCTAATGTTCTCCTTGATGTACTAGGTACCACGGTCAATGCTTAGAAGCATCAACATGGCCATCAAGTAAAAGGTCGGACTTCGGGAGCACAAAAGTCCATAAGGAACAACTAGGGAGTAAGTCCAACGAAGTCTTTATGGGGAGGTGGCCAACTTCCTCAAACAAGATACTACAATAACAGGTCTTCCGGTTGGGTGTGTTGGCCACGACATCCACTTTACCGGTTATCGAGAGACCAATATTATAGTTCCTGGGAAATGCACCAACCATCATATCTGCCTGAGATTCAGTTCTGATTGGTGTCAGGATATTCCAGACTCATTGAGTCTAGGAAGAAAAATGAAGTTTTGCAACCCAAATCGACGAGACGGCGTTGCGAGATTCTCGGGAAATGGTCTGCGGTAGTAAGCTCCAGAACATGAGCTGGTTCTGCTACAATCATGTGAACACGTTGTCCAAGACAAGCATGACCACGTAATAGTCTTATGATAAAACACTACCGAGTTCAGGTGGAAACCATCGTCTAGGATATCGAAGTCCTTACATAAGTCATATGATTAGCTCTTATGATGGAACTTTTCTCCTTGAACAAATCAATCAGTGGCTTGGTGTGCTACGGAATACATATGGAGTGGAGGTAATTAATCTACCAAACCATGGAATACTTTGCACGTATGCGTGACTGATTTGGGATGATTCCAGAAGAGGTAAAAACATGCTTTCCCGAATTCACGGCGGCAACTTGCATCAATGCACATGAATTTGAGGAAGTCACTCCTTCCATCCAAGCATAAGCTTCATGACGGAACACGAAGGCATTTCTTACAAAGTTTCCAACACTAGCTTAATGTCCAACAAATCACGGAGAGGATAAGGACGTTGTCGATGGGCTCAACAATAACTCATCCAGATTTCCATATAGGTGGAATTCCACAATTAAGTGAACACGGTGATAGCATTGGTCAGACCAAAAGATGTAATGGTATATGCTCAAGGGAACAAACATGAGTAAGACAACATTACGAATATCGTTGGTTCTGATTTGACTTGACGTTAGTCCACACTCAAATCAAAATCTAGATAAGACAATAGATCCACAAATGATCACGGAGATCAATTGAAGAAGATATCATCTATCTACAATACACATACAAGATATCCCTTTGGAGTGAGCTATGTGGATTAAGCTTTTATCTTCCAACTCTCCAAGTTGTTGCTTAGCTTAACCAACTAGTTCAGGGGTATCCAACACAGATTCTTGGAGAAGGTTGGTTTACAAGAGTACCAACTTGATCATGAGCTCAACATAACAGTCAGGGAACAACCCGGTAAGACTTCCGAGAAGATATTCGGAAAATCACGAACCACCAATATGTTACTAAGCTCGAGAACAATCTTGCCTTTCAAGGCAAGACGATATGATCAAATGAACAAGGACTTCACAAAATCCTAATTCATCAATCAAGGAGTGCATCAGGAAACTGGACTAGGTAGCACGATCAATCTTAGGATGGTGATTCGGTAACCATCATGCTAAGAATGAGATTATCGTCCATTTAACTACTAAGCAACAGAGTTGCTAGGAGTATTGATTCACACATCACAATTCACTTGTCAGCATTCCGGTTACAATAACACGGAAACCGAGGGATGAACAATGATGGCAAGAGGTATTACTACATCAAGAATTCATAGGAGATAGTGCAATTCTCACGACATTCTTGACATAAAGATGGTAATAGTCCAGGATAGAACAGTTTAGAAGCTGCATTAGCATTCTTCGTCTGCGAAGTACAACTTCTTTGACCAAATCCTGGATATGGAAAAGGTACTGGAGTTTGTTTCTCCTAGTCATTCCGGAATAGAATGGCTTGACGGACCACAAGAGTAAAAGGCATCGATGCACGAATGCACAACTACTCCTGACTATCAATTGATAGATGCAGGTCGGAAAATAACGGAAGGAGACAACTCGAGGAACATATAACTTTCCGAGTCGCAGATGCATAGACTAGCAGGTCGAACTAGTTCAACATATTTCTTCCGGATAACCCATGCAGAAAAGTAGGACTGGCAGAGTCACAATGTGGAATAGAGAACTCGTCAAGAGTACTCTGGTTGTGATCTTTTGGTTCGGGAGAACTTCTGCCAAGGAGGGTTCATGGTATTTGGAATAATGATATACCACGGACCTCGAAGACTATCACAAGGTTACTAATATCCTAAAGGGACGAGCAAATACTATCCACATGAGGTAAGTAGGGTGAAGCTCGGGTTCGAGAACCCAGGATTAGAATACCTACCAACTAAATATCATCACGGGATGCTTTCGAGAATAATAGCCAGAATCATCACACTGGTATATCAAACGTTGCTGGATTACTGGGTGATCTTCTAAGATACTTAGGGTCATAATAATAAGTCCAACATATATGTCGAGGGAACAGAGTGCCTCAACACACCGACTAGTGTGGTTAATCTGGCCTAAAAGGACATTAAGAACAGATAGGAATGGTTTGCAAATGCATCAGACTGTTTAGAAACCTGGGATGACTCGGACAGCATAACGGCTGCAAATGCTCGAAAATACGTTTGAGATTCAAGCAAAAAGGGTAACATATCCCCTTAACATCATAATGTCAAGGTTCTGAGACCAACAGTTGAACAAACAGAAGTAGTAGAAACTGAACTGAGGGTTGAATCCACAATAACGTGATCCTGATAAATAGAACGAGAATCCTAGTTCTTAATCCCCGTAGAAAGAAGAAGGTGACTCAGATCAGAAGGTCATGGGTAAAGGAGTAAAAATAGCCTTACGTTCCCCTCCACAATCAATTCCCTTATATAACTAAAGAGTTTCTAGACACGACTTCGACCAGTTTGGCTTACTAATCCTACAGGCAGTCAGGCTCTGATACCAAAGCTGTCGGGACCCCGATCCTAAGTCACACAGGTCTAGCCTGTAACAAACAATATCACTTTGCGGCCTCACGCACGGTATCACCACGGGTGCCACCTTACTTGGCCCGGGACCGTTTGCGCATTTTGGCACACGTATATGATAGTGTCGCTAGCATCCATATGACAGAGAACCCGGGCCGACATGACCAGTTATAACCCAAAAGTGGCACTAAATTACAGAGACAGGATTACATGACCCAGCAACGAACGTGTCGGTCATCAACGTATGAACCCAAGTCGTAGCAAGCTACAAGGACTTAAAGGAGCAACGCGTGACATTTCCCCTAAGGGACAGACACAGGAACGAAGAAGGACACATGCCGGCCAGCCTAAGTGTTCCGGAGCAGTAGCAAGCTACCAAGGCTCAGTGGAATCACTAGGAGACATTTCCCTGTAAGATAGGCTACCAAAGGTAAACAACTAGGTGTCGGATCCCACACATAGCAATACACATTACATGTACGCATAACATGCAAGTATGTGCTGCACAACATGGCATCACAACATAACTCAACAACTCTTATAGATAAAGGCCCAGAAGAGCCAACATAGCATTTATTACAAACAGAGGTCACATGACCCAACATACAGAGCATACAGGCAACGGAAGCATATCATGTCTGAGTACAGACAACTACAAAAGAAAAGGCTAAGAAGCCTGACTATCTACAAGACCCTCCTAAGGGCACAAGATCGTAGCTGAGGTAAAAAGCTAAACGTCGAAGTCCACGCGGAACCACTAGCGAGACTGAAGTCTCTCTGCAAAACAGAAATTAAGCAAACGTGAGTACAAAGGTACTCAGCAAGACTTACATCAGAACTAACTACATATGCAACAGTATCAACAAGGGGGTAGTGGAGTTTGACTGCAGCAAGCCAGCTTTGACTCGTGGCTATCCTGAACTACGACTGCAAGTAACTCTTTTGAGGTGGCGCACACGAGTCCACATATTCACCAATCAATACACCACTATGGATCCGCTCCCGTCTCCCTACGAGAAGGCCATCCATAGCACTCACACTTGTCTTGAGTATTTTAGAGTATCCACTTTCGATTGTCTATGTACCACATAAGCATCCAAGAAGTCCATATCCGCGGACCCGGCTATTCGAATAGATCATGTTAACCCTGCAGGGGTGTACTTCTTCACACACGCTCTCGCCACATACCGCCATGTACACGTCGTGTATCTCGGCAACCTTCAAGCGGAAGCCTGGCGAGGGTGTCGGCCACGACCTGACTAACCACACAAGTCTCTCGTCCAGGTTTATCGCCTATTCGGGTTCCATCCGTGGGGAGATCCGGCGGGGTGTCGCTCACGGCCCCAAAAGATGTGTGCAGGGTTCCCAAACCCACCAACCGGGTGCCACTTGGTACACCGGGCCACTGCACCTAGTCTGTCCCAAGCCCACCTGTACCGGGTGCCACTTGGTAGACTACTAGCACTACCTACAAACACCAGAAACTAGTTGCAACTCCTGGACAGAGATCTAGTTGATTAATAAGTCGAGAGGGGTCGAGTTACCGGAACCCAATGTGTGGTAGTAACTATGTCATTGGACAACTTACTCAGAACTCAGTTCTTAAGGACGGCTCCAGTGAGACAACCCACCATGTACTCCTACATGGCCTCTCACCGCTACCTTTACCAAAACGTGTTCACACACTTAGCTCACACACAGTAGGACATGTTCACCACATTCCAATTCATCCCCGATGAATCAGACCTGACTCAACTCTAAGCAATAGCAGGCATAACCAGAAAGCATGAATGAGTAGGCACAACATGGCTCAAACAATTCCTACTCATGCTAGTGGGTTTCAACTATTTACTGTGGCAATGACAGGTCATGCAGAGGAAAGGGGTTCAGCTACCGCAGCAAAAAGCAGTTCAATCGTTGTTGTCCTAATGCAGTGAAAGAGAGCAGGAGCGAGAGAGTGGGATTGTATCGGGATGCTCAAAGGGGGTTTGCTTGCCTGGCACTTCTGAAGATATCAATGAGTCTTCATCGGTGTCATCGATCACATCGTCGGAATGTCGTCTACTAAGAGAGAACAAAACCGACAAACAGAGAAAGAACACAATCAATGCAATGCAACAATATGATGCATGAACATGACATGGCAATATGATGTGGTTTGGCCTAATGCAACTAGCAACCAAATTAAATGAAGTTGGTTTGAACCAAAGGTTCAAATTCAAACTCCATATGTGATTATTAAAATGCCATTTATTCAAATTGTCCTAAACAGCAACCATAAGTTGTTCTAACATGCATGAAAATGCCATAAACATATTCCTTGGATTTTTCTGATCAATTTTCATATATAAATTATTTTCATCTGAGTTATAGATTATTTTCTATGATTTTTAGAAGTTTTGGCTATTTTCTGAAATAAATAAATCATTTCTGATTTATTTAAAAATCCAGAACACACTTATTGCGTCAGCACTGCGTCATCATGACGTCAGCAAGTCAACAGGGCTGGTCCAGGTCAACCTGACATGTGGGCTCCACATGCCAGTGACACAACTAACTAAACTAACTTATTTAAATCTAACCTACACTACTGGAATCAGAAGATTTGCCATCAGCCTCTTCTTTGCCGTCTGCTAGCTGACGGCAAAGAGTGGCTTTGCCATCAGCTTCCAAAAAGCAGACGGCAAAGACCTGGCTGATGGCAAAGACTAACTTTGCCATCAGCCAGGTCTTTGCCGTCCGCTGGCTGATGGCAAAGAAGCTTTGCCGTCCGCTAGCGGACGGCAAAGAGGGAGGCTGGCCCACTGGCTCGTAAACAGTAACGGCTCCTTCTCTTTGCCGTCCGCTAGCGGACG
>LR738715.1:379549549-379563068 GCA_902687465.1 Secale cereale | reverse complement strand
CCCCCCGAGCCCCAGCCTGCCGGCGCCTTGCGAGGGCGGTCTCTATGCCCCAGCAGGTGGAGGTCGGCGGGGCCAGCTCATCCGCGCTGGAGAACAAGGCAACCAGCGCGGCGCCATCAAGTTGGAGGTCCGGAGGAGGCGGCGCGTGGATCGTCACGTCGCGGGACATCCTAGACCACATCAACTCCTTGGGCAACATCGTGCAGACGGTGGTGCAGGAGTTCGTCACCACGCGGTCCTCCGTTCAGGTATGTGTGCTTCGTTTTCTTCTGTTTTTATTCCTTCAATTTCTTCTGCGGGGGCGCGTCAGCGCACCCACTAGGTGTAGTCCCCGAGTTCCGGGCCGGCTGCTGAGCAGGCGGCTTGGAACTCCAAAGTGTACGTCATGAGCTGACCTTGCGTCTTGTTGCAGGAGTACCACAACCTCCGCGTGGCCTCCTACAATGCTCATCGCCAGGAGCTGGCACAGCTACAGGCTGCCTTGGCAGATAGCCGAGGTGAGTGCTTCCTCTTCTTCTTGCGGGGGCGCGTCAGCGCACCCACTAGGTGTAGTCCCCGAGTTCCGAGCCGGCTGCTGAGCAGGCGGCTTGGAACTCCAAGGTTATCTTTTTGCTGCTGATGGTCGTTCTTTTTCTTTCTCCCTTGCCAGCGGTCGCAGCCGACCTCCGCAACCAGTTGGGCGAGGCCCAGACGGGGCTGGCCACTAAGGAGCGGGAGCGTGGTCTCGCGGCTTAGGACCGCGACCGCCTGGCCAAGGAGCTGGCGGACCAGGCGGTGGCTCACAAGGCCGAGCTTGGCAAGATGTCAAATGCCGAGTCGCTTCTGCGGGCCGAATTCGAGACTGAGCGCTCGAATTGGGCCGAGAAGGAGGCGGCTCTCCAAGACGGCTACGTAGCCATTGGAGACATGGTTGACGGTGAGACGTCTATCCTTTCATCTTGTATTCGCCGTTTGTAACAGCCGTCTTTCTTTTCTTCTGATCCTTCTTCTAGTTTTGGCAGAGTTCTATTCTGTGGCCGCCACTCAGGCCATCGAGGCCGAGCATGCTGCGAGGCGCCAGGCGGGCCGGGCAATCGCACCCAACGCGCCCAGGACCCCGGCCGAGGAGCTTCTTGCCATTCGGGTGCGTCTTCTGCCAGTCCGCCGTCTGCTTCGCCGGTTGCAGCGTGCTGGCGCCCAGGTCCTGGCCGCCCTCTGGCCAGGTGTGCCAACACTCCGCACTCCCAGTCGGACGGCCGCCTGGCTGGAGGCGGCCAGCCAACGCTTCAAGGGCTGGTGCGCGGACCGCCCTGGAGTTCGCCAAGAGTTGGTATCCTGGCTTGAGCCTTGAACAGCTGGAACCTTCCGTGCAGAGGCCCAGTCTGAGCTGGCCGTGGAGCAGAAGGAGCTCGTCCAACGTGCCGCCGCCCTCGCCGAATATGCCGACACCTCCATCTTCATCCCGGAGTTAGATGACAGGGGCCATGTGGTGCCGCCTGGCAACTTCGGGCTGGACTTGGCGGCGTCGGAGGAGCCAGACGAGGAGATTGCCTCCAGTGAGGGTGACGAGGAGGAGGAAGGCGGGGACGAGAAGACCAGTTCCCAGGAGGCGGACCCAGCAGTCAGTCGCCAGCCTGACCAATCCTCGACAAGCGGACCAGGAGTGATGGCCCCGCCTGCCGCAGGAGACGGCCAGACCGAGACCCACCAGGCGGCCTCTCCGGAAGCCGGCTCCGTTGTGCCGCCTGCCCAGCCTGCTGCACCTTAAGTTTTTTTTTCTTTTGTATCTTCGGCTTCCCTGTAAGACTTGTAGGGTTAATCCGAACAATTCCACCCGCTGGGTGTATCGTATCAGTAAGTTATTACTGCAAGGCGGCCCATAAGGCCTTTTGGATGTAAATATTCTTTTTAATGTTGCATCATTTTTATGCAATTGTGCCGAGTCCTAGGATTAGCCTTGCCCTAGTTTCCTTGTGGCGATTTCTTCTTGCCGTCTCCTTGAACTTCCGCCCTGCCAGCCAGACAGCCACTCTGTGGTCTGTGGCTGGGTCAGGGGCTTGGCTGTTTTTGGGGTGGGCAAGTATCTCGCCTTCTGGAAGGCGGTTTGGCCAAGCCTAGAACCGGCTGGCCGGCTGCTTGACAGCCGGCGGTTCATGTGAGGGGCCGGCTGGCCCTATGTCTTTTTTCCTTAGCCATTTTTCATGTGGGCACCATTTCTTGCCTTTGGCTCCTGCCAGTCGGACAGCCGCGTTCTGCGAGTCTGTGACTTGATGCAGGAGTGGGCTTGGATGCCATCACATTACTTGTCTGACTTTTTAAGGAGAATTCCCTAGACATAGGGCTAGGCGGCCAGTCCCCGGGCCGTCTGCTAGGCTCCGGTGCCGGACAAAGGAGTGAACAACAATCATTCACAGGCATAATTCTTATCATATAGATAAAGGGTTGGGAAGTCCCCGAGAACTCCTCGGGGGTCCCATTGATTCTCAAAATAACTTTAGATAGCACGACACATACTGTCTTTCAGCTATAAAAGCGACGAAGAAGATTTGCGTTCCATGGGCGCTCCGACTCCTTGCCTGAGTCGTTTCTCTTGCGCGCTCTTGGCTTCTGGGCATCAATGAGGTAGTAGGCGTCGTTGCCTAGTACCTTGATGACGATGAACGGTCCTTCCCAAGGAGCCGAGAGCTTGTGCTGGTCGGCTGTTCACTGGATCAGCCCGAGCACAAGGTCTCCCTCGTGGAAGGAGCATGGCTTGACTCGCCGGCTGTGATAGCGGCGGAGACCCTGCTGGTAGATGGCGGAGCGGCTGAGTGCTACCAGCCGGTCCTCCTCCAGCAGGTCCACACCGTCTTCATGTGCTTCTTTGGCCTCAGCTTCCGTGTACATGGTGACACGAGGTGAGTCAAACTCAACATCTGTTGGGATGACAGCCTCGGCCCCATACACGAGGAAGAAAGGAGTGAAGCCGGTGGATTTGTTCGGATTGGTTCTGAGGCTCCACAGGACAGACTGCAGTTCTCTGATCTAGCAGCCGGCCGATCGCTCCAAAGGTTCGACCAGCCGGGGCTTGATGCCGGACAGGATGAGGCCGTTGGCGCGCTTGACTTGGCCGTTAGACTGTGGGTGGACAACGAACGCTAGGTCCAGTCGGATGCCCTGTGTTGCACAGAAACGGGCAAGTGCGCCTTTGGCAAAATTTGTGCCGTTCTCGGTGATGATGTTGCACGGTATACCATACCGGATAGTGATGTGTGCAATGAATGTCACAGCGGTTGGGCCGTTGAGTTTCTTGATTGGCTTGGCTTGGATCCACTTGGTGAATTTATATATTGCCACGAGTAAATGTGTCAGGCCTCCTCTGGCAGTCTTGAATGGTCCTACCATATCCAGGCCCCAGACGGTAAATGGCCAAGTGATCGGAATAGTCTTGAGTGCAGAAGCCGGCAAGTGTTGCTTGGAACTGAAGCGCTGGCAGCCGTTGCACTTTCTCACCAAATCTTTGGCATCGTCCAAAGCAGTCGGCCAGAAGAAACCGTGGCGGAAAGCTTTGGCTAGGAGAGACCTTGAGGCCGCGTGGTGGCCGCATTCCCCTTGGTGAATGTCCTTTAGGATAGCCAGCCCTTTTGTTGCTTCTACACAGCGCTGGAAGACGCCTGTCGCACTTCTTCTGACAAGCTCTTTGTTGACTATGGTGTATGCTGAGGCCCGGCATTGAACTTGTCGTGCCAAAGTTTCTTCTACTGGCAGCTCTCCTTTGAGAAGGAATGTGAGGATTGGCTGCGCCCAAGACGGCGCTGAGACTCCTGTTGCTTCGGCCAGAGAGACCAGGGCGGTTGGGCTGGGAGGTGGAGGGTTGGGCTGAGCCGCCTGCTGTGTATTCGAGGCCCCCGAGCCGTCTGCTGGAGCCGGCGCCTCCTGACCGTCTGTTGGAGCAGTCCCCGGGCTAGGAACTAGCGCGGCTGTAGGTGGTCCGTCTGTTGGAGTTGGAGTGTCATGGCCGCCTGCTGGGGCAGTCTCTGGGCCAGCCGCCGGAGCTGCAAGGCCGCCTGCCCCAGGGTTGGCTGGTATAAATATTGACTCCGACTCTTGTGAAGGCTTGATAGACGGCTTGCGCAGGCATTGTAGAGATACTCCGGCTGGTATTGCTTGGCGGGTGGAGCCGATTCGTGCCAAGGTGTTGGCTTGCATGTTATCGGCCGGCGGTACGTGGAGGAACACGCAGCCATCAAAGTGTCCACTGATCTGCTGGACAAGGAAGCGATAGCTTGCCATGTTTGCGTCCTTGGCGTCCCAGTCTCCAGACGACTGTTGGACAACCAAGTCTGAGTCACCATAGCACAGCACTCGGCGGATGCCAATCTCCTTGGCCATCCGGAGCCCATGGATGAGTGCCTCGTACTCGGCCACGTTGTTGGAGGTGGCAAAGTGGATCTGCAGGGTATGCTTGAGCTTGTCACCTTTGGGGGAGGTGAGGACGACGCCGGCTCCCAGGCCGGTGCACATCTTTGATCCATCAAAGTGCATCCACCAATGGGTTGAGTCTGGCACAGGCGGCAGGTACTGGGTTTCGGCCCAATCGACGAGGAAGTCGGCCAATGCCTGCGACTTGATGGTGGTGCGTGGCTGGTAGAAGATGGTGAAGGGGGCCAGCTCAATGGCCCATTTGGCCACTCTTCCTAGGGCATCTATGTTCCCCATGATTTCAGCAAGCAGGGCCGTGCAGACGACCATGACAGAATGCTCCTGAAAGTACTGCTTGAGTTTCTTGGCGGTGAAGTACACACCGTAGCACATCTTCTGGTAATGGGGGTAGTTCTGCTTGGATGCTGACAGCACTTCGCTCAAGTAGTAGACGGGCCTCTAGACGGGCAAGGCTCTGTCGTCCTCTGGGCGCTCGACCACAATGACAGTGCTAACTACCCGGCTGGTGGTGGCTATGTAAAGGAACATGGGTTCCTTGCCTGCTGGAGCCGCCAGGACAGGCGCGGTGGACAGCAGTCACTTGAGCTGCTGGAAAGCTTCGTCTGCCTGGTCGTTCCACTCGAAGCACGTGGTCTTCTTCATCAATTGGTACAGGGGGACTGCCTTTTCTCCCAGCCGGCTGATGAAATGGCTGAGAGACGCCAGGCACCCCATGAACCTCTGGACATCCCGCACACGGGTCGGTCGTTCCGTCCTCTCAATGGCCTTGATCTTCACCTGATTGCACTCGATGCCGTGTTCGGATACCTGGAAGCCAAGGAGCTGGCCGGCCGGTAGCCCGAAGACGCATTTCTCCGGGTTTAGCTTAATCCGAAAGCGGTGCAGGTTCTCAAACGTTTCTTGGAGATCCTCCAAAAGGGTTCCTCTCTTCTCCGTCTTCACCACAATATCATCCACGTAAACGTGGGCGTTCCTGCCAAGTTGCTTGAGGAGACACTTCTGCATGCAATGCTGAAAGGTGGCGCCGGCATTTCTCAAGCCGAACGTCATGGTCAGGTAGCAGAAGGCCCCAAACGGCATGAGGAAGGCTGTCTTCAGACGGTCGACTGGATCAAGCTTGATTTGATGGTACCCCGAATAAGCATCAAGGAAAGACAGCAGCTCGCATCCGGCTGTGGAGTCGATCACTTGGTCTATTCGCGGCAGAGCAAACGGGTCTTTAGGGCAAGCTTTGTTTAGGCTGGTGTAATCAATGCACATGTGCCATTTGTTGTTCTTCTTCAGCACCAGGACTGGATTCGCCAGCCACTCGGGATAAAAGACTTCCATGATGAAGCCGGCTGCTAGCAGGCGGGCGACTTCTTCCCCAACAACTCTTCTCTTCTCTTCTGACAGGCGGCGTAGCGGCTGTCTGACAGGCTTTGCATCTTCTCTCACATGCAACTTGTTCTCGGCAAAATCCGTCGGGACACCCGGCATGTCCTTGGGGGACCATGCAAAGATGTCCTGATTCTCACGGAGGAAATCGACAAGCTCGCTTTCCTATTTGCTGTCTAGGCTTGACCCTATGACAGCAAATCGCTCCGGGTGAGACGGGTCCAAGGCAATCTTCTTTGTGTCGTTGGCTGGATGGAACGAGCCTTGTGGCTCCGCCTCCCTAGGATCGGCTGGTATGGCCGGCTGCTCGCCGGCCATTCCCACCAGCCACTCCAGACGGCGCTTTTCCTCAGCCACGACAAGGGTCTCTGCCAAGCGGCTGCTGGCTGTTGCGCATGCAATGGACTTCTCATAGTCCCCGGCTATGGTGATTATTCCTTTGGGACCAGGCATCTTCATCTTGAGGTAGGCATAATGGGGGACTTCCATGAACTTTGCAAGAGCTGGCCGGCCCAAGATCACGTGATAGGAACTTTCCAGGTTCACTACTTCAAACCAAACCGGCTCCCTTCGAAAGTACATCTTGTCACCAAACAGGACATCGACCCTGGCCTTGCCGATTGGTGAGCAAGAGAGGCCTGGCACAATGCCATGGAACACGGTCCTGGTAGGCTAAAGCTGCATTTCTTTGATGCCCAACTTCTCCATGGTGTCTCGATACATGATATTGATGCTGCTGCCGCCGTCTACCACTGCCCGGGAGAAATGACAGGCCCGCCTGTCAGTGGAGAGAGTGGCGTCCAGGACCAAGGCATAGGCCCCTAGCGATGGCATGACAGCCGGGTGATCCTCTCGGCTCCAGCTGACAGGCCTTTCATATCAATGCATGAATTCTGGATTCTTGACGGCAACAGTGTTGACTTCTCTGCGTTGTTGGCGCCGGCTGTGCCTATCGTCCGTCTGGCTGGTGAAGACAACATAGGCTCCATTTTCCTCTGGGAATTCGTCCTGGACCTGGCCGCCAGGGCGGGCAGCCGGCGGATTAGGAGGCGGGGCCGGCTGCCCAGCAGGCGACGGTGGCAGAGCCTCTCCCCTCGCAATTCTTGTGAGCCAATGACGCTTTCGTGTGGTGTGGTTGGAAGGCTTCGCGCCACTGTGCAACTTGCAGGGGGCGTCCAGGGCTTGATCAAAGGAGAAGGCCGGTTGCCACACCGGTTAGCCGCCCTTCTGGCGCTTGGGTCCTGCTTGAGCTTCTGGCTGCTGTCCGTCGACTGCTGCCACCAGCCCGCTGTCGGCCGCCGGCGCGTGGGCCTTGCGCTTCTAGTCGCTTGTCTGCTGGCGCCGGCTGGACTGCCCTGCCGGCGTCTTGGAAGTTGGAGGGGTCATCTTGCCAGAAGCATCCACTTGCAGCTCGGTCTTCATGGAGGAGTCAGCGGTGGCGTACTTGTCTGCTATGCTCAGCAGTTCATCCAACGTGGCCGGCTCGTCACACAAGAACCGGTGTTTGAGTAAGGTGCCTTCTCTGCACCCGGCTGTGAAATACTCTATGGCTTGTACCTCGTGCACTCCTTCACAAGGGTTTCGTAGCTCTGCCCAGCGCGTCAGATAATCGCGGGTCGACTCGTCTGGGCCTTGGACACACAGGGAGAGCTGACGCGGCTTGGGAGGACGCTTGTAGGTGCTGGTGAAGTTGCGAGTGAAAGCGTCGCTGAAGTCCAACCAGTCGTTGATGCTATTGGGCTTAAGGCTGTTCAGCCAAGTCTGAGCCGTGCCCTGGAGCATGAGGGGCACGTACTTCACCGCACACGTCTGTTACCGGTGGCTATGCTGACGGCCGTGGAGTAATCCACCAGCCAGTCCTCTGGTTTCACTGATCCGTTGTACTTGGGGGTGTCTCTGGGGAGCGAGAAGCCCTTGGGAGAAGGCTCATTGCGGATGCGAGGGCCGAAGCAGGCCGGACCAAGGTCATCTTCTTCTTCAACCGCTTGGGATCGAGCCAGACGGTCCAGGCGGTGGCGGGCATCGTTCTCCCCAACCCCCTCGCGGCGGCCCAAGCGGCCCGCCAGAGAGGGGTGGTCAACAGGCGAAGGAGACACGCGCCTCTCCCGCCTGGGACGAGGCGGATGTTCCCCTCGCCGTTCTACGGCCCTTGGGCGGCCGTCTTCGTCGCGCTCGATGGTGACACGGGCTACCGGCTGCGGCTGGCAGCGGGCTCCGAGTCTCGCCGTTTGGTGGCGCCGACTGTTGGAGAGCGAGACGTGGCTCCTTGCTCCCGCCGAAAAGGGCGGTTGTCTGCGTGCGCGCCCGCCTTTGATACCCGGCGACGGGCCTCTTGCTGCGTGGCAGCAGCGTCGAGGAGCTGGCAGGCACGCTGGCTCATGCAACGGAGCTCGTCTCCCTCTAAGTGGCCCATCTCGTCGACCGCCGCCTGGGCGGCCCTTAGGTTCTCCGACGGAGTGAGGTACATAGGCCGCGGTGGCCCCCAGCATGTCTGCTAGCAGCCCGCCGCGTTCGCGGACGGCGCCGGCTCGGCTAGGCTCGCCAGCAGCCAGCGTGCCACAAATGGCACGGTCCATTTCGCGGCGGTAAGCTTCAATGAGGCGTCGGGAGGCAGCCAATTTGTTGGCGCTGTCGAGGAGCGAAACGCGAACTGCCTCTAACGCTTCGCTGTCTGCCCCCGCCGCGACAGGAGCGGCGAGGTGCTGCAGAGCGGCCTCGAGCGGGTCTGGGCCCATCCTGCAAGATGGTTCGCCGTGGTCGGTGACGAGCACCTCCGTGACGGTGCTGATGGTGCTGCATATTGGAAGAACGGGGAGGGGGTCGTTGATGATCTCCACGTGCTCGGGGAAGGAGTTGACCGGCCCTGCGTCGAGGTCGACGATCATGTCTACCGGTGGGTCAGAAGAGCCCACTGACTCCACGTCAGAGGCGCGCTCGTCGACGATGTGGAGCTTGTCGAGGAGCTCGACGAGGAGGCTCTTCGGTACCACCGGCTCGGCCGCCGGAGAGGGTTCGTCGTGGATGCGGACGGCGCCGAGCAGATCGGCGAGCCCGCTCACGGCGCATGCAGCCTCAGCGCCGCGAAGCATCCCGGTCTCCATGCCAGCGGGCGTGCCAGGCTGGCTACTCTCGCCAGGAAGGAATAAGGTTCCCATCCAGAACATGTCTCCGGACGACGGTGCACCTAGCCCCACGGTGGGCGCCAAATGTCGGGGTTTTGGAACGACATATGCCAACGGATGGCTTATCATGCATGGGGTCAAAAGAACGTCGCCGGGCTCGGGAAGCGGGATAAAGCGGAACTTAGGACGCCTACGAATCTTACCCAGGTTCGGGGCTCTCCGAGGAGATAACACCCCTAATCCTGCTCTGCGGGGGCTCCGCGTCATCACTGATAGCACTAAGGTGGCTACAAGATTGCTCCTTGAGCTGTGTGGTTCAAAGGAAGAAGATGAACAAGGCTAGCCCACCTCCTATCTCTCTATACTAGGGTTCCACCTCGTATTCTTCTAACCCCTCCTCATGGAGGACCCTGGGGGGTTTATATAGGCCTACCCTCAGGGGTACAATGGTAATCTCGACGGTGTGGCTCCCAGCCGTCAGTGTCTTCTGGCGCTGGCTTTGCCGCCTGCCTGCTGGGGCCCGCTGCCTGCGGGCCCTACGCGATTGTCTTTCACTGTAGAGGTGCCTCTGCTGACGACAGCCCTGTCTAGAGGGAGGTGGCTACAGTGCCATCGTCTCCCACCATGCGCTGTCGCCATGCCCTGTCCTGTCATCTTGATGAGGCTCGGACTTCTAGGGTGAGAGTTGACGTCTGTTACCAGGCGGCCGTCTCCTCTGGCCGTCTACCAGAGGCAGCTTGTTCATGAGCTACCCTCTGACCAATGGGGCCAGCCGCCTGCTGGCCCCGCCGTTTGCGGGTAGTGGGATCGCGACCCCTCTGACCGATGCTTGGTCACGAGCAGCGTGGCTACAGTGACCCGCCGCTTATGAGATATTCATAAGGTACACATTCACTGTAGCCACGCCCATATAGATCTTCTAAGGACATGTTCTCCTGTAGCCATGCCTCCGCCGCGCAGGGGTCCCCCCAGCGTGCATCCTGGGGAAGGAGTGCGGGGCCGTCTGCTGGCTGGTGGTGTTGGCGTGGCCGCCTGCTGGGTCCTCGCCACCTGCTGGCTGCCGGCTCCTGGGGTAGGCTTCGCTAGGAGGCGCCTCGACGGGCAGGCGGCCGCGGTGGACCAGGCGGCTGTTGTTTGTCTTAAAATACCAAGGGTGGTCGCCGAGGATACCCATGGTCAATATCTCCGGTAGAGCTGGGCCAGATCTTGGTCGCGTGGCCTTCATTCTGCTCGTCGGCCACCATTGGGGGCACTGGGCCCAGATCCTCTCTCTTGGCGACGGTGGAAGTCGGGAGTACCACCCCGAGGGCAGCCAAGGCCGTGGTCGGCGTCGCGGGCTTTGTCTTATTGACGACGGGCGCTATTCGCGTGGTGCTAGATTGGTGAGCGGGGGTAGCGAAGGCGCTTCAGATCAGATTGCGAGATGCCGCACGCGAGGAGAGGGAAGTAAAGAGATGGAGGCGAGATAGAGGAGAGCAATGTTGGCCATGTGTCGTGCCCGTCAGGCTTTATGTCAGCCCGAGTGGTGGCCGAGACATCATAGGGAAGTGTGGGCGACCCGTGCCCCATCGTGCGCCACACGTCAAACCTAGCCCGCAGGTGGTTGGGGCCCACGCCATTTCGCCCCCTTCAACTGGCGGAGTCGTGTTCGCCGCGAGCCCGGGGGCTACTATCGGGCCCGTGGGACTGGAGGTACCTAGGCCCGTCTGCCTGCGGCCCACCACGCGGCGTTTGCCAGGATGCCCAAAGCTGGCCCACCATCGGAGTTCCTCAAATAGATCCCTCGTGAGGACCCTACCTCGCGAGGCGCACATCAGCGAGCCACCAGGAGCCTCGCGAGGTCCCCTCGTGAGGCGGCTTCCCCGAGGCTGCCCCTCAAGGCTCCTTGCGGAGGCATGCAAGCTAGGAGCGGCTTAACAGAGCCACGTGGGTGACGCAGATGGCGATGACCAAAGACAGAGGGGAGCCAGCGGGCGCGGATGAAGAGAGTTTCCTCTTTGGTTCTAAGGGGACAAGGACATCCGCTAGTTCCTGAGGCGATCCCCAAAGGTTGCCGTTCCGGTGCATGAAGACCATGACGATGGTCATGGCATGAAGGGGGTCGGCACTAAGCCCAACGGCACGTCATGGAGGGTGGCTTTGCAGGTGAAGACTACTTTTTTTAGGATAGCCTGAGCTGTTGTCTCCTTTCAAACTAGCCGTTGTGGCAACCCTTCCCGCCGAGTGTTTTTGGGGGAAGAGAACCGAGGCTAGTATAAGAAAGTGCAGGGCACCATCATAGAGAAGGGGGACTCTCCCTGTACTCACATGTTCATCCTCCTTCATGAGGAAATCAAACCACCAAGCAGGAGTAGGGTTTTACACCACTAGGTGGCCCGCACCTGGGTAAACTGTTGTGTCGTGTTCTTCTTCCTCAGCTCGTGCTCGTCGTGCATCGCCGTAAGATATGAGTAGTAGAGTAGGGTGACTGGACAATAGGCGCACCCCAGTGTTCAAATCTCTTGGGTCCCCCAAGCCCCGATTCCGACAAAAACCCTCAGCCATTTTCTATGTCCAAATATTTCCAAAACCTAAACTCCAATTTGGCCCCGCCGATATTTCCTATCCGGTGTCATCGAGTTCTTGTTGACATAGCCACAGCCAGAAACCCTAACAGTTCGGTCTCACCAATACGGATCTCGATCCCACCGAGATGGCCTTACCAACGCTCTGTGACTTGTTGCATTCACTTCGGTCACACCGTGTTGGCGTATTGGGAACGGGGGTACCCAGACTTGCCTTCCTACGGCCCAGGGCGTGGCTCACCAGGTGGCCTAGTACGGCCCAGCATCTTCAGCAACTACTCAAGACCCTTGCGAGGGGCCAAGCCTCACAAGGCGGACGACACAAGGCATCCCCTGGGGCGGCCTCACTAGGCCGGCTTGTGAGGATCAGAGATATCGAGGCGAGGGACACCTCGCGAGGTCCTCATGACGTGAGCAGTGATGACCAAGGCCAGGCGGGCGCCAGCGTGCGCAGAGTACCAGTTTCCTCTTTGGTGCTAAAGGAGTAGGTGCAGGCAAAGAGTATCGAGGCGTTAGGCAAAGGTTTCCATATCGGTGCAACAAGACCAAGACCAGCAAGACGGCAGAACGGAGGTCATCACGGAGCCCACGGCGGCGTCACCACCAGAGACTTTGGCAGGCGAAGACCACCTTTTGTCAGGATAGCTTGTACTAGTTGTCCCCATTCAAATTTGGCCGTTGTGGCATCCCTTCCTGCTCAATATTTGGGAAGAGGACCCGGGCCACTATAAAGAGGACTAGCCACCACCATTGGGATCATCTCATCTTGAGCTGATCAGATAGAAGGGCACGCACCACAAGCCCACCCGAGCACAAGAACCCCTCTCCTCGGGAGGCAGTTCATCCATGTACTAGTTCTTCATCAGCCTACAAGCCAATCCACCACACCACACTGGATTAGGGTATTACACCACAACGGTGGCCCGAACCAGTATAAACTTTGTGTCCCTTGTTCTTCAGATCTGTCGAGCTAGGCCTAGGATCGGTGAGTAGACAAGCTAGGGCGGAAGGAGAGATCTTCGTGCGCACCCCAGAGTTCGAACCTTAAGGGTTTTGCCGGAACCCGAGATCCGACATATGGCGCGCTAGGCAGGGGTGTGCCGAAAATTCCCTTCCGTTGATCCGTGCTTCGTCGTCCCAGCAGTACCATGGCCGACGCTCGTAGAGCCTGTGCTGAGCGGCGGGCTGCCCTTGCTGCCCGCGTCGCTCAGACTGCTCCTGTCGGCGACCACCCCGCCGTTCTCCATCGCCTGCCGCCAACGCCGCCACCGGCCCGGCGCGGCATGAACAGCATGCATCGTCTCTGCACCCCTCCGTGCTGTGTGATGGACGCACCGCAACCCTATCACTAACTCCATCGGTATCTTCATCCCAAGCTCATCGCGGACCCGCGGACGTGCGGGCGGCGTTGCTCATGGCACGCGAGCTCCTGCGCTACCGCCCCATCGACGACTACTACGAAGAATGGCTTGACCGCATCACCTCATCCGCCTCCCCATGCAGACTACGAGGCCCTAAAGCTCCACTGCTACCCCCGCGTCAAGGCATCATCCAAGACCCACGGCATGTGGCCCCGCGGCGTGACCACCCACGCGCGGCGCCAGTGCACGAAGAAGGAAGCTGCCAAGAGATCCAGCGGCCCCGCGGGGGAGCGCCAGCTCTCCCTCCGCCACTGCGCCGAGACCACACGCCCCCCGCCGCGGTGGCGCACGAGGACCAAGATCAAGTTCCACCTCCCCAACAAGCACCGGTGTCGACAGCAGGCTGCAAGGCCCTCGCCCCCGAGCTGCGCAACGTCAACTGGCCTGGGAAGTTCAAACCCGACTTGCCTCCACGCTACGACGGCACCCCTGACCTGGTGGATTTCCTGTAGCTCTACGAGCTGAGCATCGAAGCGTCCGGCGGCAACGAGAAGATCATGGAGAACTGGTTCCCCATGGCCCTCAAAGATGGCACGCGCTCGTGGCTCTTGAACCTGTCCGCGGGATCGATCTCCACCTGGAGTGAGATGCTCGAGCGGTTCATCGCCAACTTCCGGGGCACCCGAGACCGCCC
>LR738715.1:379474770-379549382 GCA_902687465.1 Secale cereale | reverse complement strand
CCCCCCCCCCCCCGGCGCGGGTGACCTGCGGCGTATCAAGCAACAACCAGGAGAAACCCTACCGAAGTTCATCCAACGCTTCAATAGTGTCCGCGTCAAGATCCCCAAGGTCACGCACGAGGCCATCATTTCGGCATTCTCAGATGGCGTTCGCAACGTCTAGATGAAGGAGGAGCTCGCCATCCATGAAGATTTGTGCACATCCCTGGAGCTGTTCAACCTTGCGACCAAGTGCGCCAGAGCTGAGGAGGGGCGCATCTCCCTCGTCGAGCTCCCCGTTGCTGAACCCGGAGACAAGAAGGCCAAGAGCAAGGACGTAAAGCGCAAGGGAGCGGCAGTGCTTGCAGCCGAACCAGAAATGAAGCATGGCCGCGACTACCCAGAGCCACCCAAGAACGGTCGGGCGTTTTGCGTGTTCCACAACGTGCACAGCCACAACACTCACGACTGTCAAGAGCTCAGGGCCCTCCGCGAAGGACGCGTCATCCAACGCCCCGAGCGCGTCAATCGTGGCTATGGCCACGGGGGAAGTCAGACCGGGGGACGCTGGGACGACCGCAGCCCCCGCCAGGAGTGGCGTGATCAACCTCGGGAGGACCGTTGGCGCGGCCAGCCCCGCGAGGACGCCTGGAGGGACCATCCTCGGGAGAACCGTCCTTAGGACAGGGCCGGCCTTCCACCTCTGCCACCGCCAAGGAGAAACGATGACCAGGACGAGGGGGTTGGGGGCTTCGAGGAGCCACGTGCCATCGTCTGCATCTTGGGCAGAGCACAGGCCCCAGATTCTCAACGCCTCTTCAAGCAGTTCGCCCGTCAAGTAAACGCGGCTCTCCCCAAGCTCGAGGCTACTCGCCCACTCAGGTGGTCCAGATGCCCCATGACCTTTAGTTCAGCAGACTAGCTCAAGTGCGCGGCTACGGCTGGTGCCCTCCCGATGCTTTGTTCGCCCGTCATCAGCAACGTCCAAGTTACCAAGACCCTCATTGACATTGGCGCAGGGCTCAACGTCCTGTCCATGAAGACATTTGACAGCCTCCAAGTACCCCTACGATCAGCTGCTGCCTACCAAGCCCTTCTCCGGAGTGACTGGCGGCTCCACCACCCCCGTAGGGCAGGTCCGCCTACCTGTCACCTTTGGCAAGCGCGACAACTACCACACTAAGTTCATCGACTTTGATACCGCCCACATCCATCTCCCTTACAACGCCATCCTCGGGTACCCAGCCCTGGCCAAGTTTATGGTGGTGACTCACCACGGCTACAACGTCCTCAAGATGCCGGGAAGCGGCGGCTTCATTACTATCGCCTGTGAGGAGAAGGACACAGTGTGCTCACTCGAGCGCGCTTACTACGCGGCAGCAGTCGAGGATCCAGACAGCGACAACGTCATCTACCCACCTGAGGTCATCCCGAAAAAGAAGAAGCAGTTGCTCGCCCTGGAGCCCCATGGGGATGCAACACCAGGCGGCAGCACCTCGGGATCTACACCAAGGGAGGGGCCACCTCCCTCTCTCGCATAGAAAGGTGCGCCCGATGCCCCCCTCGGGCTGGGCGCAGGGGCTCTCCTCTGGAGGGCCTCTGACTTAGCCAATGTCACGAGGGAGGCGCTCGGGCACCATGTGGAGGAGTGCTTCGCTGCACACTTCCCTCCGGAGGCCTCGAGGCGTGAGGCACCAAGCGCTCAGGAGTTCATCAGCCAAACCATTGAAGACCTACAGGTGCCAAGAGCAGCTCCTCTAAGTACAGTTGTCGGTCCAGGCGCAGGAGACGGGCTGCGCGTCTGCGTCAATGTCCCCGCACTCAACATGATCGCATCTCAGGAGCTCTACTAGACTTCCCAGGTGGGCCGGTGCCAGGGTCCCCCTCACAGCAGTGTGTGCATGCTGTTCGGCCTGCCGAACCAAGCGACCCTGCACCAGCGCCACATGTGAGAAGTCCTGGCTACTCGGGAGGCCAGGCATAAGGAGATCCAGGCGGAGTTGGACTCGGCCCTCCGCGAGATCTGGGGAACCCCATAGCCTCACGAGGCGCCGGAGCCAGGCAGCGCGTAAGGAGCAGTGCTACTTCTCGAGCTTGCATTATATTCCCTCTAAGAGGAAATGGTGATGTAGCACAGTAGCGTAACTATTTCCCTAAGTTTTTGAGAACCAAGGTATCAATCCAGTAGGAGACCATGCACGAGTCCCTCACACCTGCGCAAACAAATAAGAACTTCGCAACCAACGCGATAAGGGGTTGTCAATCCCTTTACGGTCACTTTCAAAAGTGAGGTCTGATAGATAGGATAGTATAATATTTTTGGTATTTTTTTGGTATAAGAACAGAAAGTAAATAAAGCAAAGTAAAGTATATGGAAGATTAATATGTTGAGAATAGACCCGGGGACCATAGGTTTCACAAGTGGCTTCTCTCATGATAGCAGAATTCTATGGTGGGTGAACAAATTACTGTCGAGCAATTGATAGAAAAGCGCAAAGTTATGAGAATATCTAGGCATGATCATTATATATAGGCATCACGTCTGTGACAAGTAGACCGAAACAATTCTGCATCTACTACTATTACTCCACACATCGACCGCTATCCAGAATGCATCTAGAGTATTAAGTTCATAAGAACAGAGTAATGCTTTAAGCAAGATGACATGACGTAGAGGGATAAACTCAAGAAATATGATATAAACCCCATCTTTTTATCCTCGATGGCAACAATACAATAAGTGCCTTGCTGCCCCTACTGTCACTGGGAAAGGACACCGCAAGATTGAACCCAAAGCCAAGCACTTCTCCCATTGCAAGAACTATAGATCTAGTAGGCCAAACCAAACCAATAATTCGAAGAGACTTACAAGGATATTATAATCATACATAAAGGATTTCAGAAAAGAATCAAATATTGTTCATAGATAGTCTTGATCATAAACCCACAATTCATCGGATCTCGACAAACACACCGCAAAAAGATTACATCGAATAGATCTCCTTAAAGATCGAGGAGAACTTTGTATTGAGATCCAAAAAGAGATAAGAAGCCATCTAGCTAATAACTATGGACCCGAAGGTCTATGGTAAACTACTCACAACTCATTGGTGAGGCTATGGTGTTGATGTATAAGCACTTCGTCGTAGATCCCCCCTCCGGTGGAGCTCCGGAACAGGCCCCAACATGGGATCTCACGGGAACTGAAGGTTGGGACGGTGGAATTAGGGTTTCTCTGTTGCCTCGATGTTTTCAGGGTACGTGGACTTATATAGGAGGAAGAAGTACGTCGGTGGAGCAACATGGGGCCCACGAGGGTGGGGGCGTGTCTGTCCCCCTGGGTCTGCCCTGCCCCCTCGTGGGCACCTCGTTTCTTCTCTGACTTGGCCCTCAAGTCTCTCGTGAAGATACGGTTCCAAAAATAACTCTCCCGAAGGTTTCATTCCGTTTGGACTCCGCTTCATATTCCTTTTCTGTGAAAAACTTAAATAGGCAAAAAACAACAATTTGCACTGGGCCTTGGGTTAGTAGCTTAGTCCCAAAAATAATATAAAAGTGTATAATAAAGCCCATTAAACATCCAAAACAGAATATATAATAGCATGGAACAATCAAAAATTATAGATACGTTGGAGACGTAGCAAGCATCCCCAAGCTTAATTCCTGCCCATCCTCGAGTAGGTAAATAATAAAAACATATTTTTTGATGTGGAATGCTAACCAACATAATTCTCAATGTAATTTCTTTATTGTGGCATGAATGTTCAGATCCGAAAGATTCAAGAAAAAAGGCTATATTGACATAAGAATAATTATACTTCAAGCATACTAACAAAGCAATAGTGTCTGCTCAAAATAACATGGCCAAAGAAAGTTATCCCTACAAAATCATATAGTCTGGCTATGCTCCCTCTTCATCACACAAAATATTTAAATCATGCACAACCCTGGTTTCAGCCAAGCAATGTTTTCATACTCCAATTTTTTCAAACCTTTCAACTTTCACGCAATACATGAGCGTGAGCCATGGATATAGCACTATAAGCGGAATAGAGTGGTGGTTCTGGAGAAGACAAAAAGTAGGAAGATAGTCTCACATCAACTAGGCGTATCAGTGGGCTATGGAGATGCCCATCAATAGATATCAATGTGAGTGAGTAGGGATTGCCATGCAACAGATGCACTAGAGCTATAAGTGTATGAAAGCTCATCAAAAGAAACTAAGTGGGTGTGCATCCAACTTGCTTGCTCATAAAGACCTTGGGCATTTGAGGAAGCCCATCGTTGGAATATACAAGCCAAGTTCTATAATGAAAAATTCCCACTAGTATATGAAAGTGATAAAACAAGAGACTCTCTATCATGAAGATCATAGTGCTACTTTGAAGCACAAGTGTGGAAAAGGATAGAAGCATTGTCCCTTCTCTCTTTTCTCTCATTTTTTTGGAGGGGCTTTCTCTCCTTTTTTTAAATTTATTTAGCCCCTCTCTATATTTTTTTGGGGCCATCTCTTTTTCTTTTTTTACTTGGCCTTTCCTCACATGGGACAATGCTCTAATAATGAAGATCATCACACTTTTATTGACTTACAACTCAAAGATTACAACTCGAAGCTAGAAGAAAATATGACACTATGTGAATGATGATGAAGCATGTCATATGAAGGAAATGGTGGAAAGTTGCATGGCAATATATCTTGGAATGGCTATGGAAATGCCATGATAGGTAAGTATGGTGGCTGTTTTGAGGAAGGTATATGGTGGGTGCATGGTACCGGCGAAAGTTGAGGCTAGCAATGGTGGAAGGGTGAGAGTGTGTATAATCCATGGACTCAACATTAGTCATAAAGAACTCATATACTTATTGCAAAAATCTACGAGTCATCAAAACAAAGTATTCAATGCATGCTCCTAGGGGAAGGGTTGGTAGGAGTTAACCATCGCGCGATCCCGACCTCCACACAAAGGATGACACTCAATAAATACCTCATGCTCTAACTTCGTCACATAGCAGTTCACCATACGTGCATGCTACGGGAATCACAAACTTTAACGCAAGTATTTCTCAAACTAAAAATTACTCCACTAGCATGACTCTAATATCACCATCCTCATATCTCAAAACAATCATCAAGTATCAAACTTCTCATAATATTCAGTGCATTTTATATGAAAGTTTTTACTATGCCCATCTTGGATGCCTATCATATTAGGACTAGTTTTATAACCAAAGCACATTACCATGCTGTTCTAAAAGACTCTCAAATAGATATAAGTGAAGAATGAGAGATTATCAATTTCTACAAAATAAAATCACCACCGTGCTCTAAAGGATATAAGTGAAGCACTAGAGCAAAACTATCTAGCTCAAAAGGTATAAGTGAAGCACATAGAGTGTTCTAATAAATTCTAAATCATATTTATCTCTCTCAAAGGTGTGTCCAGCAAGGATGATTGTGGAAAACTAAAATGCAAAGACTCAAATCATACATGATGCTCCAAGCAAAACACATATCATGTGGTGAATAAAAACATAGTCCCGAGTATAGTTACCGATAGATGAAGACGAAAGAGGGGATGCCTTCCTAGGGCATCCCCAAGCTTAGGCTTTTGGTTGTCCTTGAATTTTACCTTGGGGTGAATTGGGCATCCCCAAGCTTAGGCTCTTTCCGCTCTTTGTTCCATAGTCCATCAAAGCCATACTCAAAACTTGAAAACTTCACAACACAAAACTTAGCCAAAAATCTTGTGAGCTCCGTTAGTATAAGAAAACAAACCACCACTCAAAGGTATTCTAATGAACTCATTCTTTGTTTATATTGGTGTTAAACCTACTGTATTCCAACTTGTCTATGATTCATACCCCCCCGATACTACTCATAGATTCATCAAAATAAGCAAACAACGCACGGAAAAGAATCTGTCAAAAACAGAACAGTCTGTAGTAATATGTAACTTTCGAATACTTCTGTAACTCCAAAAAAATTGAAATAAATTGTTAAACGTGAGAAATTTTTCTATTAATCATCTATAAAAAGAATCAACTAAATAGCACTCTCCAGTAAAAAACTTACAGCCAATCTCGTGAGCGCTAAAGTTTCTATTTTTTACAGCATGATCATATAAACTTCACACAAGTCTTCCTAAAGGTTCTACTTGGCACAAACACTAATTAAAACACAAAACCACATCTAGACAGAAGCTAAATGCAATACTTATTCCTAAACAGAAGCAAAAACAAAGAAAATAAAATTGGGTTGCCTCCCAACAAGCGCTATCGTTTAACGCACCTAGCTAGGCACGATACAAGAATAGATCTAGGTATTGCCATCTTCGGGGTTTTTTCTTTTAGCGGGATCACGCTCAAATCCCGGAGGTTCTTGTTTTACTTCATATTCAGAAATTTTCAGATCTAAAGAATCCAACTGTTTATTGCAAAGGGTGATCAACATATTCATGCGATGTATATTTCCGCCAATACTCTTCAGAGGTTCAAGAGACTTTTGTAAAAAAAATGTTACTTCGTAAATCTTATCAAAAACTTGTGTCTCCTCCGGGGTAGAGGGTTGCCCGAACAACACTATCAAAGCATTATAGGAATCAAGAGTATGACTACCCAAGAAATTTCTTCGATAATGGTATCAAGAATAAGCCAATTCCAAGGAGTTATGCCAATATAAAAATTGCGAAGAAGCACGGAAGTGGAGAGCTTCCTAGTAGATCGATTTTGAGCATTGCAAATTCTATACCAGGCATCTTTTAGATTTTCCTCCTCCCTTTGTTTAAAATTAAGAACCTCACTCTTGGGAGTATTGATAATGATAGGCGTGCTAGCCATGACGGCAAGACAAAGCGAACGGTAAACACACGGAAAAAGAAGGGCGAATAAAACGGCAAGGGTGAAGTGGGGGAGAGGAAAACGAGAGGCAAATAATGTAGTGCGAAGGATAAGGGTTTGTGATAGGTACTTGGTATATGACTTTTGCGTAAGCCTCCCCGGCAATGGCGCCAGAAATTCTTCTTGCTACTTCTCGAGCTTGCGTTGTATTCCCTCGAAGAGGAAAGGGCGATGCAGTACAATAGCGTAATTATTTCCCTCTGTTTTTTAGAACCAAGGTATCAATCCAGTAGGAGACCACGTGCGAGTCCCTTGCACCTGCACAAGCAAATAAGAACTTCGCAGCAAACACGATAAGGGGTTGTCAATCCCTTTACGGTCACTTACGAAAGTGGGATCTGACAGATAGGATAGTATAATATTTTTGGTATTTTTTGGTATAAGAACGGAAAGTAAATAAAGCAAAGTAAAGTGGATGGAAGATTAATATGTTGAGAATAGACCTGGGGGCCATAGGCTTCACTAGTGGCTTCTCTCATGATAGCAGAATTCTACGGTGGGTCAACAAATTACTGTCGAGCAATTGATAGAAAAGCGCATAGTTATGAGAATATATAGGCACGATCATTATATATAGGCATCATGTCTGTGACAAGTAGACCGAAACAATTCTGCATCTACTACTATTACTCCACACATCGACAACTATCCAGCATGCATCTAGAGTATTAAGTTCATAAGAATAGAGTAATGCTTTAAGCAAGATGACATGATGTAGAGGGATAGACTCAAGCAATATGATATGAACCCCATCTTTTTATCCTCGATGGCAACAATACAATATTTGCCTTGCTGTCCCTGCTGTTACTGGGAAAGGACACCGCAAGATTGAACCCAAAGCCAAGCACTTCTCCCATTGCAAGAACTATAGATCTAGTAGGCCAAACCAAACAAATAATTCGAAGAGACTTACAAGGATATTATAATCATACATAAAGGATTTCAGAAAAGAATCAAATATTGTTCATAGATAATCTTGATCATAAACCCACAATTCATCGAATCTCGACAAACACACCGCAAAAAGATTACATCAAATAGATCTCCTCGAAGATCGAGGAGAACTTTGTATTGAGATCCAAAAAGAGAGAAGAAGCCATCTAGCTAATAACTATGGACCTGAAGGTCTGTGGTAAACTACTCACAACTCATTGGTGAAGCTATGGTGTTGATGTAGAGGCACTCCGTGGTAGATCCCCCCTCCGGCGGAGCTCCGGAACAGGTCCCAAGATGGGATCTCACGGGAACAGAAGGTTGCGGTGGTGGAATTAGGGTTTTCTTCGTTGCCTCGATGTTTTCGTGGTACGTGGACTCATATAGGAGGAAGAAGTACGTCGGTGGAGCAATGTGGGGCCCACGAGGGTGGGGGGCGTGCCCTGCCCCCTCGTGGGTACCTCCTTTCTTCTCTGACTTGGCCCTCAAGTCTCCCGTGAAGATACGGTTCCAAAAATAACTCTCCCTAAGGTTTCATTCCGTTTGGACTCCGTTTGATATTCCTTTTCTGCGGAACACTGAAATAGGCAAAACAACAGCAATTTGCACTGGGCCTTGGGTTAGTAGGTTAGTCCCAAAAATAATATAAAAGTGTATAATAAAGCACATTAAACATCCAAAACAAAATATACAATAGCATGGAACAATCAAAAATTATAGATACGTTGGAGACGTATCAAGCAGCATCTGCATCGAGCATCTACAGCTACACCAACACTACTTCAGCAACTGTGTTAGGTGACATTTTCCAGTTTTTGTTCAACTGGGAGCGCCCCTCGGGCTGCATTATTCCCAGGTCGCACGGGCCTGTCACAGTGACTTGTATCCTTTTGCATCTCAACTCGCCTTGTTGGGGGTAGCCCCTCGGGCTGCATCATCCCCTGGCCGCACATGTCCGTCCTTGTGGCGTGTATCTCCCTTGCATTTTTCCTGAGCTAGCGTTACCACCTCTATCTGCTGCATTTGGATCACTCATCTATCTGGCCGGCACTCCTATACCATGAACATCTTGCGTCCTCGCAAGCTTGCTTGCACCTGACTTATGATCGTGGGCAGGCACGGCGTCGGTGCTCGGGTCCGTCCCTGCAGCGTCGCCAAATCCAAGCGGTTGATCTCTAGCTCTCGGGGCAGCCCCGTGTACGTCACCTCTCGTGGCCCTTGGTGCCTCGCCCACGCTAGGGAGCCGCGCGCCGGTTGTCTTTTCTTAGGACGTCCGCATGAGAAGACTAGGCACGACGTCTGTGCTCGGGTATGTCCGTGCAGCATCGACAAATCCAATGGCTGAGCTCTGTCTGGCGGGCCGGCCCCGTTCACGTCACCTCCTGAGGTCGTTGGTGTCCAGCCTTCTCATATGGTGGTCTCGAGGGATTCACCCGATGTAGGTTGCCTAACCATCTTGCAGGGTCACCTCAAGTGCTCTTATTCAAGAGCAGGCGCAACCCGCCTTGAGGTAGGGCCTCGTGAGTCCCGCATTGGCTCACGGGTGCCCAGATACACCTCGTCTAGCCCCACCGTGCCAGCCACGCGTCCGGGCAGGGATGTATACATCCAGGGGCTCTCCGCGGTAGGGAGTCCCCTCCCACGGTCCAGTAGAAGCACCATGCTCCGCGCTGGCAGATGACACGGTCGAGGAGCGGCTATGCCCGTGCAAGGACGGTAGCGCCATGCTCTGCGATGGTGATAAACAACTAGGGGTGGCCTCACGGCCGCATTAACCTCAGGGAGCCCCTCGGCTCAGTGACCAGCCCCACCGCGCTGCGCTCCCCTCGGGAGGGTAGCACGAGGGGGCTGGGCATGGGGGATGCGCTCAGGTCACGCCTGGCGTACGCCCCCACCAGGTCCCCCGGGCCTGGTCGACGCGCAACCCACCCGAGTGCAAGCCTGGCGAGGATAGGTATGAGGTCTATTCGCGTCAAGGGAGGCCCTTGGGCATTGCGACCCAAGGGCCTAACTGGTCCCGTAGCCCCTCACTCCCTGGTCTTGTCCTGGTTTCCAGTCAAGGCCAGCGGCGGCTCAGGTACGCGCGGGGTCGGGCCCTGCCGACGCAGAGCACCAAAGCCCTGCCTAGCGCTTCCTACCTAGGGACCATTTGCACGTTAAGGGGGACTCCTGAGCATCACGACTCAGGAGCCTAGCTGGCCACGTAGCCCCTCACTCCATGGCCTTGTCCCAGTGACCTGGACAAGCCAGTGGCGGCTGGGGTATGCGCGGGGCCGGGCTCTGCCGACGTAGAACGATAAATAGGAAGGGAGGCCCGAATATCTAGCAAGTATTACAAGCCAAATTGTTCTTCAAATATCAGACAGAAGTTTTAACGCCTCCACGAGGCTCGTGCATATCGCAGGGAACGAAGATAAGGAGAAGCGCCGCCACTCACCGGCAGGCCCTTCCCTCAGTCCAGGGCGCTACCGCCGGGAAGCGCCTCCTCGCCAGCGGCATCGTTGTGCCCTAAGGAGTCGGTATTGGCCGCATGATCAGTGGCACCATCGGCTGGAGGAGGAGAGTTGACGGTGAGGAACTTCTTCAGAAAGGCCTCCACATGGTCCTTCACGGCTTCAGTGGCGGCCTCGCAGCGCTCCTCCTCCACGGGCTCGAGAAGGGCCCCGAGGTCGGCGTTGGGGTCGCGAAGGTGCAGGTGGCTGAGGATGCGCGTCAAGGTGGAAGAGGAAAGCACGCGAGCTTCCTCCTCCGCCAGGGAACTGATCTCGCGGACGACATCCTCAAGCGCCAAGACAAGATAGGGAAGTAGCTAGGTGGAGCCTTCATCGTCCGTCGCCATTGGCTCCTCCAGGCCCTTCTCGTAGAGCACCTTCAGTGCCTGGCGGGACCTCTCCTCGAGGGACTTGAAGGCCGCACGATCCTCGGCCAGAACCTTCGCTTTGGTTTCCAGCTGGGCCTCATGTACTTCCATCGCCCGCTTCAGCTCCTCCAGGCGACCACGCTCCACACACAGCTCCTTCGCCAGCTGCTCCAGCTCGGCGTCGCGACTGGCTACGGCATCTTCTCGGGCCTTCATCCTCTCCTTGTCTGCCTTGCACTTGCCACGCAAGTCTCGCAGCTCAGTCTCCACCGACTGGCGGCGCTCCTAGGCGGCCCGAACGTCCTTTAGCGCCACCTCGCAACCAGCTGCGGCTTGGTTGGCGGCCCGCTTGTCCTCTTCAAAGGCCGCCACGACCTGGCTCAGCACCTCCCGGACAGACGCATTGGAGCTCAACTAGACGGAAACCAGCTCTAGACGCCCAGCCACCAGGCAATGATCGGCACCTTGGAGGTCATCCTGGAGCTGCGTCAGTGCAGAAAAGGCCTCTTTCAGGGCGCCGGGCAAACCCGAAGGGCCACTAGCTGGCAGCATGATCACAGTAGGGGACTGTGGCGCAGCCAAGAACTCCTGAGCCCTGACAACACCGGCGGCAGAACCGGAGACGGGGCCCCCGAAGCCAGCTCGGCCATGGCCGTGACCCCCACCTGAGGTAGGTCCCCTGGGCCTTGCGCGTGGCAGCCGTGTAGCAGAAGCAGAGGCTCTTCCACCACCCGTCTGCGCCAGTGGGGACGAAGCCGAGCCAGGCCGCTGGACCTCCGGTGCAGTCGCCTCTCCCTTGGTCTTCGTCGACGGCGCTGACCTAGCAACGCGGGGCAAGATGTTGCGAATCAACAACGGAATCAAGAACAAAAACAAATCCAGGCCAAGGTACTTACTGGTCCACGGCGACAAAACCCCGAAGCCTCTTCGAGACCATGGGGCCCAAGGGCCCCGTAGCCTGCGTCGCAGGAACACGGGCCCCCAAGACAAGTGGGTCCGCAACTACCGGCACGGCAACGGCGCCTGGCGGTATCGAGGCTAAAGCGCTACCTCGGGGGATCAGCGCCGACCGGCTCTGCGTCGGGACCCCAGCTGGCGGCTTCTTCGAGGGGGTGTGCTTGGACCTCGTGACAGCTCCAGCCGGGGCGGCACCTCCTCCACCTGGTGGTCATCGTCGTCGTCGTCGTCAGGCAAGGCGCGAAGGAGGGGAGGACTCCCGAGCCCCCTCCATGGTTGCCTCCGAGTCGTCTTCCTCGCTGGAGTCGCCCGAAGAAACCTCCACCAGTGCGGCTGTCACTTGAGCTTCATGGGGCGCCGGAGGCATGAGCCCGCGCGTGTCAAAGGTGGGCATGGAGGCCGCCACCGTCGTCCCGTCCTGGCAGCGGTACAAGGGGACATGGGAACCAGGCAGATATCCCATGTCGACCCCTACCAGAAGATGGAGAGCTGCCCCAAGCTGCTCGGCGGACAAGGCGTCCCAGCGTAGCCGGAGGTTGCCCGACTCGTCCCCAAGCATCTACAAGGGGCGCGAGCATGCCTGAAGTGGAGCCACGTGACATGTCAAGAATTCCTTGACGATCATGGACCCCATACGCTTTGCCGCCTCGGGGTCATCAGGCTTCAGGTCCGCAGTCATCTTCTCCAACACCTTCTCTGCCAGAGGATCGGTGAGCTTCGCGCTGAGCCACCTATCGCTTGACTCAGGTGCCACCGCCGGCAGCACCAACCAAGGATGGGCGCACTTGGCGTCCATTAAGACCCACTTGTTCCTGAAGTTCTCAGCCTTCTTCCCGGCTCTCGAGATTGCATTGGTCGCATTGGACACAACAAGGTGGGCGCACCCCGAGCAATGGATTTCCTTGATCCGGAGGTAAAAGAAGTGGCAAAGCAGCGCCACAGACGGCATCACCCCGGCGAATGCCTCACAGTAGAAGGCGAAGATGGACAGAAGAAGGACGGAGTTGTGATAAAGATGAAGGGCATGAAGCTTATAGTGGCTAAGCACGGTGAAAAAGAAGTCAGAGAAAGGAGGGACGAGCCCCGCAACAATACTCCTCATAAAGAAGGGATAGAAGGTACTTTTGGGGTCCTCCGGCACGGCGGAGGCGGCTCGGACCGCAGTTTTCCCCTTCTCGTTGGTGTCCTCCGCCGTCATCAGGAGCAAGACGGTATGGTTCGTCTCTGAGACGGTGGGCACCCTCAAGGCCGGCTCATACCAGGCGGGCGGAGCGGTGGCCTTCGACTTGCCGGACACCATCAGTGCGAGCTTGGAAGGGAGACGGCGGAGATCTGGAGCCTTGCAGAGGAGAGAAACAAGAAAGGGGATCTGGAGCAAGGCAAGGGTTAGCAATGAAGGCACAGCGGCACGCACTTGCCTTTTGTCAGCCATGCAAAATCCGAGGCGGCGTGGGAGCGCATACGCCCATGTCCCGTCAATCGCCACGCATCAGTCAAGGCCGTAGGCTTTTGGGGCCCGCTGTACTCCGTACTTGACCCTTGGCTTCGCCGCAAAGCCAAGCCCGAGCGCACCTTGAGCCCGGGGGCTACTATTGGCGTTCTGGGAATGGGGGTACCCAGACTTGCCTGCCTGCGGCCCATGGCGTGGCTCACCAAGTGGCCTAGTACGGCCCAGCATCTTCAGCAACTACTCAAGACCCTCGCGAGGGGCCAAGCCTCGTGAGGCGGACGACACAAGGCATCCCCTGGGGCAGTCTCACTAGGCCGGCTCGTGAGGATAGGAGATATCGAGGCGAGGGACACCTCGCGAGGTCCTCGTGACGTGAGCAGTGACGACCAAGGCCAGGCAGGCACCAGCGGGCGCAGAGTACCAGTTTCCTCTTTGGTGCTAAAGGAGTAGGTGTAGGCGAAGAGTCCCGAGGCGTCAGGCAAAGGTTTCCATATCGGTGCAACAAGACCAAGACCATCATGACGGCAGAACGGAGGTCATCGTGGAGCCCACGGCGGCGTCACCACCAGAGCCTTTGGCAGGCAAAGACCACCTTTTGTCAGGATAGATTGTACTAGTTGTCCCCCTTCAAATTTGGCCATTGTGGGATCCCTTCCCGCTCAATATTTGGGAAGAGGACACGGGCCACTATAAAGAGGACTAGCCACCACCATTGGGATCTTCTCATCTTGAGCTGATCAGATAGAAGGCCACACACCACAAGCTCACCCGAGCACAAGAACCCCTCTCCTCGGGAGGCAGTTCATCCATGTACTAGTTCTTCATCAGCCTACAAGGCAATCCACCACACCACACTGGATTAGGGTATTACACCACAACGATGGCCCGAACCAGTATAAACATTGTGTCCCTTGTTCTTCGGATCTGACGAGCTAGGCCAAGGATCAGTGAGTAGACGAGCTAGGGCGGAAGGAGAGATCTTTGTGCGCACGCCAGAGTTCGAACCTTAAGGGTTTTGCCGGAACCCGAGATCTGACACACCGAGTTGTTGCGACCAGTCCCACCGAGTTGGCATGACAGGTTCTCTCTTGCTCATTGCATTCACTTCGGTCCCATCGAGTTGATGCAATTGGTGCCACCGAGATGAAGTTTTCCCTAAGCGCTAGCACATTGGTCCCACTGAGTTGTTCTAGTCGGTCCCACCGAGATTCCTAACGTTCATATTTTTGGACATATCGATGCCACCGAGTTCACAAATCGGTGCCACCGAGATTCGTCAAAAGTGTGTAATGGTTGGATTTTCTGTGGAGGCTATATACCCCTCCTCCCTTCTTCCTCAAAGATGAGAGCCATCAGAATCTGCCTACACTTCCACCATTCATTTTCAGAGAGAGAACCACCTACTCATCTGTTGAGATCAAGATATTCCTATCCTACCATTTGAACCTTGATTTCTAGCCTTCCCAAGTTGTTTTCCACTTCAATTCTTCTTTCACCATATCCAAATCTATGAAAGAGAGTTGAGTGTTGGGGATTATCATTTGAAGCACGAGAGCAAGGAGTGCATCACCAACACACCGTCTATTACCTTTTAGAGAGTGATGTCTCCTAGATTGGTTAGGTGTCGCTTGGGAGCCTCCGTCGTGATGTGAAGTTGAACCAAGAAGTTTGTAAGGGCAAGGAGACTACCTACTTCGTGAATGTCTACCCGAGTGAGGCAAGTCCTTCGTGGGCGATGGCCAAGGTGGGATAGACAAGGTTTCTTTTTCGTGGAACCTTCATGTGTGGAGCCCTTCGTGGACTCGCACAGTCATTACTCTTCGTGCTTTGAAGTCTCCATCAACGTGGATGTACGATAGCACCACCTATCGGAACCACGCCAAAAATATGTGTGTCTCCATTGTGTTTTCCTTCTCCAAACCCTTGCCTTTACCTTCATATGCAATGTCTTACTTTTTGCTGTCATACTCTTAGAATTGCTTATGTAGGTTGATTACTTGACTTGTCATAATTGCTAAAATCTGCCCACAACTAAAATTGGGAAAAGGAAATATTTTTATTTTGTCAAGTAGTCTAATCACCCCCACTCTAGACATACTTTCGATCCTACAAGTGGTATCACAACTTTGGTCCCAATTATCCTTGATTTCCATAGCTTTGGTGATCATACCCTTGGTTTCACCACCTAGGAGAGTATGGCGTCTAGCGAGGGTAACTATCACCGTACTTTGATGGTAGAAAATTTGCTATTTGGAAGCATAAGATGAAAATGCATATTCTTGATCATAACCCCGCCGTTTGGGTTGTTATTCGTATTGGCTTGCAAGGTTAATACTTTGAAGATGGTCGAGAACCGGGTCATGAAGCGTCTGTGGAAGAATTGATGATGTTGCAATAAAATCCTCAAGCTTGTGATATTCTCTTCAATGGATTGAGCCCCGAAGAATTGAACAAAATCAGCCGCCTTGAGAATGCAAAGGAAATTTGGGTTACTTTGGTTGATATGCACGAAGGTACTGAGTCTGTCAAGGAGTCCAAGTTGGATGTGCTTCAAAGTCAACTTAACAAGTTCAAAATGAAGGATGGTGAAGGAGTCGCCAAAATGTACTCTAGGCTTGCTCTCGTTACAAATGAAGTTGTCGACTTAGGAAGTGAAGAGATGACCGACAAATTGATCATCAAGAAGATCCTTAGAGCCTTAGATGGAAAATATGATATTGTGTGCACATTGATCCAGATGATGCCCAATTACAAAGAACTCAACCCCACGGAAGTCATTGGAAGAATTGTTGCTCATGAGATGTCACTCAAGGATAAGGAAGAGCTCCACAACAAGTCTAGTGGCGCATACAAAGCTTGATGTGATGCTCCTGTCAGTGTTCTGGGAACCAGGGTACCCAGACTTGCCTTCCCGCAGCCTATGACGTGGCTCCTTCACCGGCCTGGTATGACCCATCTTCAGCATCGACACTCAAGACCCTCACGGGGGGCCAAGCCTCGCGAGGCGGATGACATCAAGACCCCCAGCGGAGCAGCGTCACTAAGCTGGCTCCCGAGGGGCAGAGAACTCTATGCAAGCCCTCACCTCGTGAGGTTCGGATGACATAAGCCATGACGACCAAGGCTAGGCGGGTGCCAACGTGCGCAGGACGACCAGTTTCCTATTTGGTGCTAAAGAGGCAAGCGCAGGCGCGGACTCCCGAGGAATCAACCAAAGGTTTTCATTTCCATGAAACAAGACCGGGATCGCCAGGACGATAGGACGGACGTCATCGTTGGGCCCACCATGGCATCAAGATCAGAAGCTTTGCAGGCGAAGACCACCTTTAGTCAGAATAAGATGTACTAGTTGTCTTCCTTCAAATTTGGCCGTTCTGGAATCCCTTCCCACCTACATTTCGGGAGAATAGGACTAAGGCCACTACAAATATAGCTTAGCCACCACCTAGAAAGGGACGGATGATGGAGTCCTCCCTCTACACACACATAAGCAAGAACACACCTCGCGAGGTGGTTCGACCACTGTACTAGTTCTTCCTTGGCCCACCTTGAGGCAATCCACCATATTGCAGGAGTAGGGCCACTCACCGCTAGGTGGCCTAAACCTGGGTAAACTACCATGTGTCGTGTTCTTTCTTGTTCCTCGAGCTAGTTCGTGCAAATGGCGAGTAGGCTGGTAGGGGAAGTTGAGTTCTTCGCACGCACGCTAGTGTTCGAACTTACAAGGGTTTTTCGGAGCCTTGAATCCGACATTTGGCGCGCCAGGTAGGGGGTGCGTCAGAGTCTCTCCTCTTCTGATCAGTTCACCATCGCTTCACCGTCACCATGGCGGACGCTCATTGAGTCGTGCTGAGCGCCGGGCAGCTCTTGCCGCCCACGTGGCTCAGACCGCACCTCTAGGCGACGGCATCCCCCGTCGTTCTCCATCGCGGGCGGCGGACACAGCCATAGGCCACGCCGCCCGCGAGTAGCAAGACTCGTCGCTCGCGCTCTCCGCGCTGCGTAACAGCCGCATCGCATCCCCGTCACTGACTCCTGCGGCCGCTTTGTCCTCCCACGCTCGTCGCGGGCCGGCAAACTCACAGGCGCTCTGCTCATGGCGTGAGAGCTCCTGCGCTACCGCCCGGCCGACGACCTCTACGAGGAATGGCTGGACCGCATCGCCGAGCTCGTCAGCGCCACGGGAGAAGCACCAGCATCGCCCCGCTCGCTACCTCCTCCACCACCTCAGGCGGGCGACCTGGCCCACGACGCACCTCCTCCTCCTCTCCGGCGTGACGTCATCCCCAAGCCAAGGTGTGAGGCTCCCCAGCGCGACCAGCCATGCAGGGCGCCTGCGCATGATGAAGAAATCTTCCAGGTGGTGCAGCGGGCCCAAGGTGAGGTGCACGCACTTCCAGTGCCACCTCGTCAACGTCGCGTGCTGCCTCTCGCAGCGGCACGTGAACATCCTGATCAGGCTCCACTTTAACGGCAGGCACCCGGGGGCACAGCAGGCTGCTGGGCGTTCACTCAGGAGCTGCGATGCGTCGTTTGGTCCGGCAAGTTCAAGCCAGATCCGCCTCCACGCTACGATAGAACACCCGACCCCACTGAGTTCTTGCAGCTCTACGAGCTGAGCGTTAAGGCGGCCAGTGGAGACGAGAAGGTCATGGCCAATTGGTTCTCCATGGCCCTCAAGGATGGTGCACGCTCGTCGCTCCTGAACCTCCCAGCGGAGTCGATATCTTCCTGGGAGGAGCTGTGCGAGCGGTTCATCACCAACTTGACTCGTGATCGCTCCCTTGCGATAGGCGACCTGCGGCGAATCAAGCAGCAGCCGGGGGAAACCTTGCGCAAGTACATCCAGCATTTTACCAATGTCCGCATCAAGATTCCCAAGGTGTCGAACGAGGCCATCATCTCCGCGTTCACTGACGACGTCCGGGACGTCAGGATGAAGGAGGAGCTCGCCATTCATGAGGACTTGTGCTCAGCTCTGGAGATGTTCAACATGGCAGTCAAGTGTGCAAGGGCGGAAAAGGGTCGCCTCTCGCTCGTCGAGCTCCCTGAGGCTGATCCAGAAGACAAGAAGGCCAAGACCAAGGAAGCCAAGCGCAAGGGACCAGCTGTGATCGCGGCTGAGCCCGAGATGAAGCATGGATGCGACTACCCCGAATCCTCCAATGGAAGTCGCACGTTCTGCGTCTTCCACAACATGCACAGCCACAACACCAACGATTGCCATGAGCTCAGAGCCATCCGTGACGGACGCCTTGGTCGTCGCCCCAAGCGCGGTGACCGAGGCTACGGTCGTGGAGGTGGACGTGGCAGAGGACGTTGGGAGAATTGTGACTCTCGACAAGGCTGGCGCGATCAGCCTCATTTTGACCATTGGCAGCATCAGCCTCGTGAGGACCCATGGAGGGATCAGCCTTGTGAGGGTCCATGGAGGGACCAGCCTCGTGAGGACCGTCTGCAAGGCAACACTGGTCTTCCCCCACTGCCTCCACCACCAAGAAGGAATGATGACCGCAACCAAGATGATGGGGCTGGGGGCTTCCAGGAGCCTCGTTCCATCGCTTGCATCCTGGGTGGCGCTCATGCCCCAGCATCTAATCACGTCTTCAAGCAGTTTGCTCGTGGGGTGAATGGAGTCCCCCAAGCATCGAGCCGGCGCCGCCTCAGGAGGAACTTCCTTCAGCACCAACCTCAGGCGCCCCGGCCTATAGCCTCACCTCCGAAGCCCGCCTACTTCTCCCACTAGAACCTCGGGAGGGGTGCTGGACTGAGGAGTTCAGGGCATACCTACTCCAGGGAACCCTGCCGAATAAGGAAGAAGACGCAGAGCGTGTGGCCTGGCAAGCCACCGCATACTGCATTTAGGATGGTGAACTCTACCGGAGAAGGCCGAATGATGTCTCTCTGCGGTGCATCTCCAAGAAGCAGGGGAGCGAGCTGCTCACTGACATACACAGCAGAGACTGTGGGCATCACTCGTCCTCGTGCCCCCTGGTGGGCAAGGCGTTCCGCAGCGATTATGTTGGCCCACAGCACTCGACGACGCTGCCAAACTAGTAATGTCCTGTGAAGCCTGTCAATTTCATGTGAAGCAGATCCACCAGCCCGCCCAAGGCCTCCAAACCATCCCACTGTCCTGGCCATTCGCGGCCTAGGGGCTGGACATCTTGGGCCCGTTTCCCCGAGCGCCTGGGGTCTACCGATACCTCTACGTCGCCATCGACAAATTAACCAAGTGGCCAGAGGTGGAGGCCGTTCGCACCATCCCAACCGGCTTGGTAGTCAAGTTAATCAAGGGCCTCGTGAGCCATTTCGGGGTCCCGAATCGCATCATCACCAACAAAAGTTCATAGTTCACCAGCAATCTCTTAAGAACATATTGTGCTAACCTAGGAACGCAGATATGCTATGCTTCGGTGGCGCACCCGCGAAGCACTGACCAGGCTGAGCGCCCCAATGCAGAGGTGCTGAGAGGCCTCAAGGCGAGGACCTTCAAGAAGAAGCTCGAGGCTTGCGGCAGGGGCTAGGTGGAGGAGCTCCAGTGCATGCTATGGTCCATCCACACCACAGCAACCAAGCCAACGGGCGAGAATCCACTCTTCCTCGTCTATGGAGCTGAAGCGGTTCTCCCCGACAAGGTCAAGCATCGCTCCCCGCGGGTCTTGTTGTTTGACGAGGCACGCCAGGACACCTCGCATCGGGAGGAACTTGTGCTGAGGGAGGAGCGCCGCCGACAAGCCTCGCTCCGAACAGCAAGGTACCAGCAGGCGTTGCGGCGGTACCACTACCGCAACATCCGCTCCACGATGCTCGAGGTGGGTGATCTCGTCCAGAGGCGGGTGCTCTCCAGGGAGGGGCTGCATAAGCTCTCGCCCATGTGGGAGGACCCATTCAGGATTTCCTGTGGCTCTAGGACTAGCGCCGCGTGCCTGGAGACGTGGGACGGGATCCCCATCCAGAATGCCTGGAACATTCAGCATCTCCGAAGGTTCTATCCATGAAGCAAGGCCCCATGCCTGTGAAGGTCTCCGCTCGTGGCACTCTCACGTAATAATGAGTGCGGATGTACATGCCCCGGAGTCTCCCGAGCATCGCCCTTGGGCCTCACGGAGGCTCCCTCCCACGTCTAAATGGCAGCACTTAGCTCCGCGCTGGTGAGAAGATGAAGACTAGCTTAGGTGTCGGACGCGACTTTTCTTTTGCTTGCATTCTGTAGCTGTTTTCCTTTTCTTGGAATGAAATTTGGAGGTTTCTTGTGCTTTCTATTTCGCGGGTTTGAATTCCCTTGCTTTTTATTCGCTTTTTCACCCTCGCCCCAGGGGGAGCGGAAATTGCCCGTCGCTCCTCCGCGTGTGCCCCACGTGCGGGGGCTGGGTAGGTGTGTATGTTTGGGCTAGCCCATAACCACACCTCGTCGAAGCCCGGGTGCCCCATAGCCCGAACGTCTTCGATCCTCACGAGACATCCTCGAATGAGCTCGTCGGCATGCACGCTCCCTCCAAGTCCGTGCCTTCAGGTATCGCGATGAGGCGCACCAGCCATGGTACACCTAAGCTCGGGGGATGTGCAAAGAGGAATAGGATGCCTCGCGAAGTCCCCTAACTCCGCAGCTACACAGCACCTCCGGAGGACTGATGGCTCCGGAGTTGACAGGAAGGGAAGCTTCGGGAAAGTACCCCCGGGAGACGCACCCCCACGACAAGGAAATCTACCACGAGCATGACAAGCTAAGTTACCCTACCCGCACTTAGTAGCAATACAAATACCATGACACGATATGAAAAGCATAGCATGTTGGCGTTGGCGCCATAGTTCATTACACACCCCGGCGGGGCCTTCTACTTTTTTTGGAAGATGCAGGAAAAAGATAAAATGGACGGACGACCGCAGCGACTCCCGAGGCCTTGGCTCCGGCGGCCTGGGGGCTCAGTCTGAGCCCCCCTCCCACTTCACCAAGGCGCGGCGGCAAGGCTCCTCACTGCTCTCTCCAAGACGGGCCCAGCAGCATGGCGGCTTGCCGTAGCCGCTGCCACCAGTGCTCCCCCCGAGGAGGAGTTGTCACTGTTGGAAGAAGTGTGGACATCATCTAGGGAAAGCTCATCGTCGTCGTTTCCGTCCTCCGGGCAGCACCCTGCATGCCGGCCATCTTCTCCGAACACCCTCACATAGAGGGTCGCAAGGCCATCGTACTTGAAGTGAAGGGTGCACCTCTCGCTCAGGCCCCATGCACGGGCGAACGTCTGCCAGCTACGGGTCAAGGACACGCCACCCGTGGTAGCAACCTCGACCCCCACCGACGAGGCCTTGCTGCAGCAGCCAGAGGCCGTCAAGCCCCGACGGCAGCACCCTCACGAAGAAGCACGGGAGCGGGAGCCAAATGTCGGCGGGCCTCTCCGACCATACGGCGAACTCAGGGAAGGCATCCATTGAGTGGGAGCGCGGCCGTGAAGGCTGAATGACTACGGCGCGCCTCTCGTCGATGCGGTAGCAGCCCTACCCATGGCGGCCCTCATCTCACGAAGGAGCGCCACCACGACTCCCAGAAGCGGCGCCCGCCCTTGAAGAAACACGCTCGCGCCCCTGAGGGGTCACCACCGAGGTGGCGGCGCGTCTGCGGGGGCGCCCACGGCCTTTCTTGGGCGGTGGAGCACCTGGCCCCTCCTTGGGGTTTTTTCCCTTCTCCGCCGTGAAGAACCTCCTTATCGGCGCCATGGACTCTTCAACGAGATGGCAGAGTAAGGAAAAGGAAGGAGGGACGAGAAGCAAAGAAATGGAAATGAGCGGAGGGCTCCACCCTTCCTCATTTATAGCAAGAAGGAGGCGAACCGTCGGACCCCACGATCGGAGGTGATGATGATCTTACATGCATGCAGCAGGCTCCAGTCAAGTTGAAACGATTGCCGAGGATGCAGGCTCCAGTCAACTCAAAATGGTTGCTAAGGCAGCATGGCGAAGTGGAGATGCCCACGCCCCATCAGGGCCCCACGCGTCGATCAGGTCCATAGGCGGTTGGGGCCCGCTGCGCTTCGCCCTTGCCCTTTGGCTTCGCCTCGACGCCAAGTCCGAGCGTGCCTTGGGCCCGGGGGCTACTGTCGGCGTTCTGGGAACCAGGGTACCCAGACTTGCCTGCCTGCTGCCCATGACGTGGCTCCTTCACCGGCCTGGCACGGCCCATCTTTAGCATAGACACTCAAGACCCTCGTGGGGGGCTAAGCCTCGCGAGGCATACGACATCAAGACCCCCGGAGGAGCAGCCTCACTAGGCTGGCTCCCAAGGGGCGAAGAACCCTATGCAAGCCCTCACCTCATGAGGTTCGGATGACGCAAGCCATGACGACCAAGGCCAGGTGGGTGCCAGCGAGTGCAGGACGACCAGTTTCCTCTTTGGTGCTAAAGAGGCAAGAGCGGGCACGGATTCTCGAGGAATCAACCAAAGGTTTCCATTTTTCGTGCAACAAGACCAGGATCGCCAGGACGGCAGGACGGTGGTCATCGACGGGCCCACCGTGGCATCAGGATCAGAAGATTTGCAGGCGAAGACCACCTTTAGTCAGAATAAGATGTACTAGTTGTCTCCCTTCAAATTTGGTCGTTCTGGAATCCCTTCCCGCCTACATTTCAGGGGAAGAGGACCAAGGCCACTATAAATATAGCTTAGCTACCACCTAAAAAGGGACGGATGACGGAGTCATCCCTCTACACATACATAAGAAAGAACAAACCTCGCAAGGTGGTTCGACCACGGTACTAGTTCTTCCTCAGCCCACCTTGAGGCAATCCACCATATTGCAGGAGTAGGGCCACTCACCGCTAGGTGGCCTGAACCTGAGTAAACTGACATGTGTCGTTGAGGGATCGAAGAAGGTGAGAGTGTCTAGAGGGGGGGGGGTGATTAGACTACTCGACAAGATAAAAATTATGTCTTTTATCAAGGACAGATTTTGGCAGATTTTGCATAACACACAAGTCAAGTAGCACACTACACATGCAATTCTAGAGTATGGGCAGCGGAAAGTAAATTGCACAAGTAGTAAAGAGAAGTGGAGAAGATCAAACGCAATTTGGAGACGCAATGATTTTTCCCGTGGTTCCGATAGGTGGTGCTATCGTACATCCATGTTGATGGAGACTTCAACCCACAGAGGGTAACGGCTGCGCGAGTCCACGGAGGGCTCCACCCACGAAGGGTCCACGAAGAAGCAACCTTGTCTATTCCATCATGGCCTACGCCCACGGAGGGCTAGCCTTACTCGGGGTAGATCTTCACGAAGTAGGCGATCTCCTTGCCCTTACAAACTTCTTGGTTCAACTACTCATCTCGATGACGGAGGCTCCCAAGCGACACCTAACCAATCTAGGAGGCACCACCCTCCAAAAGGTAATAGATGTTGTAGATGATGATGAACTCCTTGCTCTTGTGCTTCAAATGATAATCTCCCCAACACTCAACTCTCCTCACTGATTTGGCTGTGGTGGAAGAAAGGATTGAGTGGAAAGCAACTTGGGAAGGTTAGAAATCAAGTTTCATATGGTGGGAGTGGAGCAACTTGATCTCAACACAAGGGTAGGTAGCTCTCTTCTCAGAAAGTGTAAGGTAGGAGTGGTAGTTCTTTCTGATGGCTCTCTCCACGAATGAAGAGGGGGTGGAGGGGTATATATAGCCTCCACACAAAAATCCAACCGTTACACACATAATTGAGCAATCTCGGTGAGACCGAAGTGGACAACTCGGTCAGACCGAAAGTTCAAATAATGTGAACGTTGGGGTTTTCGGTGGGACCGAAAATACCATCTCGGTTATTCCGATATGTGCCAAGACAGAAGCATGCCAATTTCGGTAAGACCGATTTTATCAACTCGGTGACACCGACTTGATGACAAACGGTTACAGAAGCTTGGCAGCCCATGTTTCGGTGAAACCGATCTCAAACTCGGAATGACCGATTTTTCTAGGGTTTGGCTTATGGCTGAGGTGGTTCATCTCGGTGAGACTGAGTTTGGAAAATCGGTTGGTCCGAGATTACTTATGAGTGTGTATTGTAGTGAAAGTTGCTGATAGTTGAAGGAGATATATCACTAAGCACTTGAGCAACCAGATCATCAACACAACCTCATCCCCTTTTAATAGTATTGGCTTTTCCTATGGACTCAATGTGATCTTGGATCACTAAACCAAAAATGGAGTCTTGAGCTTTTGCCAATGCTTGCCTTAGCATTTTGAGGGGTCCACTTCTTCAGTCATTTTGCCAAGCCAATGTGATTGAATTTCCTGAAACATACTTGATAAAAGCATTAGTCCAACCACAAAGTATGTTGTCATTAATTACCAAAACCACCCAGGGAGGAAATGTGCTTTCAATCTCCCCCTTTTTGGTAATTGATGGCAACACACTAAAATCACACTAAACAATACATCAAAGCTTATTGAAAGAAAGACAGAATTATCACGAAAGCTTTGACAAGCATGTAGTACACAGGCTCCCCCTACAAGTGTGCAAGATTTTCATAGATTATGGTTTTGGACTACCACAAGCACACAAGAGAGATAAGTAAGATGTGCTACATGCAGCTTGGCTATATGCATCAGAGCAGATGAAAGGAAGTGAGTGATAATGCGTATGTGCATGGTGATTTCTTGCAAACAAGTATTTACAAGCAAGTCACCATCATGCACATTCTGCAAAGTGCATATACTTACCTTGAGGTTCCTTGGCATTGTACCTGAAGAGATAAACTTGGGAAAACAAGGTTAGATAGAACAAGAGTATTCCTTCAACCAACTGCAAGAACATCAAGAGTACCAAGCCAGGGAGGACATGTATAAAGAGTGTCTCATATTGAGCACAAGCTTGAATCAGCAAACATGTCTCCGAAACTAAAAGATTTTCAATGAACTCTGAGAGATTTTGCTTTCCATAAGATATCAATTGTGAAGATTCCTCTCCCTTTGAGTTCTCTCAGAACAAGGGGTTTGATGGAAAGAGCAAAAACAAAAGAATGATGCCAAATGAGAATGAATCCAATTGTGATGTCCAATGTAAAACACGGCAAAGCTTTGATGTGATTCTCTCCCCCTTAAGATAAGACTGCTTTTCTTCTCCCCCTAAGTCTTCTCTTCTCCCCCTATTCCCCCTAAGTCTTCTCCCCCTTTGACATCAAGTGCCGAAAAGGACAGCAAACTAGGTAGGGCAGGAAAGATGGAAAGAAAGAAGTGGGATCCTGAAGAATCACAACAGGGCAAATAGGAACATGCATAGAGAAACAATGAGTGGAGCTGCAGAAGATGATATCCTGGAAGAGATAAATCGGTGACGCTGAGTTTAATTCCAAGGAAATACAGAAATAACTCAGCTCACTTGCAAGGAATGTTTCAAAGGATTTGCAATGAATTTGTGAAAGATGTTCGGGGAATTGATCAGAGCCAGAAGGATATTCAAAAAGACATAAGAATAGAAATGAGAAAGATTCCTAGATGAAGTTTTTTTTTGTAAAGAAAACTCAATGAGAGAACATAAGAGAAAAAGAAAGACTCCAAAACATATGTACTTCATCTAGAAAAAGGTCGGCGACAAGGTCACCTATGTTTGAGTATATTGACTTAGGAGTCAAATGAGGACATTTGATCATAGGTCATTCTCATCATTTAAGCTCAAAAATGGGGTTGCCATTTTTCGATTAAGCATTTGATGTGATCACATCTTATGAAGCTGCTTGTACTCATGACTTTGAGCAAAGCTCCTTAAAGATGTGAACAACATACCTTGGGCTTGTTGTTGCTTTGCTCATGTAGATAAACTTGATGTAGGTGCTCATAGAATGTGAAGTTGGAGCGCCATTTCCACTTGTGTAGTTCATCTTCCTACATGGGTTAGGCAAGCAAGGAAATACTCAAGGATATCCAAGGTGACAAGAGTGAAATACTAGATGTATAAGATGTCAAAAAGGATATGTGGAATTTTGTTCCTTGAACTCAACATCCCAAAGGGCTAGATACTTGGTCAAAAGACGAGATTACTCATGATTTGAGTGTGTGGCAATCTTGTGGAATATAGATCATCCAAGTACCTGCAAGGAGTTAGATGCAATACAAGGAGGCAAATGTGTCCAAGACATATGATCACCATCATAAGAGAAATATCAAGGATTAGTCAAGTGGGCTCATGCCTTGCATGCATCAATGGAGTTATCACTCCAAGTTTGAAGCATCAATGATATTCAACTCACTCCTTAAGCGACAAAACACCTTCTCATCAAGAGGTTTTGTAAAGATATCAGCGAGTTGTTTGTCAGTACGAACATGCTTAAGATTAATGTCACCCTTGGCAATATGATCACGAATAAAATGGTGACGAACTTCAATATGCTTTGTTCGAGAGTGTTGCACTGGATTGTGTCCAATTTTAATTGCACTCTCATTGTCACAAAGCAAGGGAACATGTCTCACATGTATCCCATAATCCTTAAGCGTTTGTGTCATCCATAGCAATTGAGCACAACACGAACCAGCAGCAATATATTCCGCTTCGGCAGTGGATAATGATACCGATTTTTGTTTCGTGGAGGACCAAGATACAAGGGATCGACCAAGGAATTGACACGTACCCGAAGTTGACTTTCTATCAACCTTGTCACCGGCATAGTCCGAGTTGGAATAGCCAACAAGGTCGAAAGAGGCCCTCTTAGGATACCAAATGCCAAAGTTTGGTGTGTGTATCAAATATCTCACTATCCTTTTAACAGCTTTAAGATGACATTCTTTAGGGGCTGCTTGATATCGCGCACACATGCATACACTCAACATTATGTCAGGATGAGAAGCACAAAGATATAGTAGAGAACCAATCATAGAACGGTAAACCCTTTGATCAACGGGTTCTCCATCTTTTGTCAAGTCATTATGTCCACTTGTAGGCATGGGGGTACTCATACCTTTGCTTTCTTGCATGTTGAACTTCTTGAAGAGATCCTTGGTGTACTTTGTTTGTGAGACAAAGGTACCCTCCTTAGATTGCTTGATTTGCAACCCAAGGAAGAATTTGAGTTCACTCATCATAGACATCTCATACTTCTCCGACCTGAGCTGTCCAAACTTCTTGCTAAACTGAGGGTTAGTTGAACCAAAGATAATATCATCAACATATATTTGGCACACAAATAGTTCACCATTAACCCTTTTCGTGAACAGCGTTGAGTCTATCTTTCCAATCTCAAAGCCTTTTTCAAGAAGAAAACTAGTCAAGCATTTGTACCAAGCTCTAGGAGCTTGTTTAAGACCATAAAGAGCTTTGTGCAGCTTGTAAACATGATTAGGCTTTTTGGGATTCACAAATCCGGGAGGTTGTTTCACAAATACTTCCTCCTCAATTTCACCATTTAGGAAAGCACTTTTGATATCCATTTGATAGAGAGTAATATCATGGTGATTGGCATAAGCAAGAAGAATGCGAATGGACTCAAGTCTAGCAACGGGGGCATAGGTCTCACCATAGTCCATACCTTCGACTTGTGTGTAACCTTGAGCTACGAGACGAGCCTTATTGCGGATGACTTGTCCATCTTCATCTTGCTTGTTCCGAAACACCCATTTGGTTCCAATGATGTTTTGATCATCCTTGGGCTTCTCTACCAAAGTCCATACCTTGTTCCTCTCAAAGTTATGTAGTTCTTCGTGCATAGCATTCACCCAATCCGGGTCTTCAAGTGCTTCTTCTACCTTCATAGGTTCAATACTAGAGATAAATGAGTAATGCTCACAAAAGTTAGCTAAGCGAGTTTTAGAGCGAGTAATTCTCCCGGAGTTGATGTCGTTCATCATTTGTTCCACGGGATGATTTTTCTTGACTCTTGCTCGGACTCGGGATAGCTTTTGTTGCGGTTGTGGCTGAGCTTCCTCATCATCTTCATCTTCCTCTTCTTCTTCTTCATTGTTGTTGGTGTTGTCTTGAGGCGGTGGAGAAGGAGGTTGTGGTGGATCTTCTTGTTGCACTTCCTCATCTTGGTGAGTTCCACTTGTGGAGGCCTCCATGTTGCCTTGAGGTTCATCTCGCCGTGAGGTAGGGGGCTCCACATATGTAGATGAGGTACTCTCCTTCACTTCCATGGGACGGATCTTTCCAATAGATAAATCTTGGATAGCTTCCGATGGGTCCTTGTCTCCTACATCAATAGGCATTTGCTCTACTTGCGAGCCATTAGATTCATCAAACTTCACGTCTACCGTCTCTTCAACCTTTCGGGTGAAATTATTGTAGACACGGTAGGTGTGGGAGTTTGATCCATAACCAAGGAGAAAGCCTTCATGAGATTTAGGAGCAAATTTAGACCGACGATGCTTATCAAGAATATAGCATTTTGAACCAAAGACATGAAAGTATCCCACTTGGGGTTTGTTACCGGTGAGGAGCTCGTATGATGTCTTGCCGAGGAGCTTATGAAGATAAAGCCTGTTGATAGCATGACAAGCTGTCTCGACCGCTTCTCCCCAAAAATGCTTCGGTGTCTTGTATTCATCAAGCATCGTTCTTGCCATCTCTATAAGCGTTCGGTTCTTCCTCTCAACAACTCCATTTTGTTGAGGGGTGTACGTAGCCGAGAACTCATGTAGAATCCCTTCCTCATCGAGAAAAGAGTCTACATTGGCGTTCTTGAACTCTGTTCCATTGTCACTCCGAACTTTCTTGATCTTCACCTCGAATTGATTTTGGGCCTTTTTGGCAAAGGTTTTGAAGATTCTCTGAACCTGCGATTTGTCATCAAGGAAAAATACCCACGTAAATCTGGAATAATCATCAACTATAACTAGACCAAAAGAGTTACCACCAAGGCTTTTGTAAGCATTGGGACCGAAGAGATCCATATGAAGAAGCTCAAGCGGTCTCCTTGTGGTCATGATGTTTTTCACGGGATGACTTCCACCAACTTGTTTTCCTGCTTGACAAGCACTACAAAGTCTATCTTTGTCAAAGAGAACATCTTTAACACCAAGAATATGATCACCTTTGATCAGCTTGTCTAGATTACGCATACCAACATGTCCAAGCCTTCTATGCCATAACCAACCTTTAGAGGATTTAGCAATGAAACAAGCTCTAGGTTGGGCTTTCTTAGTGAAATCAACAATATATAGATCACCTCTACGGATACCGGTAAATGCCATGTTTTGATTGTCACGACGAAAGACTTGGCAATCTACTTTGGTGAATAGCACATTGAATCCAAAGTCAGCTAATCTAGACACGAAAAGTAAATTGTATCCAAGAGATTCTACAAGCATGACATTTTGAATAGAGCTATCATGAGATATGGCCACCTTACCAAGGCCAAGTACCTTACCCTTGGAGTTGTCTCCAAAAGTCACATACTTGCGTGGACCATCGTTCTTTGCAAGCTCTCGAAACATGTCTTTGTCTCCGGTCATGTGATCGGTGCATCCACTATCAAGAATCCACTCTTTTCCGCCGGACATGTAGTCTCTCATATTTGCCATGAGATTGAGACTCTTCATGACCTTGTCTAGCTCGGTGTCCGAATCGGAGTAATCATCATCATGCTCATGCTCATCATCATATTGACCCATAGATTGTTCATCATCAACACCTAGGTCAATTTGATAAGTACTTGCATTAGTTTGATCAATGGAACAATAATCTTCGGAATGCAATGCAAGAGCATTTCTAATGATAATATTGATAAGACCGGGATCACCCTTCTTTTTCATAAGATCACGAAGCTCAAAGAAGCATTTATCAAAGTTAGGATCATTGGGGTGCAACCTATCAAATTCAATAGTCTTGTGTAGAATTTCATCAAGACTTCTCAACGAGTAGTCCGGATAAAGTTCTTCCAAGAATTTCCACATTGCATAGGCACACTCAAAATTTGTAACAAGATTAAGCAAGTCATCGGGTAACCCTCTAATGATAAGATTTACAGTTCTAAGGTTACGAAGCAAATCAAGCTCTTCATCTATGGTAGGGTGCAAGGGGTCAAAAGGAGGCACATAGGGGGTCTCAACATATTTGCACAAATTGTACATCTTAAAGATACTAAGCATTTCAGACCTCCAAGAGTTATAAAACCTTCCATTTAGAACAGGCACTCTATGGCTAACACTCCCATCCGTAGACACGTCCATCTTCCTCCAATGGTGTGTAAACCAAAGCAATGGAGACCAAGGCTCTGATACCAATTGTAGGATCGAAGAAGTATGTCTAGAGGGGGGGGGGTGATTAGACTACTTGACAATATAAAAATCTGCCTTTTGGTTGTGCAAAGTTTTAGGCAGTTTTACAATTAAGATCAAGTCAAGTAACACACTACACATGCAATTCTAGAGTATGGGCAGCGGAAAGTAAATTGCATATATAGTAAAGAGAGGTGGAGAAGATCAAACGCAGTTTGGTGACACGGAGATTTTTGTCGTGGTTCCGATAGGTGGTGCTATCGTACATCCACGTTGATGGAGACTTCAACCCACGGAGGGTAACGGCTGCGCGAGTCCACGGAGGGCTCCACCCACGAAGGGTCCACGAAGAAGCAACCTTGTCTATTCCATCATGGCCTACGCCCACGGAGGGCTAGCCTTACTCGGGGTAGATCTTCACGAAGTAGGCGATCTCCTTGCCCTTACAAACTTCTTGGTTCAACTCCACATCTCGATGACGGAGGCTCCCAAGCGACACCTAACCAATCTAGGAGGCACCACCCTCCAAAAGGTAATAGATGTTGTAGATGATGATGAACTCCTTGCTCTTGTGCTTCAAATAATAATCTCCCCAACACTCAACTCTCCTCACTGATTTGGCTGTGGTGGAAGAAAGGATTGAGTGGAAAGCAACTTGGGAAGGTTAGAAATCAAGTTTCATATGGTGGGAGTGGAGCAACTTGATCTCAACACAAGGGTAGGTAGCTCTCTTCTCAGAAAGTGTAAGGTAGGGGTGGTAGTTCTTTCTGATGGCTCTCTCCACGAATGAAGAGGGGGTGGAGGGGTATATATAGCCTCCACACAAAAATCCAACCGTTACACACATAATTGAGCAATCTCGGTGAGACCGAAGTGGACAACTCGGTCAGACCGAAAGTTCAAATAATGTGAACGTTGGGGTTTTCGGTGGGACCGAAAATACCATCTCGATTATTCCGATATGTGCCAAGACAGAAGCATGCCAATTTCGGTAAGACCGATTTTATCAACTCGGTGACACCGACTTGATGACAAACGGTTACAGAAGCTTGGCAGCCCATGTTTTGGTGAAACCGATCTCAAACTCGGAATGACCGATTTTTCTAGGGTTTGGCTTATGGCTGAGGTGGTTCATCTCGGTGAGACTGAGTTTGGAAAATCGGTTGGTCCGAGATTACTTATGAGTGTGTATTGTAGTGAAAGTTGCTGATAGTTGAAGGAGATATATCACTAAGCACTTGAGCAACCAGATCATCAATACAACCTCATCCCCTTTTAATAGTATTGGCTTTTCCTATGGACTCAATGTGATCTTGGATCACTAAACCAAAAATGGAGTCTTGAGCTTTTGCCAATGCTTGCCTTAGCATTTTGAGGGGTCCACTTCTTCAGTCATTTTGCCAAGCCAATGTGATTGAATTTCCTGAAACATACTTGATAAAAGCATTAGTCCAACCACAAAGTATGTTGTCATTAATTACCAAAACCACCCAGGGAGCAAATGTGCTTTCAGTCGTGTTCTTTCTTGTTCCTTGAGCTAGTTCATAGAAATGGCGAGTAGGCTGATAGGGGAAGTTGAGTTCTTCACATGCACCCTAGTGTTCGAACTTACAAGGGTTTTGCGGAGCCTTGAATCCGACAGCACCTACTACATCAAATGACAAGCAACTCTCCAATGAAGAATTGAGCGTAATGGTGAAGAACTTCAATAAATACAACAAGAGTCTAAGTAAAGATAGAATCTCCAAGTCAAGGTCCTACAATGACAAAAGATCTTCTAGTCATGGTCGCAATTGCTACAATTGTGGAAGACCCGGACACTATTCTAATGAGTGTACAGCTCCCTATAAGAAAAGAGAAGATTCACTCAAGAGGAGAAGTAGAAGAGATGAATCACCTCATAGGGAGAGAAGGGGTAGAGTTGATCTTTATGAATGAAGACCCTCTCTAAGAAGTAATGATTCAGAAAGGAAAGACAAGTCAACAAGGAGCTACACAAGACGAAGACATCAAGGTCATGTTGGTGGATGGATTTTCGGCTCCTATTCCGACACTCACTCCGAGAGAAGTTATCACTCTGACTCCGACTATATTCAAGATGATGGTGTTGCCGGAATTTCTCTAGTATCATCCAACTCCTATGACATATTTGATTCACCCAATGAAGGAATTGGAATATGCTTCATGGCTAAAGTCCCCATGGTATCACACCCCTAGTATCTTGATTTCAATAGTGATGAAGATGATTATCTAGGTGATGATGAGTTACTTGTTGATAAAGCTAGTGATGTGAGCTATAATGAACTAGCTAGTAATCATGATAATCCAGATGAAATGAATGGCAATGATAGGAAGGAGATTGAGCGTCTAACTAGAGAACTAAACACTCTTAAGTTAGCTCATGAAACATCTCTAGAGGATCATAGAGAGCTCCTAAGAACTCATGAGAAGCTACGCTTTGAGAAGCTAAATTTGGAGCAAGAGCATGTGTTTCTAAAAGCTATCAATGATAGTTTTCAAAATGAGAGTTCTTCTTACATTGCCAAACGTCTCCTCTTGTCTACTTATATACAACAAGTCAAAACTAGTAACAAGAGCAAGAAAGATTATTCTTCTAGTAGTAACAATAACCATGCTAAACCCAATATTATTCCTTCAAGTAATTCTCTTGATTCAACTAACCATTCTCTTAGACAGGTTACACTTGAGCAAGAAAATAGCTTATTGAAGGGAATTATAGAGAAAGGTTTTTATAAAAGTCTTGCCGGGAGTAAGCAATTTGAGGAAATTGTACGAAAGCAAGGATGGCACCGGAAGAATCAAGGTGTTCGTTTTGAATGAAAGTTCAATGCCAATGGAGTTGAATGGGAAGAAGATAAATACCCCAAGACGAAGTTTGTTCCCCAACAAGAGAAGTATGACACCACTTCTTTTGAGGGAACACAAGCTCAAGACGGTCGCCCACCACAAGCTAAAAGGCAAGGACAAGCTTCAAGAAGAGATTGACTCATTTGAAGAAGCTCCTAAGGCCATGGTCAAGTGGGTTCCCAAGACTACGTTAAGCTCTACTTCATCAAGTTCAACTACAACTGCAAGGATTCCCATCAAGTTGAGTGGGTCCCAAAGAAGAAGAACTAGAGTGTTCTTGTGGGTGAATCCGCTAACATACTCCACTCATATTCATTTTGGAGAGGACTTGTGCAATGAACTTTCATATCTTGCACTAGTTCATGGGGTCACAAACCCTCTTGTTGGTAAGACAAGGGACAAGGTGACCTAATGCTTTCATGGACATCATCATATGTGCAATTTACTCAATCTATGGATGTCCTTGCATGTTCCTTGTGGGACTAACCCATGTAGGTATTGAAGGTGCAACACTCCAAAGGATTGCTCCGAATGATCTACATCAACATTGAGCATCCACATTTTCACTATCTACATTGAAGTCAGCATCGAAGAAACCCAAGGTTAGTTCATCCCTCTTTGGGGGGATATCACATCTAAGGGGAGCTTTGCTCTAAAAATTGAGCTAAAGAAACTCTAATGATGTGAACACATTAATGCTTTATGTAAAAGTGGTGACCCCACTTGTGCTTAAACGATGAGTATGACCTATGGTCGAATGTTCTCCTTTGACTCCTAAGTCAATATACTCATACATAGATGACCTAGTCATCGCCAATTGCTTGATAGATGCTAGAATCGGTTGTGCATGTTTGCCTCATATTTCATTTGATATTTTATTGTGTGAACATGTTGGTTGCATATTTTCTCCATTCGAGGACATCCATTTTTTCCATTGATTGTCTTTGTTTTTATTGGCAAAATGGTTGTACAAGAATGTGTAAGACCTCCTCTAGCTATCTATGCTCTTCTTGTCTCAAATTATTTTCATGTTATATCACAAAAATTGAACAAGTCTCTTTCGGACCCACCGGGTGAGGAGCACTCGGAGCCACTGATCCGTCAAGGGCTGACCTCCAAAACCTTCTTCATGCATTTTGGTCACACCAATACCTCAAACTCGGTCGAACCGAAATCATAAAGACTGATCTAGGTTTTCATCTCGGTGCTACCGACTCGACCAACTCGGTCCCATCGATTTGTTGTAACTGCACATAGTTGTGCATCTCGATGTCACTGATTTGTTCCACTTAGTGACACCGACAACACACAGGTATATATATATCTCGCGTGACCATATGTTGAAAATTTCTTCAAATGCTAGATCTCGGCACCCCATTGTTGTCGTCTTCCTGGTCTTCGGATCGTCGTCGTCTCATGTGCGCCTTAGCCGCAGGAATCCGCCGCCGTCAATGGCAATCTTGATGGAAATATTCCCTAGAGGCAATAATAAAATGGTTATTATTATATTTCCTTCATCATGATAAGGTTTATTATTCACGCTAGAATTGTATTGACCTAAAACTTAAATACATGTGTGAATACATAAACAAATGTTGTGTCCCTAGCAAGCCTCTACTAGATAGCTCGTTAATCAAAGATGGTTAAGGTTTCCTAACCATAGACATGAGTTTTCATTTGATAATGGGATCACATCATTAGGAGAATGATGTGATGGACAAGACCCATCCGTTAGCTTAGCATTTGATCCTACAGTTTATTGCTATTGCTTTCTTAATGTCAAATACATATTCCTTTGACTATGAGATCATGCAACTCCCGGATACCAGAGGAATGCCTTGTGTGCTATCAAATGTCACAACGTAACTGGGAGATCATAGAGATGCTCTACATGTATATCCGAAGGTGTTTGTTTAGTTGGCATGGATCGAGATTAGGATTTGTCACTCCGAGTATCGGAAAGGTATCTCTGGGCCCTGTTTGTAATACACATCATAAAAAGCCTTGCAAGCAAATGACTAATGAGTTAGTTACGAGATGATGTATTATGGAACTAGTAAAGAGACTGGCCGTTAATGAGATTGAACTAGGTATCGAGATACCAACGACCGAATATCGGGCAAGTAACATACCGGCGGACAAGGGAATTACGCATGTTGTCATAAGGTTCAACCGATAAAGATCTATGAAGAATATGTAGGAGCCAATATGGGCATGCAGTTTTGGCTATTGGTTATTAACCGAAGAGGTGTCTCGGCCATGTCTACATAGTTCTCGAACCCGTAGCGTCCGCACGCTTAGCGTTCGATGATAATATAGTGTTATATGAGTTATGTGATTTGGTGATCGAATGTTGTTCGGAGTCCCACATGAGATCACGGACATGACGAGGAGCTCCGTAATGGTTTAGAGGTAAATATTGATATATATGATGATGGTATTTGGACACCGGAAGTGTTTCGGGTGATAGTTGCTACTTATCGGGTCACCGGAAGGGGTTCCGAGCAGCCCCGATAGGTTATTGGGCCTTATGGGCCAAAAGGGGAAGAGCACACTAGCCCACAAGGGGCTGGTGCGCCCCTCCACCTCTTTCCCATGCACCAAAGAGGGAGGGAAGGAACCGGGAGGTGCCCCAAAAGCAGCCAGCCCCCCTTTCCTTCCCCCCATACACAAATATGGAAGGGGGATTCGGCCAGGGCAGGCGCCCTAGGGCAGCCGCTGACCACTTGGGGCACCCTAGGGGCTGCCTCCCCTCCCCCTCCACCTATATATATGAGAGGAGGGAGAGGGGAAACACACACCATGATTCCCTAGCCGTGTGCGGTGCCCCTCTCCCTCCAGTTCGTCATCGGTCATATTTTCGTAGTGCTTAGGCAAAGCCCTGCGGAGATAGCTTCACCATCACCGTCACCACACCATTGTGCTTCTAGAACTCATCTACTACTTTGCCCATATTGCTGGATCAAGAAGGCGAGGACTTCACCTAGCTGAACGTGTGTTGAATGCGGAGGTGTAGTACGTTCGGTACTTGATCAGTTGGATCGCGAAGAAGTTTGACTACATCAAACGCGTTGTCAAATGCTTCCGCTTATGGTCTACGAGGGTACGTAGACACACTCTCCCCCTCATTGATATGCATCTCCATGGATAGATTATTGTGTGTGCGTAGAAAAAAATTTGTTTTTCATGCAACGTTCCCCAACAGTGGTATCAGAGCCAGGTCTATGCGTAGATGATATGCACAAGTAGAACACAAAGAGTTGTGGGAGGTGATAGTCATACTGCTTACCACTAATGTCTCATTTTGATTCGGCGGTATTGCAAGATGAAGCGGTCTAGACCAACCTTACATGTCCACGTACATGAGACCGGTTCCACCGACAGACATGCAACTTGTTTTGCATAAAGGTAGCTGGCGGGTGTCTATTTCTCCTACTTTAGTTGAATCTAATTTGACTACAGCCGGTCCTTGAAGAAGGTTAAAAAAGCAAACTTGATAATCACCGTTGTGGTTTTGTGCCGTAGGTAAGAACGGTTCTTACTAGAAGGCCGTAGCATCCATGTAAAACTTGCAACAACAAAGTAGAGGACGTGTAGATTGTTTTTGCAGCGCATGTTGTGATGTGATATGGTCAAGACGTGATGAGTTATATGTTGTTGTATGAGATGATCATGTTTTGTAATATCGACAATCGGCAGGAGCCTTATGGTTGTCTCTTAATTATTTTATGAAATGCAAGCGCCATGTAATTGCTTTACTTTATCGCTATGAGTTAGCAATAGTTGTAGAAGTAATAGTTGTCGAGACGACCACGACGCAATGATGGATATCAAGGTGTCGAGCCGGTGACGATGGAGATCATGATGATGCTTTAGAGATGGAGATCAAAAGCACAAGATGATGATGGCCATATCATGTCAGATATTTTGATTGCATGTGATGTTTATCCTTTATGCATCTTATTTTGCTTAGAACGACGGTAGCATTATAAGATGATCCCTTCTCTTAATTTCAAGATAAAAGTGTTCTCCCTGAGTATGCACCGTTGCTATAGTTCGTCGTTTCGAGACACCACGTGATGATCGGCTATGATAGACTCTACGTTCACATACGACGGGTGTAAGCTAGATTTACACACGCGGAATACTTGGGTTAAACATGACGAGCCTAGCATGTACAGACATGGCCTCGCAACACTGGAGACCAAAAGGTCGAACATGAGTCATATAGTAGATATGATCAACATATAGATGTTCACCATTGATGACTCTCCCATCTCATGTGATGATCGGATATGGGTTAGTTGATTTGGATCATGTATCACTTAGATAACTTGAGGGATGTTAATTTAAGTGGGAGTTCTTTAGTAATTTGATTAACTGGACTTAAATTTATCATGAACTTAGTCAAATTTTCTTTGCATATTATGTTCTAGATCAATACCTCATGATGTAGCTCCCCTATTTTTGATACGGTCCTAGAGAAAACTAAGTTGAAAGATGATGGTAGCAGTAATGCAGACTGGGTCCCTAATCTGAGTATTATCCTCATTGCTGCATAGAAGAATTATGTCCTTGATGCACCGCTAGTTGACAGACCTGTTGTAGTAGCTAATACAGACATTATGAACGTTTGACAAGCTCGAATTGATGACTACTTGATAGTTTAGTGCGCCATGCTTTATGGCTTAGAATCGGGGCTCAAAAGATGTTTTGAATGCCATAGAACATATGAGATGTTCCAAGAGCTGAAATTGGTATTTCAGGCTCATGCCCGTGTTGAGTGGTATGAGACCTCTGAAAAGTACTTTGCCTAAAAGATGGAGGAGAATGGATCGGCCAATGAGCATGTGCTCAGAATGTCTGAGGACTACAATCACCTGAATCAAGTGGGAGTTAATCTTCCAGATAAGAAAGTGATTGACAGATTTCTCGAGTCACTATCACTAAGCTACTAGAGCTTTGTAATGAACTATAAAAATGCAAGGGATGACGAAAACTATTCCCAAAGCTCTTCGCGATGTTGAAATCGGCGGAGGTATAAATCAAGAAAGAACATCAAGTGTTGATGGTTAATAAGACCGCCAGTTTCAAGAAAGGGGCAAGGGAAAGAAAGGGAACTTCAAGAATAATGGCAATCAAGTTGCTACTCCTGTGAAGAAGCCCAAAGCTAGACCAAGGCCTAAGACTGAGTGCTTCTACTGCAAGGGTAATGGTCACTGGAAGAGGAACTGCCCCAAATATTTGGCGGATAATAAGGATGGAAAAGTGAACAAAGGTATATTTGATATACATGTTATTGATGTGTTCCTTACCAGTGTTCGTAGTAGCGCATGGGTATTTGATACCAGTTCACTTTCTAAGATTAGTAACTCAAAATAGGAGATGCAGAAAAAAATGGAGACTAGTTAAGGGCAAGGTGATGATGTGTGTTGGAAGTTGTTCCAAGATTGATATGATCATCATCTCACACTCCTCTACTTTCGGGATTAGTGTTGAGCCTAAATAAATGTTATTTGGTGTTTGTGTTGAGCATGAACAAGATTAGATCATGTTTATTGCAATACGGTTATTCATTTAAGTGAGAGAATAATTGTTGTTTTGTTTACATGAATAAAACCTTCTATGGTCATACACCCAATATAAATGGTTTATTGAACCTCGTAGTGATACACATATTCATAATATTGATGCCAAAAGATGCAAAGTTAATAATGATAGTGCAACATACTTGTGGCACTGCCGTTTAGGTCATATTGGTGTAAAGCGCATGAAGAAACTCCATGCTGATGGACTTTTGGAATCACTTGATTATGATACTTGCGAACCATGTCTCATCTCCAAGATGACTAAAACTCCGTTCTCCAGAACAATGGAGCGAGATAATGACTTATCGGAAATAATACATACCGATGTATGCGGTCTGATGAGTGTTGAAGCACACGGCGGGTATCGTTATTTTGTCACCTTCACACATGATTTAAGTAGGTATGGGTATATCTAATTGATGAAACACAAGTTTGAAACATTTGAGAAGTTAAAAGAATTTCAGAGTGAAGTAGACAATCATCATAACAAGAAAATAAAGTTTTGACGATTTGATCGTGGAGGCGAATATTTGAGTTACGAGTTTGGCCTTCATTCAAAACAATGTGAAATAGTTTCACAACTCACGCCACCTGTAACACCATAGCGTAATGGTGTGTCTGAACGTCATAACAGTGCTCTATTGGATATGGTGTGTTCTATGATGTCTCTTACCGATTTGCCTTTATCGTTTTGGGGTTATGCATTAGAGACACCTGCATTCACGTTAAATTGGGCACCGTCTAAATCCATTGAGATGACACCGTATGAACTGTGGTTTGGCAAGAAACCAAAGCTGTCATTTCTTAAAGTTCGGGGTTGCGACACTTACGTCAAAAGGCACTTATGTATCAAAGTTGTCGTTTCTTAAAGTTTGGGGTTGCGACACTTATGTCAAAAGGCTTCAGCCTGATAAGCTCGAACCCAAATCAGAGAAGTGTGTCTTCATAGGATACCTAAAAGAAACTATTGGGTACACCTTGTACCACAGATCCAAGGGCAAGATCTTCGTTGCTAAGAATGGATCCTTTCTAGAGAAGGAGTTTCTCTCGAAAGAAGTGAGTGGGAGGAAAGTAGAACTTGATGAGGTAATTGTACCTTATCTCAAATAGGAAAGTAGCTCATCAGAGAAAACTGTTCTTGTGATGCCTACACCAACTAGAGAAGAAGCTAATGATGATCATGAAACTTCAGGTCAAGTTACTATTGAACCTGGAAGGTCAACAAGAACACGTACTGCACCAGAGTGGTACGGTAACCCTGTCCTGGAAGTCATGTTGTTGGAAAATGGTGAACCTTCAAACTATGAAGAAGCAATGATGAGCCCATATTCCAAAATTTGGCTTGAGGCCATGAAATCTGAGATATGATCCATGTATGAGAACAAAGTGTGGACTTTGGTGGACTTTCTCGATGATCAGCAAGCCATAGAGAATAAATGGATCTTCAAGAGGAAGACTGATGCTGATGGTAATGTTACTGTCTACAAAGCTCAACTTGTTGCAAAAGGTTTTTGACAAGTTCAAGGAGTTGACTACGATGAGACTTTCTCACCCGTAGCGATGCTTAAGTTTGTCCGAATCATGTTAGCAATTGTCGTATTTTATGATTATGAAATCTGGCAAATGGATGTCAAAACTGCATTCCTTAATGGATTTCTAAAAGTAGAGTTGTATATGATGCAACCAGAAGGTTTTATCGATCCTAAAGGTGCTAAAAAAGTGTGCAAGCTCCAGCGATCCATCTATGGACTGGTGCAAGCATCTCGAAGTTGGAATATACGATTTGATGAGGTGATCAAAGCATATGGTTTTATACAGACTTACGGTGAAGCATGTATATACAAGAGAGTGAGTGGGACATCTGTAGCATTTCTGATATTATATGTGGGTGGCATATTGTTGATCGGAAATGATGTGGAATTTTTGGATAGCATAAAAGGTTACTTAAATAAGAATTTTTCAATGAAAGACCTCGGTGAAGCTGCTTATATATTCGGCATCAAGATCTATAGAGATAGATCAAGATGCTTAATAGGACTTTCACAAAGCACATACCTTGAAAAAGTTTTTGAAGAAGTTCAAAATGGATTAGTCAAAGAAAGGGTTCTTGCTTGTGTTACAAGGTGCTAAATTGAGTAAGACTCAAAGCCCGACCATGGCAGAAGATAATAGAGAGAGAATGAAAGTCATTCCCTATTCCCTAGCCATAGGCTCTATACGATATGCCTTGTTGTGTACCAAACTTGATGTGTGTTTTTTCATGTGTCTGGCAAAGGTGGTACAAGAGCGATCCAGGAGTGGATCACTGGACAGCGGTCAAAGTTATCCTTAGTAACTGGAGGACTAAGGAAATGTTTCTCGATTATGAAGGTAATAAAGAGTTCGTCGTAAAGAGTTACGTTGATGCAAGCTTTGACACCAATCCGGATAACTCTGAGCAGCAAACCGGATACGTATATTGGAGCAGTCATTTGGAATAGCTCCAAGTAAAGCGTGATAGCAGCATCTATAGTATGACATAAGGATTTGCAAAGTACACACCGATCTGAATGTTGTAGACCCGTTGACTAAAACCTCTCTCACAAGCAAAAAAACATGATCACTCCTTATAACTCTTTGAGTGTTAATCACATGGCAATGTGAACTAGATTATTTACTCTAGTAAACTCTTTTGGGTGTTAATCACATGGCGATGTGAACTAGATTATTGACTCTAGTAAAATCTTTGGGTGTTAATCATATAGCGATGTAAACTATGGGTGTTAATCACATGGCGATGTGAACTAGATTATTGACTCTAGTGCAAGTTGGAGACTAATGGAAATATGCCCTAGAGGCAATAATAAAATGGTTATTATTATATTTCCTTAATCATGATAAAGGTTGATTATTCATGCTAGAATTGTATTGACCAGAAACTTCAATACATGTGTGAATACATAAACAAACACAGTGTCCCTAGTAAGCCTCTACTAGACTAGCTCGTTAATCAAAGATGGTTAAGGTTTCCTAACCATAGACATGAGTTGTCATTTGATAACGGGATCACATCATTAGGAGAATGATGTGATGGACAAGACCCATCCGTTAGCTTAGCATTTGATCGTACTGTTAATTGTTATTGCTTTCTTAATGTCGAATACATAATCCTTTGACTATGAGATCATGCAACTCCCGGATACCGGAGTAATGCCTTATGTGCTATCAACCATCACAACGTAATTGGGCGATCATAAATATGCTCTGTGGGTATCTCCGAAGGTGTTTGTTGAGTTGGCATGGATCGAGATTAGGATTTGTCACTCCGAGTATCGGAGAGGTATCTCTGGACCCTCTCGGTAATACACATCATAAGAAGCATTGCAAGAAAATGACTAATGAGTTAGTTATGAGATGATGTATGACGGAACGAGTAAAGAGACTTGCCATTAATGAGATTGAACTAGGTATGGAGATACCGACGATCGAATTTCAGGCAAGTAACATACCAACGGACAAGGGAATTACGTATGTTGTCATAAGGTTCGACCGATAAATATCTGCGAAGAATATGTAGGAGCCAATAGGGCAACTAGGTTCCGCTATTGATTATTAACTGGAGAGGTGTCTCGGTCATGTGTACATATTTCTCGAACCCATAGGGTCCGCACGCTTAACGTTCGATGATGATATAGTGTTATATGAGTTATGTGATTTGGTGACAGAATGTTGTTCGGAGTCCTGAATGAGATCATGGACATGACGAGGAGATCCAGAATGGTTCAGAGGTAAATATCGATATATATAGGACGATGGTTTTGGACACCAGAAGTGTTTCGGGTGATACCGGGTACTTATCGGGTCACCGGAAGGGGTTCCGGGCAGCCTCGGTAGGTTATTGGGCCTTATGGGCCAAAAGGGGAAGAGCACACCAGCCCACAAGGGGCTGGTGCGCCCCTCCACCTCTTGCCCACGCACCAAAGAGTGAGGGAAGGAAAGGGGAGGCGCTCCAAAGGCAGCGAGCCCCCCTTTCCTTTCCCCCATACACAAATATGTAGGGGGAATTCGGCCAGGGCAGGCGCCCTAGGGCAGCCGCCGGCCACTTGGGGCGCCCTAGGGGCTGCCTCCCCTCCCCCCCTCCACCTATATATATGAGATGAGGGAGAGGGGCAACACACACCACGATTCCCTAGCCGTGTGCGGCGCCCCTCTCCCTCTAGTTCGTCATCGGTCATATTTTTGTAGTGCTTAGGCAAGGCCCTACGGAGATAGCTTCATCATCACCGTCACCACGCCATCGTGCTGCCGGAACTCATCTACTACTTTGCCCGTCTTGCTGGTTCAAGAAGGCGAAGACGTCACCGAGCTGAACGTGTGCTGAACGCGGAGGTGTCGTACGTTCGGTACTTGGTCGGTTGGATCGCGAAGAAGTTCGCCTACATCAACCGCATTGTCAAACGCTTCTGCTTACGGTCTACGAGGGTACATAGACACACTCTCCCCCTCGTTTCTATGCATATCCAAGGATAGATCATTGCGTGTGGCTAGAAAAAAATTGTTTTCCATGCAGCGATCCCCAACAAATCTGCCCCATCGTTCCCACCATAGAGGATCTCCACCGGGTTAGGGTGAGATTCGATCACCTCGTGCTCTCTTTCTCCGATTCAATGCACAAGGATAATGACATATATCTTGCCATGATTGCAATACTTCCATCCACCAAATTAGTTCGTTAGAATAGACTCGAGCAGAAAATAGGTTTAGGTTTCCGCCGAACTTATCTCATGTCAATCGAATAGGAATTTTTTATCCCACAAATTTGGCCCTGGCCATTGCACAAGTACAACTCAGTTCCACCGTTACGTACTAACCGGTGAGACTGAAAGTAAAGTTTCAGTGAAACCCTAACAACTCGGAGCCACCAAACCACATCTCGGTGCAACCGAAATGAAGTGTTTTGGTTCTGTGAGTGCTTCGGTGTCACCGAAATGACCAACTCGGTAGCTCTGAAATGCATTCTCTGAAAACCTAGAACTAAAGTTTGAACTGTAATTTCTGAAAAACTATCTGCTTTTTGTGATACTCATCTGGTCTGCCCCCATACATATCTATTCACAGGGTGCGTCTGCAAGATGCCCAGTGCCAGTGACAGCTAGAATGAGTCAGAGCATCAAGTTGATATCAGTGAGGGATCTAGTCCAGAAGAGAGCTATGATGAAGGTAGCATGAGCACCCCTAGCAACCTGCCTAAGGCTGTCAGGAGGACTAATTAAAACATGGGCTCGGAATCTGAGGATGAGGACTGCTAGCCTGATGAAGTGACCTCCAAGAAGAAGAAAGTGCTTGCTAATAAGTATGGCACTGCAGCCAGCTCTAGACCTTCTGCCAAGGAGAGGCTAGTTGTGAGGAAGATCCCAATCTCCAAAACTACCCAAGCCTCGGTTGCAAAGGAAACCAGGACCTTCACACTTGAGAATCCATGTGATGAAGAAGCAGATGCCATCAAGAAAAAGAACATGGCTAGAAAGACTACAGCTACAGTCATTGGCACACCTTCCATGAGGGAAGATGTTCAGGAGGAGGAAGAAGAACATGCTGAAGCACCTCCAGCTAAGGCATAGAAACTCATGTCTGATGCCATGAAGACAGCTGCTCCCTCCAAGCCCAAGTCCAAGCCCAAGGTTTCAGCACCTAAGAAATCTACCAGAAACATCCCAGTTGCTGAGAAGAACAAGACCCCGCTGCCTGAGGCTGAAATTGATGGTGAGTCACTAGTGCTCAGGAAGATCAAGCCCAAGATTGCAGATCATGATAATGTTCATCTAGTTGTTACTCAGAAAGGACAACGGATTGAGGGAATGGAGGATGTCTGATCCTTACTCTTTCAGAAGGAGGACTGCTTGTGACTACCACTTTCATACAAGAGAACAACAAGATTTCTATGAGACAATTTTGCTTGATAAGAAGCCCATTTACAGTGACATGAAGTGAGTGGACTGGAAATACATTGATGCCAATGAAGATTATTTTCCCCGTGTTCATGAGAGCTTCAGACTTGCTGGAGTTGACAAGTTTGTTGGGAAGAAGCTCACCAAATGGAACGAGGAGATGAGCATGCAATTATACTCCACACCACACTTCTATCCATATGGGAGGATTGCATGGATGACTGAGGTTTCCAGATACCAGTCAATAATCTCATAGTGGGCTGCAATTCTTGGTGCTCCAGGGGAAAGAGAGGATGACATTGATGTGTATGGCAAGTGTAGGATGGATCACAACAATATGGCAAACATGTACAAGGAAATCCCTCCTGAGGATCTTGAGAGTCACAAACTTGGTCATGTGAAGCACTTGCTAGCTAGTTTGGCCACCACAAACACTATCTTGAGGCATACTCTTTTGCCCAAGTCTGGAGATGATAAGATGATACGTGGCCACACCATCAACTTGCTCCACTTGTTAGACAACCCTCAGAAGTTCAAAGTCATGAGCTTGATAGTAGAGATAATCAAGAGGACAGCTGCTGATCAGAAGAGATCTTGTGGATATGCTCCACGCGTTCATATGATCATCAACTCCAAAGTTGGAAATAGCACTTGTCTACTTGATCGTGAGCATCTCCCTCTTCAGACAAAGTTCGAGGATAATGTGGTGGTGATGGATCCTTCACACCCCACATCTGTTGAGGCTCAAGAGAAGATCCAGGCAGCAGCAGTAGCAGCAAAAGAAGCTTCAGCTCCCAATGCACCAATAGCAAACCTCAAGTCAAAGAATGGTTAGATGAGATATCTGCTAGAGGACACCCTAAGGAATGAGAGGAGTCTAGCCAACATTTCCAAGAATTAGGACAGTCTAGAGCGGTTTGTCGAGACAAAGATTCATGATCTTGATGTGAAGATCATAGTGGTTCAGACAGTTGTGGAGAAGCTATAGGTAGATGCTTAGGTGAGTAGGATTGCTACAGAAGACAGTGGAGATGAGAGACCTACCACTCATAGGTTCCAGACTTTACCTAGAACACCGAGAACTTCAGCCGTGCTAGTTGCAGACACGAGGACCACTCACTCTGCACCTGCTGCTACTGCTCTAGTTCAGCCTCTAGTGTCTACTCAAAAGTCCAGCAGACATCTTCAGAGGCATTTGCAGACGCAGTTCTCTCAATGCCATCTACGCTCACACGAGTGTAATGCCCAGGATGCGACTATATCTCCTACGTGTCGAGGCACAACTTAGAGACATAAGTGCATTCTAGAATGATCACAAGTGTGGTATCTTTGCACAACTCATGTAAAAGATCAGGGATGAAAGACTAAATAGTTGGCTTACACTCGCCATGTCACACAATGAATACAATAACATACATTCATCCAAATAACACAGGGTCCGACTACGGACAAAATCCAAACGAGAAAAGATACCACAACCACAAGGCCTGATCTCCCCTAGTAGGAACCACTACTGATCGTCGGGATACGTAACATAGAAACGACCATGCTCTTTATCGAACTCCCGGTGAAGCTCTGATCCATCTCCTGCATTGTTCTCAGTTGTACCTACATCTGGTGTGTGTTGTAATCTGTGAGTCACAAGGACTCAACAATCCCATTCCCGGGTATCAAAACTAACAAAGCCTTTAGGTGTGGAGAGGTAATAAAGTGTTTGCAGCAAGCACTAAGCACTAGCTTAAGAAGTCAGAGCGAGAAGATAAATGTGCCAACGGTCGCCAAAGATGATCAATAAGTGATCCTAGCTACTCAAGTTCATGCATAACCCCACCGTGTTCACTTCCCGAAGCCCTTCGGAAAGAGACCATCATGGTACTCACACATGTAGTGTATTCTTAATGATATGGTGTCAAGTTATCTACAACCGGATATTAACAAATTCCCATCTGCCACATAACCGCGGGCACGGCTTTCGAAAGATCAAAACCCTGCAGGGGTGTCCTAACTTAGCCCATCACAAGCTCACGATCTGCGGAGTCGCAACTCCAAACTGGGAAGACCCGGGTATTCCCGGAATCCCATGCTCAAGATATTTCAACAAAGGTAAAACTAATCCAGCAAGACCTCCCGGCGTGCCGACGCCCTGATAGTAGCCGCGCGTTTCTCGTCTCAGGCCACGACCGGATGGGACATTCTACAGAAAAATACCAGCCCTCGGGTTTCCCCAAGGTGGCCCTGCAGTCTACCCAGTTTGGACCAACACTCAAAACGAGCACTGGCCCAGGGGGGTTGATTAATAAATCCTCGGGTTAATTACTCCCTCGAAAAGTTTTAGTTGTTAGGCAAATGTAGTACCAAAGTTGGGCCTTGCTGGAAAAGCTTTAAGCAGAGCGAATTGTCAAGGGGGGGCCCATAAACCCCAACCATGTTAGGAACGCAAAATCAAGGAACATAACACCGGTTTATTAGGTCCTAAGGTGGCATGAGTGGAACAAAACACCAAGCAGAAGGCCAAGCCTTCCACACATTACCAATATATATGTGCATTAATTTAATTAAGATATATATTGTGTTATCCCAATAAAGAAGTCCAAACATGGAGCAATCTTCAAACTTCACCTGCAACTAACAACGCTATAAGAGGGGCTGAGCAAAAGCGCACTTAGCCAATCAACGGTTTGCTAGGAAGGCGATTAGAGTGTTTTCATGGCAACATAGGAGGCTGACAAGACAAGAATAGGCATCGAGGCATAGCTAAAGAGCGAGACAACTAGCAAGGCAAAGATAGAGGTGATATCGGGGAACGGTCATCTTGCTTGGGATCCCGCAAGGAAGAAGAACGAGTCCATGAAGAAGACAGACGGTCGTAGTCGAACGAATCCTCACAACTCCGGAACAAAACCGAAGCTAACGAGAGGAGCAACCGGAAAGGAGCAAACAACAGGGTAAACACACAAGCATAAGCATGGCATATGATGCACAACCAAGTATGATGCATGTTTGGTTTAAATATGCATGGCAAAGTGCAACCACAAAACTACAAGTTAAGTGGAGCTCAATATGCAACGAGTTGCATATTGACAAAACACCACGTTTAATTATTTAGTTTGTTCTCGGTTATGAACCCAACAAGTTTAAATGTTTTTTAAAACATGGCCAGAGGTGAAGCATGAGTAAACTAACTATCTAGGCATTTTAAATGAGGCCGGAAATAACAACAACAATTCTGGAAACTCCCCATGTGCATATTTAGTAATTTTTAATGCAAACAACAATGCAAACATTTTAAATGTTGTTATCATGATGCGGATGACATATGCAAGTTTTTATGCAATTTTTATTAAAAGTTGACATAAGAGATATGAAGTATTTGTCATCGTGGTGGAAAGGGGTGCCACAGCGACGACAATGAAAATGGTGCCACGGCAACATTCCGGCTCCGGTAGCTCGTTGAGAGACCGGTGCAAAAGAAGGATGATGGGAGCGTGTAATGCCCAGTATGAGATTATACCTCCTACGTGTCGAGGTACGGCTTAAAGGTATAAGCTCATACTAGAATGATCTCAAGTTTGGTATCTTTGCACGACTCATGTAAAAATAGGGATGAAATTGCAGAAGGATAGTTGGCTTACACTCGCCACGTCACACAATACATTACATAAGCAATCATCATCCAAAACATCACAGTCCGACTACGGACAAAGATCCAAATGAAAGATACCAAATACATAAAGCCACAAGGTCCGAATCGCCCCTAGTAGAAGCCACTACTGATCATTGGGATAGTGCACATAGTATCGACTACGTTCTTCATCAAACTCCGAGTACAGCTTGGTGCCGTCACCTGTGTAGTACACCATAGTACCTGCATCTAGTGTGGTGTAGAATCTGTGAGCCACGGAGGACTCAGCAATCCCGTTCCCGGGTAGCAAAACTATCTAAGCCTTGGGTGTGGAACAAGGCTGAAGAAAAAAAAAAGGTTGTAGCTGTACTAGCACTAGCTTACGTGTTTAGAGCAAGAAGAGAAGTGCCACGAGTGTCAAGTGATCACGAAGTGATCCTATCTAAGCACATCAATCATAACCCCACCGTGTTCACTTCCCGAACCCCTTTCGGAAAATGACCGTCATGGTTACTGACGCTGGTAGTGTGTTCTGATCATGGTATCAAGTTTTCTACAACTGGATATTAACAAATTCCCATCTGCCACATAACCGCGGGCACGGATTTCGAAAGTTCAAACCCGGCAGGGGTGTCCCAACTTAGCCCATTACAAGCTCACGATCTGCGGAGTCGCAACTCCAAGGTGGGAAGACCCGAGTACTCTCGGAATCCCGTGCTCAAGATATTCCGATTAAGGTAAAACTAATCCAGTAAGACCTCCCGGCGTGCCGACACCCTGACAGTAGCCGTGCGTATCTAGTCTCAGGCCACGGCCGGATAGGTCAGCCTACAGGTATATACCAATCCTCGAGTTTCCTCATGGTGGCCCCGCAGTCTGCCCAGTTTGGACCAACACTCATGTGGAGCACTGGCCCAGGTTGTTGATTAAGAACTCGGGTTTGCAACGCCCTATGCAAGTTTTAGTTGTTAGGCAAATGGAGTACCAATGTTGGACCTTCCTCGAAAAGCTTTAGCGCTAAGCGGGTTATCAAGGGGGGCCCATAAACCCCAACCGTGTTAGGGACGCATAATCAAGGAACATAACACCGGTTTATACGGTTCCTAGGGCGGCATGAGTGGAACAAAACACCAAACAAGAGGCTTAGCCTTCCACCCATTACCAATATATAGATGATTTAGTTTAAGAGTTTATATAGTGTGATATCCCAACAATAACTTCAACATGAAGCAAGAATCTTCAAATCTTCTCCTGCAACTAGCAATGCTATAAGAGGGGCTGAGCGAAGCTTACGTAGCCAAGCAAAGGTTTGCTACGTTGGGTGGTTAGACAGATTCATGGTTACAATAGGAGGCTAGCAAACAAACATGGGCATCGAGGCAATAAGCTAAAGAGCGAGACTTCTAGCAATAGGCAAAGATAGTAATGATACCTGGGTCAGGTCATCTTGCCTGTCGAGTCGTGGATGGGATCGTAAGACGGCTCCTCGAACTCAACCTCGGTAGTAACCTCGTTCTCGTTCTCGGCTCCCGGCTCTACTCAACACAAGAACACAACGAGGCACAAATCAAACAAGGTTCAATGCACAATCAACATGATGCAAGTATGATGCATATATGATGCAACACATGTCAAGGGATGAAGCACACAAGAACAACACAAGGCAACAAGTTTAAATGAGGCCGGAATCCACATATAGCTAATCCGGTAAGTCCTCATATGCATATTATGAAATTGGTCCAGATCTGAACAAGCCTTAAGTTAAAGTTGTTAAACAGCAAGTTAACATGCACCATGATGATCTACATGAAATTCTAGTCAAGTTTCATATAAAGTTTGTTTAATTCGGAGCTACGGTCTAGAAGATATGAGCAACACAAGATAAGCATGGCAACGGTGCAAGATGCACCCAAACATCAAGCAAACATACCCCAAACATGTAAACAAGAAGATATTATGATTCTACATGCAAAATCACACAAGTTTCATATAGGGCGCGCTCAAAACGGAGCAACGGTTCAACACATACACGTGAAACAAGATTCAATGCAAAGCTGAAATTAACAGCCACATAGCAACTTTGGAGCAAGAAATATATAAGCTACAGCACCCAAACATGATGACAATGAGCATGGACATGAATTAGACATATCCTACAGCAAACAACTCCATTGGAGTAACTCCATAGGAGGCATGAATCAATAGCAACAAGCTACACCAAATTGATCATGCTGTTAAAAACCTGACAGTTATAATTTATAGCAACTTGAGAGCAAGAAATAAATAAGCTACAGCAAGCCATATGAGCAAGTGAGGGCATGGATGGATAGACAATAACATGTACAACAAGGAATGATCATTGACCACTCCAAAACAAGCATGGATTTGACTAGGGCATCAAGCAAACATAGCATCAGGTTATGACAGATTCCAGACTTAGCAGAAATTTCATGAAGTATAAAACAGTTATGTTGGCATGGCATGTTTACAAGCATGTTTAAGTCACCTCAAGGCATATCATGGATAATGGTTTGCACCACAGCAAATACCACATGATGGGGACTCTAAAACATATTGACATGTAGCATGGAGACAAACACATCAATAGCAACGAGCACTTCAAATCCGCATCTCATAACATATTTCAGCTCTTAACAGCCACATGCACTTTGGCAACAGATATTAACATGGCAATATGAACCCTAACATGAATGCTACAGCAACCATCATGTAGAGCATTTCACAACGAACATTTTGACATATCATTTGCTTCATTTGGATAAACATGCACCAAGTTATCACATCTCAAACATGGCATGAAAATAACAAGTTGCAGCAGTTTATAACAAGTAGCACTTTTGCAACAGAGATTAGGACCTCTAGATGATCTTAAACAAGCATGCCACGATGGAACAAAACGTAGAGCACATCACCACGATCATTTTGATATATCATACGCCCAAAACGGACATGCACACACAAAGTTACAAGCAGTCCAATATGCAACATTATTAAACAATTATGGGACTTAGCAGTATTTTATACCTCCAAAAAGGTCAACGCGGGATGGGGATATCCCGGGACGGGACGGAGCGGCAGAGGCGTTTGGATCGCGGGGGTGGTGGATCTGATCCACCCCCGGATCCGGATCCGGATCGGCGGCTCCAGCGACCGGAGCGACGCCGGCCGGGGCGGCGGGGCCGGCCGGAACAGCGGGGCGGCTGCGGTGGCGTCGGAACGCGGCGGTGCCGGCGGGGAAGCGGTGGTGTCGGGGACCGCGGGGAGGCGGCTTCGGAGGCCGGCGGCGAGGACCTCGGGCCGACAGCGGTCGTGCTCCGGCGGCGGCCGGCGTCGCGGCGCCCGACGGCGGCGGGAGCCCAAGCGGCCGGGGCGGAAGGGACAAGGGCGTGGGGGGTCAGGCCCGGCGCGGCCCGGGCGCGGGCCGGTCGTGGGCTCTGCGGGCGCGGTGGTGCGGTGGGAGACTGGCGGCGGGGCGCCACGTGGCAGCGCAGGATTGGGCGCGGGGAGCGGCGTATGTGTCTGGCGCGCGGACGGATGTGTCCGGCGCGCGGACGGACGTGTTCGGCGGCGGACAGAGGAAGAAGGCTAGGGTTTGGACACAAAAATGGACGTGGGGGGACTAATTTATAGGCACAAGGAGCTAGGAGACTCCAAATGGGGAGCGGTTTTCGGCCACGTGATCATGATTCGACGACCGAGATGATGGGAAGGGTTGTGCTGGGTTAGTGGGCTGTTGTGGAGGGGGTATTGGGCCGCAAAGAGGTTCTTTTAGACCACTAGGTTAACCGTTGGAGTACCAAACGAACTCCAAACGCGAAGAAACTTGATAGGCGGCCTACACGTACCAAAACAACATCGCACGACAAGTCTCACGTCATTCCGGAAATGTCACACGGCCACACACGAAAGAAGGACTCGGGGATGCCACGAGCACGTGTGTGAGCGTCGGAACTCGAAACGGACAACGGGAAGAGACGAGTGGGACCGGGTGCAAGTGACAACACAAATGCAATGCAATGCACATGACGACATGACATGGATGAAATGCACACACGCACACGACAAAACAAAGAAACCCGAAATGAAAGAAGAGCCCAGAATGGAATTGTCGAAGTCAAAGTTCATATATTGCCATATTTGGAAAGTGTTACATCTGGGGCATTACAAAGCGTGTCAAGCAAGATGGTGGGGGCTCCCGGTTACCCGGTTCCCATGTGACAACGGCAAGGCAAAAGAGGGGCAACATGCACTAACAATTCAAAGTCGAGGCAAACAAGGGTGCATCTCATACATCACACAACATTCGTCCACGGGCATCGTTACGGCGGGTATACCTTTGAAGCGTGCGTTTCGGGGGGGGTCGAGATTGTCGAGGGAAGTAGTCGTACACGGGCGCCGTGGTAGTAGTCGTTTTCGGACGTCGTGGAAGTAGTCGTTCACGTTTCGTAGTCGCACATGTCGGCGGTAGTGGAACACTTGGTCTTGTCAGATCCATGGCGAAGGTAGTCGTACACGGTTTGTAGTCATACACTCTCCGTAGATGTTCGGGGTCATCATCATTCGTAATCGATGTAGTGGTACTTGGCGAATCCAGGACGGTCTTGTGACTTGCTGGTCTTGGTTCTTGTGATGAAAGTGGTGCAAGGAACTTGCGTTCCAGTCGTGTAGTCGCACTAGGCACGCAACGAGCAGCATGGGCAGAGCAGTGATAACAACAATCAAAAGAAGCAGCGATGGCCGCTTGGCCCAAAGACGACGGCGATGGAGGCGCCAGCCCCTGCTCTGAAGCAAAGGCGAGGCGCTTGCCTCGAGCGACACTGGCGGAGCCAGGATCTTCGGTCGGCGAGGGCGCTGCTTGGGGAGGCGGAGAGGAAGGCCGCGGCGGGCCGGCTCGAGGGAGTTGGTAGCGCAGCAAGGAGGCAATGACGAAGCCAGAGGCGAGGACGAGGTTGATGGAGACGACACGGGGCAGCGATGGCGTCGGGAGCAAGGACTATGAGGAGGAGGAGCTGAAACGGTGGCCGGACATGGCTGGGACGGCGGGGTCGGCTCGATCCGGCCGGATCCGGGCGCGACGGTGACAGACTGAGGTCAGACTCGGGCACCGGGGCCACTGGGAGGCAACGAGGAGGTCGCCGGCGCGGGCGTCTGGCAGGAGGACTCGGCGGCGGCCTGATTCGCGGTGGTAGGCGACGGCTGCGATAGCGGCGGCAGCGGCTCGCCGACCGACGAGGCGCCATGGCCGCAGGAGGAGGACACGACAGGAACAAGGCGAGGCAGCGGCTGGACGACGAGCCGTGGCGAGGCGGAGGAGGGGCGGTGCTCAGCGGCGGGGACAACGTCGAGGAGGAGGTCGGTGTAGGGGATCGGGCGAGGCGCACGAGGGAGAGAGGGAGAGATCGAGGGAGAGGAGCAAGGTGAGCGGCGTTGCGGGATCAGGCAGAGGAGATACGGGGATAAGGCGGAGGTCGGGCAGACCTCTTGGGCCAACTAGGTTAGGCCGCACGTGGGTTGCGACTGGGCCTAGTGCTCCTCTCTCTCTTTCTTCTTATAGATCTTCCAAAAAAACAGAAAACAAAGAAGAATAAAGGAGAATAAAGGAGGTGTTAGGGATAGTGTTTGGACAAGGGGTTATTTTTTCCGGACTCATAGAAATGAGCATGATCCAAGGAAAATATAAGTGGGCACGGGTGTGAAGTTGAATTCAAACTCATATGAATTTAATTCAACGAGTGTGAGAAAGAAGTGGGTATTTAGGAGGTCCAAAAATGTTAAGAATTTTGGTGGAGCCTCGATAAAAGAGATAAAGAATTATTGGCAAGGTATGAGAGTCAAAACTTGGAGTGAAATAGGCGTGGGGAATATTTGCAAGTGTGTTTAGGTGATTCCAAATCAATGGAATATTTTAATATAGCTCCCTAATAATATTGGGAGACTTTTATATGTTATAAAGAGGAGTCACCATTGTGAATATCCCTCGATTTAAATGGATCGAACATCCACACAATTTATTTAGTTGAGATGCAAAAAGGTTTATGACATGATGGCATGATGACATGATGCAATGCAAAAAAATAGAACAACCAAAAGAAACACACGGCGAAACCCGGAATAGTTGGAAGTCTTCTGGAGCGTCGGTCTTGGGGCGTCACAACTCTCCCACACTAATAGAGGATCTCGTCCCGAGATCCTGGAGATGGCACAGGATAGAAGAGGATAAAGGAAGAGGTAAAACAAAGTTGCTTCTTCGACAAACGAGTGAAACCACGAACCTTGAGAGGTTAAACAATCTTGAAAGAAAGAATACAACGGAGATGAACGAAGTTAAGAGCACTCAGGTAAAAAGAAGGAACAAGGGACACCACGAGAATTTGAAGGTTGCAAGGACATGAAACATGAGCTCACGGATCAAGGAATAATTTAAACCACTCTGGTTGAATAAAGCTAGAGAAGGAATAAGAACGAAAGAAATTGGACAGCATTCCGACTGAGAATAGAAGGAATTTAACATGAACATGCCAAGTTGGGATGAAACTTGATGAAATCAACAACACACTGCCTCCGAAACTACTGAATGAATGGCACAAGGGGTAAGAAAGATTTCAGACAGCACTCTGTTTGAAAAAGAGAGGCAAAACTTGATAAGCTGAGGGAACTTGAATGGAGGACACGACAATCCTGATAAATGGACTGGCAAGGAAAAGAACATGATCTTGACAAAAATAGATGACGGAACAAAGATATCAATATTACTATACCTCCGGAATAGAAGCTAGATCATTAGGAAGAAAGAAAGTAGAAGAAAATGATAACTTCTACCACCAATGAGTTTTGAAAGCATCCTTAGAAAGAATCACTGAACGGAGTTGTTGGAAAATTCAACAACAAAAGAATAAGCTTGTTGTGGGCTTATGGAAAACATCTCAAGATTATGAGGTGACAATCGGCCACTGACGAAAAACAATTGATTGGATTGAGATCAACAAGGAGATGACAACTCTTTCATAGAGAGGATAAATGAAGAATTTGGCTCATTTATAAGCACCACAATAACAACAATCCTTAGGGAGAGCTTTTAGGTGAAATACAACCCGAGATTACTCCCACAAATAAATTTAAGGGTGGGAAAGATCTCCTGAACAAAGAAAATGATGGATTTAAATATCTCATTCCTTACAACTTGTGAATCATGAAACATGAAATAAATTGTCGAGAATGACATAACACCACCTTAAAAGAAAAGGGAGCAAGAATTGCACTTCGAAATGCAAGTTGAAGAATACTTGAGCTCCTCCGACAAGAATCTTGAAGAACACTTCGATGATGAATTAAATCATGATGAACCACCAAGAAGAACTCTGGTAACAAAAGGATGAGACGTGAAGGATGAAAAGAATACGATAGAAGCGTTGCAATGATTAGATGAATCTTTGACGAGGTAATTGAGAGAGTTTGGAACTCCGGAAAGAAAAGACGAACAACCAATAATTTGATATCGTGAACGAAATCCAGACGAAGGAATTAAACACTTGGAAGAAACAAGAATAAGAATTATGTTATGAGTATCCTTCACCAATTTAAATTGATGACAACCAATGGATTTGGCATACTACTTATTCTCGTTGCAAAGAATTAAAGAGAGATCTCGCACAAACTTGAGAAAGTATTGAATGAATCACCGGTAAGATTTCAGAAAGAACGAATGAATTAATATGATAACAAGGAAGAGTAAACTTGAATGAACCACCGTAAGAATATTGAGAGGAACGAAGGGGCATCAATTAAGAATAGTTGGAGGACGAAGTTGAAAACTGAGAACGAATAAATCTTCTGAAATGATGGCCTTCGGAGGATCCAATGGAATGAATTGATGAAATGCTTCGGATGGGTAAGGAGAAGAATTTCTGACAAACGAAATAATTCAAGAGGATAACATGAATCTAGACCCACGAATCTCTGGAAGAACGGGTAAGGATTAAAAATAAACTCTTCTTCGGTCTTCAAAACCTGAGAATGACGACGAGAAATACAACAATGGATTATTGAGGCACTCCAGAATGAAGAATTAAAAGGTTGAACCAACGATGAAAAGAATTTCAGAATAACTCAGGAAAAAATTAGAAGAGTCGGGTAAGATCCTAGGAAAAACCTATGGGCCCACTCAAAATAAATCACCATTGAAAAAAATATTTCTCAAGAGATATTGCACTGGTTGAATTAAATGGCTTGAATAAGATAACAACCTCAAAAATAGCTTGAACGGATTAAGAATGGAAACACGAATCTTCCGAGATATCTTGAACACTCCAGAGAAGAATTAGAGAGAGTTGAATAAACAGGAGAGACTTCGGATAAGAAATTTCAACATGGGAAAACATGTGAAACAAGAGGAAGGATATAATCAACACCAAAGCTTGAATTAAATCCACCGGAGAAGAAACGAGAACGGAGAATGACAAACTTTGAAGCTCCTGAACATCTTCCTGAGAAATCACCGGATAAGAACATAGGCAAAAAAGAATGAAGAGACTTCACATGAATAAAATGGATACTTGACTAATAATTTTGGCTTCATGAAGAAAAGGGGTGGGAGGGTGGGGAAAAACAAAGACAACTTGGATGAATGAAACAGACAGCGTTGAGAAAAGACTAAGAGTTGATCTTGCAGATGATGAAGAGATCGGATTAACTTGAGGCAAAGCACGCCGGTTGAAAAGAATTTACATAATAATATCGATGATCATGAAGGATTAGCACTCCCATAGAAATATGAGAACACCGATTAGAAAAGGTATGGAATCACCACTTGACATCGAAGCAACTCGGATACCACAATCAAAACAAAAACAAAGGATTGATATGTTGCAACATAATCTTCACAATATCATTAGAACAAAGAATTGAACGAATGAATTTCGTAGCTTAATGGTACATCAACTTGTCGAGAAGCCACTTGGGAAAACAAATGATAGAATAAGACAACAAGGTAATAGATGGAACAAATACATAATAGTGGTTTCGTCCCACATGTTCGTGCTGAAGCCCCATGGCACGTGTTACAAAGGGCATTGCAATCCCCGGATCAGCATAGCCAAGGATCCTTTAAGATGCAACCCCCTAGTATAACAACGCCCATGATAACCTCTCCACTAGATGTTGAACCCAACCTCATATCATGCACCCGTTGGAAGATTACCTAAGAGCTACTTGAAACCCACCTATTAATTCCCGAAGCTTTCCGGTTATGCAATCTGGTGTTGGGGATACAAGGGACACACCGCGCACTCAACTCTAAACCTACATCTAGCTGTATCCATCCGTCAACACATAACCAGGTACCTTCGAAAACCGTTTACCTCGGACCTTCGAAACGCATTCGCTATACTAGCTGTGGCAATACTCTCGAACTATCTCCCCAGTATTGGGTGACGTCGGGGTTATCCCACCACCAGACATGCATAGAAGAGTTTTCGATGTCGGCCGCCTCTGGTATTCTAGAACCGCAACGATACATTTATGACGACAACACCTCGGAGCTCAACTCCCTGGGACACTGCCACAACCCCTAAATGGCAGGAGGCACCAAGAACAATGTTCTCGTCACAAAGATATCGGAACAATCCAAACAATACCCGCGTGATCCTAAAACAAATTGGTGAAATTTGAGAATAGTGCAGTTAAAACAACGTCAGGAGTCCTCACCAGAGCGATGAAGGGGATGAGGAGTAAAAAGAAATCCTCCTCTCCGATATATATATAGGACTCAAAACATATTTGTATGTGCGCCTAGACTCAACCGTCAGCGGTTCGATCAATTAGAGGGCTCCTAGGTCGGAGAAGGCTCTGAATACCAACTTGTAATGCCCAGGATGCGACTATATCTCCTACGTGTCGAGGCACGACTTAGAGACATAAGCGCATTCTGGAATGATCGCAAGCGTGGTATCTTTGCAAAACTCATGTAAAAGATCAGGGATGAAAGAGTAAATAGTTGGCTTACACTCGCCACGTCACACAATGAATACGATAACATACATTCATCCAAATAACACAGGGTCCGGCTACGGACGAAATCCAAACGAGAAAAGATATCACAACCACAAGGCCTGATCGCCCCTAGTAGGAACCACTACTGATCGTCAGGATACGTAACATAGAAACGACCACGCTCTTCATCGAACTCCCAGTGAAGCTCTGATCCATCCCCTGCATTATTCTCGGTTATACCTGCATCTGGTGTGTGTTTTAAGCTATGAGTCACAAGGACTCAGCAATCCCATTTCCGGGTATCAAAAGTAACAAAGCCTTTAGGTGTGGAGAGGTAATAAAGTGTTTGCAGCAAGCACTAAGCACTAGCTTATGAAGTGAGAGCGAGAAGAGAAATGTGCCAACGGTCGCCAAAGATGATGAATAAGTGATCCTAGCTACTCACGTTCATGCATAACCCCGCCGTGTTCACTTCCTGAAGCCCTTCGGAAAGAGACCATCACGTTACTCACACAGGTAGTGTATTCTTAAGGATATGGTGTCAAGTTATCTACAACCGGATATTAACAAATTCCCATCTGCCACATAACCGCGGGCACGACTTTCGAAAGTTCAAAACCCTGCAGGGGTGTCCCAACTTAGCCCATCACAAGCTCACGATCTGCGGAGTCGCAACTCCAAATTGGGAAGACCCGAGTATTCTCGGAATCCCGTGCTCAAGATATTTCGACAAAGGTAAAAATAATCCAGTAAGACCTCCCGGCATGCCGACACCCTGATAGTAGTCATGCGTATCTCATCTCAGGCCAGGACCGGATGGGACATCCTATATAAAAATACCAGCCCTCGGGTTTCCCCAAGGTGGCCCTGCAGTGTGCCCAGTTTGGACCAACACTAAAAACGAGCACTGGCCCAGGGGGTTGATTAATAAATCCTCGGGTCAATTACTCCCTCGAAAAGTTTTAGTTGTTAGGCAAATGTAGTACCAAAGTTGGGCCTTGCTGGAAAAGCTTATCTATTTTGCAATTGGGATTCTAACTGTTGTCGTCATCTCCGGGATGGCACCTAAAAAAGTTCCCAACCAGAACCCGGAGGTTGAGGATGAAACGCCACCATCCCCTCCTCCTCCGCCTGAGGCATGGCGGGCTGTGATGCAAGCCACCACCGCCAATACTTAGATGATGCTTGAGATGATGCAAGCTTTTCAAACTATTCAGAACAACCAGAACAATCAAGGGAATCAAGGCCAAGCTAACTTCACCAACCAGCCTCACTTTGCTACTCTGAATGAATTCCTTGCAAATCAGCCCAAGTCCTTCAGCTACTGTGTTGATCCGCTCGATGTCGAGGATTGGCTCACTGACATCAACAAGCATTTCGAGTGCAGTAATGTCAACCTAGTGGATTATGTCAAGTTTGCCGCATTGCAACTCAAAGACCAGGCCGCGGATTGGTGGCAACAGTACAAAGACTCCAGAGTGGGTCATGAGATCTCTTGGACTGACTTCTGCCACGATTTCCGTTCTCATCACATCCCTACCAGTGTCATTGAAGGAATGTGTGAGCAATTCCGCAATCTGAAGCAAAGCAACATGTCTGTCTACCGGTATAATGTCAAGTTCCAGAATCTGACCCGTTATGCTAAGTAAGACATTCCAGATGCAAAGAGAAAGATCTACCAATTCCGAGGTGGTCTGAAAGATGAACTCCAGCTTGCTCTCACTCTCTTCGAGCCAGCTGAATTTGATCAATTCTACAACATGGCTCTCAAGCAAGAAGCTGGCCAGCTCAAGTGTGAGTCTTCAAAGAAAAGAATCAGAGATGTAGTCAGCTGCTCTTCCTCCTCACAAGTGGCTACTAAGCAGCAGAAGTTCTGGCTTCCTCCACCTCCAGTGTTCCGTCCTCCAAGTCAGAACAAGCACTCAGGTGGTCGTGGATCTTCCCACCCACCCAACCCAAGCAACCAGAACAAGTCTCAGTTTCAATCTACAAGGCCAAGCGGTCCTTATCATCGGCCACTCTCTGAAGTTACTTACAACAAGTGTGGTCAGAAAGGTCACTATGCTAACAAGTGCACCCAAAGGCGCCTTCCACCTCCTCCTCCTATCAATCCGTCAAGCAATGCAATTGTGGAGCACAATCCTAAGTATGCAAGAGTGAACCTGATGAACTCAGCTCAAGTGATCATGGGTACTCTTCCAGTTAACTCTTTTCCTGCAAAAGTGTTATTTGATTCAGGTGCATCGCATTCGTTCATGTCTTTCCCTTTTGCATCGCACCACAATTTTCACACCGAGGCATTACCAAGGGCATTGAGTGTGGTTTCTCCGGCTAAGTGATTGAGATCTAGTATGATGGTTCCGGATGTTTCCATCAAGATGGGCGATTATAAATTTCTAGCTTCCCTGATTGTTCTCGGTAATTCGGACATTGATCTTATTTTGGGAATGGATTGGCTCTCTAAGAATGATGCTCTTCTTGATTGTGCAAACAAGGAGGTCAATCTAACTCGTCCTTCCGAAGACGTGATTATCTTCGCAGCTCGAGATAACACAATCAGGCTATTCTCCCTCAATGACAAGGGCGAGATTAATGCCATATCCCAGATTCCGGTGGTTTGTGAATATGGATATGTACTTCCTGAAGAATTGCCAGGGATGCCTCCCAACCGTCCAGTTGAATCCGTCATTGAACTTGAACCTGGTACGGAGCCAGCCTGTCGGCGTCCGTACAAGCTATCTCCTAAAGAGTTGAAGGATATGAAGGAGCAACTCGACGAGCAAGAACGCTTGGGTCTGATCAGACCGAGTTCTTTTCCTTGGGGTTGTGGTGTTCTTTTTGTCAAGAAAAAGGATGGTACGGAACAGTTGTGCGTTGATTACCGGCCATTGAACAAGAAGACAATTAAGAATAAGTACTCGCTCCCCAACATCAATGAACTGTTCGAGTAGCTCAAAGGAGCCAAGGTTTTCTTGAAGCTTGATCTCCGAATGGGCTACAATAGAATTCGTATCCATGAAGAGGATATTCCCAAGACCGCATTCAGGACAAGTTATGGCTCCTACGAGTACACAGTCATGTCCTTCGGGCTTGCAAATGCACCTCCTACCTTCTCTCGGATGATGCATTTCATATTCAACCCCTACACCAATGAGTTTGTCCTCGTCTATCTTGATGATATTCTGGTATTCTCCAAGAATAAAGAAGACCACGCCAAGCACCTCCGTTTGGTTCTTGACAAGCTCAGAGAGCACCGCTTTTATGCAAAATTCTCAAAGTGCGAATTTTGGCTTGATGAAGTTCTCTATCTGGGTCACATTATCTCTGCCAAGGGCATTTCAGTTAACCCCGAGAAGGTTGAAGCTATTGTTAAGTGGGAACCTCCTCAAAATGTCAAGCAACTCTGAAGCTTCCTCGGGCTTGCAAGCTATTGCAGAAGGTTCATCGAGAACTTCTCCAAGATTGCCAAGCCTCTGTCCAACCTATTGCAAAAGAATGTCAAGTATTCTTGGACTCCTGAGTGTGATGTGGCATTCAATACACTCAAAGAGAAGCTTGTCTTAGCTCTAGTTCTGACTCCACTTGATGAATCCAAACCATACCAAGTATTTTGTGATCCCTCTTTGCAAGGTCTGGGTGGTGTCCTTATGCAAGAGAAGAAGATAGTGGCATACTCTTCTCGGTAGCTCAAGTCAAACGAGAAGAACTACCCCACTGACGATCTTGAGTTGGCGGCAGTTGTCCACGCTTTGATCACATGGAGACACCTCTTGCTGGGCAGACAGGTGGACGTCTTCACCGATCACAAGAGCCTGAAGTATATCTTCACACAACCAAACCTCAACCTCCGTCAGACTCGTTGGGTCGAAATGATTCAAGAGTACAATCCAAGCATTGAGTACACTCCTGGCAAGGCTAATGTGATTGTAGATGCCTTGAGCAGAAAGGCTTATTGCAATACTCTCATCTTCAAACCGTTCCAACCGGATCTCTGTGAAGCATTCCGAGAACTCAACCTTCAAATTGTTCCACAAGGATTTCTTGCCAACCTTCAAGTCGCTCCTACCTTGGAAGATCAAATCTATGAAGCTCAACTTCTTGATGCTATGGTGAAGAAAGTGAAGCATGGTATTGCCAAAGGTACTCCAAAGTACAAGTGTTACCACATTGATGACAAGGACACCTTATTCTTTGAGGACCGGATTGAGGTTCCAAAAGGTGACCTACGGAAGGTCATAATGAATGAGGCTCATAATTCCCTTCTCTCAATAGATCCAGGCAGCTCCAAGATGTATCATGACCTCAAGCAATCATATTGGTGGACTCGCATGAAAAGAGAAATTTATCAGTTCGTGAACGAGTGTGATGTCTGCCGCAGAGTCAAAGCAGAACATCAACGTCCAGCTGAACTTCTCCAACCTTTGCCTATTCCCGAGTGGAAATTCGATCGCATTCAGATGGATTTCTTCACCGGCTTCCCCAAGTCCAAGCGAGGAAACGACGCTATCTTTGTGGTTATTGATAAGCTCATAAAGGTGGCTCATTTTCTTCCAGTCAAGGAATCCATCAACGCGGCTCAACTGGCAGAGTTTTACACCTCCAGAATTGTCTCTTTGCATGGTATCCCTCAAGTAATCTCCTCAGATCATGGAAGCTTGTTCACTTACAAATTATGGGTTCCTTTCAGTCAGCTATGGGTACCAAGATTCGCTTCAGCACAGCTTTCCATCCTCAGACAAGTGGTCAAGTCGAGAGGGTGAACCAAATTCTTGAATATATGCTTAGGGCATGTGTAATCTCCTTCGATATGAAATGGGAAAACTGTCTTCCATTTGCCGAATTCTCCTACAATAACAGCTTCCAAGCAAGTTCACGCAAAGCACCATTTGAAATTCTCTATGGCAGAAAGTGTTGTACCCCTCTCAACTGGTCCGAGATTGGTGAACGTCAACTCCTTGGCAATGATTTGATATCAGAGGCCGAAGAGATGTACAAAGTCATATGTAAGAATCTCAAGGCCGCGCAATGGCGCCAAAAGAGCTACTATGATGTCAAGCATCGTGACTTGGCTTTCGACATTGGTGATCATGTGTATCTTCATGTTTCTCCTATGAGGGGCACTCAGAGGTTCGGTATCAAGGTCAAGCTAGCTCCAAGATATGTGGGCCCTTTCAAGATTGTTGGAAAAAGAGGCAACCTCGCCTACCAACTTGAGCTTCCTCCAAACTTCTCCAACGTGCACGACATGTTCCACGTGTCACAACTCCACAAGTGCTTCAAGATGCCCGAGCGCACCGTCGCCTTCGAAGAAATTGATCTTCAAGATGACTTGTCTTATCATGACCACCATGTTGCTATCCTTGAAGAGACCGAGCGCAAGACTCGCAACAAATCAATCAAGTTCTTGAAAGTGAAGTGGTCGCACCATACCGATCAAGAAGCTACATGGGAACGCGAGGATCACCTCTGTTCTGAATATCCAGAATTCTTTCAGTCCTAGATCTCGGGACGAGATCTTTTCATAGTGGAGGAGAGTTTGTAACGCCCCAGATGTAACAATTCCATTTATGACAATATATGCATTGTTGACTTAATCAATTCCATTCTGGGCTCTTCCTTCATTTCGGGTTTCTGCGTTTTTGTTTTAAGCATGTGTTGCATATCGTTATGTTTTTCCATCATGTGCATTGCACTGGCATAGTCTCACTTGCATCCGTCTGTAGTTGCATTGTCTCCGTCCTCTCCGTTGTTCATTTCGGATTCCGACTCTCTCACACGGCACCCGTCGCACCTCTCAAGTCTTGTTTCGTGAGCGGGATAAAAACATCCTCGGAAGGGGCCGAGAGTTATCGAGTGATCTTGGTATATCACCGGTAGACCGCTTGTCAAGTTTCGTCTAGTTTGGAGGTCGTTTGATACCCCAACGGTTAACCGCATCACTCGCCGGAAGGCCTATTTCTTTTGGCCCAGCACCCCTCCACAACAGCCCACTAGCCCATCCTAACCACTTCCATGCTCTTGGTCGTTGGATCATGATCGTGTGGGCGAAAACCGCACCTCATTTGGACTCTCCTGGTTCCCTCTACCTATAAAACAGCCCTCCTACGTCCATTTTTCGGGCAAACCCTAGATCAAGTCGTCCTCCTCCATGCCGGACACGTCCGCCGCCGCCGGACGCGTCCACCAGCCTCCTTCGCCGCCACATGGCAGCCCGCCATTCGCCGTCGAGCCACACCCACTTCCCCGCCGCTGCGTCCCACCGCGGGCCCACGGAGCCCAGGGCAGGCCCGCCCAGCCCGGCTCCCGCCGTCGGCCGCCCCGGCTCCCTCCGCCTGCATCTCAGCTGCCCGCCGCCGCCTCGGGTAGCCGCCGCCGCCGGCAGTTGCTCTGCCACCGGGGCGCCGCGCCACACCGCAACCCCGTCGCCGGCCAGATCTCGCCGCCGCCCGAGCCTACGCCACCAACTGCCGCCGCCACCGCACCTCACCAGCCGCTCCGCCGGGCCTCCTCGTGGCCGGCCTGTCCGCCGCCTCCGCGTCGCCGGCCCGAACCTCCTCCCGCCGCCGCCCCGTCGTCCGCTCCGGCGAGCTCCGCCGCCGCCGGGCCCCGCTCCGGTCGGATCTGCCCCGGGTGGATCAGATCCACCGGGAGCCGATCCAAACGTCCCGCTCCGCCCAGATCCCTCTGTCCCGTTGTCTTTTCGCGGGGGGTAATTTCAACTAAGTCACGAAATCCCTATATTTTGTTGCCTCCTTCATCATGTCGTATCTTCATGCCCGTAGCTCCGAATCACGCATATGATATATGGAAATGTTCGTCTCGAAGTGCTCTACGTGATGGCATCAGTTTTGTGCATGTTAGGGTTCATCTAGATGTCTTAATCTTCGTTGCCAAACTGCTATGTGATGTTACTGTTTCAGCACTAGTTGTATGTTAACAATATGTGTGCATGTTCGTGAGGTCGTAACTTTGTGCATGTTGGTCCAAATGGAGTGCATGATATGTCAAAATGTTCGTCTTGTGATGCACTTCACGATGGATGCATTTGCATACATGTTAGGTTGAATTATGACATGTTTAACCCTGTTGCAAAAGTGCTTGTGACTGTTAAGTTGCTGAAATTGTTATAACTTGATGATTTGTCTTTTTCGTAGCATTTTGTGTGATTTTCTTTTCAGCCACATGTCAACATGTTTTAGGAGCATAATCATGTTATCTTTGAAGTGGTGTATTTGGTTTTCCATGTTATGCTCTGTGGTGACTTGAACAAGCTTGTAAACATGCCATGCCAATGTTGTTGTTTTATACTTAGTGAAAAACTGCTAAGTCTGAAATCTGTAATAACATGTTGCCATATAAACTTGATGCCATAATCTTTTCCATGCATGCTTTGGAATAAATAGTGAGCATGTCTTGATGTTCATGTTATGGTCTATCAATCCATGCCTTTGTTTGCCTATATGCCCTGGTGTAGCTTGTTGTTATCTTGCTCTCAAAATGCTTGAAATCTAGACCGTCAACCTGTTAACAGAACATTCAATTTGGCAAAGCTCGTGTTAAGCAACCCTTGCATGTAATGAATTGTTTCTTTGGATGAATTTGAAGTATAATATGGCTTCTTAATTCTCATATGAATTTCATGCTTGTTATAATTGTTTTGCTTGCTGTTATGTGCCTCCAAAGGCAGCTACAAAATATTCCTGGTTGCATGCCCAGTAAAATTCCACGAAGTCTGAGAAATATGTTAACTTATTGAATCTTGCCATGCTTGTTTAATTTTGTTGCAGCAAGTTTTTGGGTGTGCTCTGAGTTCATACTTGTTGAGAATCATGTCTACTTCGCATCCATGCCTTTTGTCATCATGTTTGGGTGTCGTAGCATATTTAATCCTTGCTCCAAAGATGCCATGTTGCTGTTAACTTTAGTTTTGCATTGCATCTTGTTTTGCTTGCCATTTGCAAATCGAGCGTCCGATTCCAATGATCTTTATATTGATTTCGACCGAAATCTTTCAATCTATCCAGTGGCATGCTTGGTTTGCCAAGATCTTGCTCATATCCATCATGTCTTCATATGTCCTTCCGGGCTTCATCCCCTTTCATACCGGTAGCTCCGTAGCATCATACTTGCATCTCTCTTGCATAGCATGTGTTCTTTCTCGTCAAGTGTGTTTGTTTGGATGCTTGTTCATGTTGGGTAGCACCGGGAGACGAGTTCGAGTCTGAGGTCGAGACAGCCGCTGAGTTCGATTACGAAGGACAAGGTCCCGAGTACACTGACGACTTACCATGCAATATGACCATTCCTTGATATCACATCTATTGTTGCCATGCTAGATGCCTCGCTCTATTGCTTATTGTGACACCTATCCTTTTGCATGTCAGCCCCACCTTGTCATGAAACCTCTAACTACCTACCTAGCAAACCATTGTTTGGCTAAGTTACGCTTTTGCTCAAGCCCCCTCTTATAGCTTTGCTAGTTGCAGGTGAAGATGAAGTTTGCTCCATGTGGATTGGGTTTTGGGAATAACACAATATCTATTATTTACATTAATGCACCTTATATACTTGGCAATGGGTGGAAGGCTTGGCCTTTTGCTTGGTGTTTTGTACCACCCATGCCGCCTTCAGAACCGATAAACCGGTGTTATGTTCCTTGATTTTGCGTTCCTAACGCGGTTGGGTATATGGGGACCCCTTGATAGTTCGCTTTGAATAAAACTCCTCCAGTAAGGCCCAACCTTGGTTCTATCATTTGCCTAATAACAACTAAAATTTGCATAGGGACTAGCTACCCCGTGGATTCTTAATTAACAACCCGGATCAGTGCTCCTCATGAGTGTTGGTCCAAACTGGGCAGCCTGCGGGGCCGCCTTGAGGAAACCCGAGGTATCTGGTATTCACCCATAGCCTGTCCCATCCGATCGTGGCCTGAGATGAGATACACGCGGCTCCTATCAGGGTGCCAGCACATCGGGAGGTCTTGCTGGACTTGTTTTACCATTGTCGAAATATCTTGTACACCGGAATTCTGAGTCTGATCGGGTAGTCCCTAAGAGAAGGGGTTTCTACCTCTGTTGATCGCGATAGCTTGTGATGGGCTAAGTAGGAACACCCCTGCAGGGTTATGATCTTTCGAAAGCCGTGCCCGCGGTTATGTGGCGGATTGGTATTTGTTAATATCTGGTTGTAGACAACTTGACACAAAACCTCAAACATAGTACACTAATGTGTGAGTAGTCGTGATGGTCTCTTTTCGAGGGAGTTCGGGAAGAGAACACGGCTGGGTTATGGATGACTCGTAGGTACACAGGATAATTTAGTGATCATGACTTAATTCACGACCGATGGCTTTCACTTCTTTTCTCGCTCTGATGATACGTAAGCTAGCCACCTCATCTACGCTTAGCGCTTGCAGCAACCACTTATACACTTTCTCCTTACCCAAAGGTTTTAACAGTTTTGATACCCGGGAATGGGATTGTTGAGTTTTCGTGACTCACAGATTACTACCAACATAGGTGCAGGTACAACCGAGTACGATTTTGTTGATGGCCAGGAACTCAAGTGGGAGTTCGATGAGGAACATGGGCGTATGTACGTGACGTTTCCCGACGATTAGTAGTGGTTTCTACTAGGGCCGATCGGGCATAGTGAGTGGTTATCTTCTTTTCATTTGGATTTGTCCGTAGTCGGACCATATTTGTACTTGGATGAATGTATGACTTATTTATGCATTGTGTGAAGTGACGATTGTAAGCCAACTATGTATTTATTTATTTTCCCTTTTGTTCTTGTACATTAGAATATGTGAAGATACCCTTCTTGCGATCATATCAAAATGCGATTATGCCTCTAAGTCGTGCCTCAACACGTGGGAGATATAGTCGTATCTTAGATGTTACAATGAAGCTCCCCCGAAGTGCGAGCTGTTTGACTAGCTGGCTGAGTAGGGAGATGCCTCAACGCCGACAACCTTATTCGCCGAGGCTACACTAGCAACCCCACTGGTCAACTCTGCCAGCGAACCACAAAATCCTCGATGCACCTCTTTGCTTTATGTTCGTTTGGGCAGAACCTTTGGCGCTTCTCGTCCTCGACAAGCTCTAACGCGGCCGTGCTCCCTCACCCCTTCTATTTAGGCTGAGCATAAAATCTGATACCTGGATCCCGAACCTGAATAACACGAACCCGGACCCGGACTCGAATAACCCGAGCACTAAATCGGGTAGCAGTTTTGAAATCCTGGATTTTATCGGGGAAATTCAGCTTTAGATCCACGGTACCCGATTACACGAATAGCCCAGACTAACCATCATGCCAAGTAAGACAAACGCAAAGGCCCAAAATAGCCACAAGCTAGCCCAAATTCCCCACTAAACCTGATTTCATTGTGTTCCTGTCCCATTGCCTTCGACCGACAAGTTCTTGACCCCCGATCCCTAGCTTCCAGCCGCCACGCCACGTTACAATCGCCGCGCCGCCTAGCTCCCGGTATCGGTCATCGCTCTCTGCTCCCTGCCAGACTCCTCCTCCTACTTGATCACTGCATTATCTAAAAAAACAAAAAAATTACTTCCTCCGTTAGCAAATATTTGTCTTTCTAGAGATTTCAACAAATAAACTACATGCAAAACAAAATGGGTGAATCTACACTGTAAAATATGTCTACATACATCCGTATGTCGTAGTTCATTTGGAATGTCGAAAAAGACAAATATTTCGGAACGTAAGGAGTACATCGCTAAGGGAGTCAGGGATCGTGGTGGCTACGCTACAGGAAAAGAACGTCCCATTTGCTCGTCGCCTAGAGGCTGGAGCCCTCGAGTCCTCCACGCCTAGAGCCCTCGGTGTCGACACCTCGTCCCTCGGTGGCTCTGCGCCAGTCCCTGCCTCTCTGGTCCTTAGATCGATCAGAATTCGGATTCAGGCCTACTAAGCATCAGGCCGCTGCCGTGGTGCCGCCGTTGCCTTCCTCGCCTACTTTCTCAAATTTCAGCCTCGTCGACGTCGTCTCGTCAGATTGATCGGTGACTGACTTTAGCCTTCAGGTGCTTAGCGAGCCCTTCTTTTCGATTAACTCAGTACTCGCAATTCCTATTTTTCTAATTAGTTATCTGCAGGGATCGTTAGAGATTGATTCTTACCTCTTCGGTTAAAGATCACAAGAAATTAGGTGAGTTAGACGAATGGTCTAATTACCAAACATCGACACATGATCTCAAATTGATATATGCTCAAGATGGGAATGGGCCGGGTCGACCCGCTGGGTCACCGACCCGGCCCAAAAAGTCAAGGTCAATGGGTCAAGCGGGTTGGCCCTAAAATGGTATATGGGTCAGTGGAGCCGGCACCGTGCGACCCGATGGGTCAGATGGGTCGACCCAATCTCGTACATGTAGTAGCTATTATACACACATATCATGTAAGTTGTTTATCTAAAATAAAAATGTACTGTGTAAGTTACTTGTGTTTGTGTTCAGCGTTGTGCAAACTGTTAAAAGTAAAGTATGTTCCCGTAAAAAAATGTACGTTTCTTGTACTGTATTTGATAGGCAATCATCAGCCGTTTTGGCATACGACGGTTGTTTAGCTTAGATTTAATTGTCTCATTGTCGTTCAAGGATCATGTACACATGTACATGATTCCTATAACATGAGCAATTAAGCAGATAATGTTTTCCCTATGACATTATTCCTTTTACGTAAATAGTGGATCAAACAGAAATTAGAAATGTGAAAATATGAGATCTTGTTATCTTACTAAATTATGTAAACAAAGCTATAAATGTGAATTAGCTGGATTTTGGGTCGGCCTTATGTACCCAACGGATCAGCGAGGCCACAATTTTTTAATAAAATGGGCCGACCCATGGCCTCACATATTGACCTTGGACCCATAGGGCCAGGTCCAAGGCCAGGTCCGGATCGGCCCGTTCCCATCTTGAATATATGCTACTGTATAAATTTAATTTAATTTTATTTATCTTCTTTATCTTGTGTTTCACTAATTCAGATTTGACTCATCATGGGAAAAATCAGTCCGGTGCCTATAAGCGCAAGAGAAAAGTACAAGAACAAAATTTAATTAATAAATCTTATAAAAGTGATATGGACAGATTTCTTAGAAAAAAGCACCACAAGTGTCATCTGATAATTAGTGTGTTGATCCTTCTACCCTTTTTTTTCGAGAAAACGCAGTTAGGCTCTTGCGTTTCATTGCATTGGAAAGACAGAGTATTTACATCCTCCAGGGAGGCAGGTTTACACAGCCATAGGAGGCTCAGTGAACGTCCCAGGATGCTGGCAAGACGAGCCTGAGCCCTGTGGCTCCAGCTTTTGCCCAACATCGGACTTCATCTTTGATTGTGTCGACAAGCTCATTGAGCGATGGGTTAGCATGATCGAAAACGCAGGCGTTCCTGTGCTTCCATACCATCCACGGCACCAAGAGTGCCACTGATTTCAGCGGCTTACGTAGGGTGGTCGGGGTGGTCTCCTTCGCGCGCAACCACCAGTCCATAAGCGTGTCGTCGTGCTCGGGCGTCGGCGCCGGCAGGCGTAGCCAGGAGAGGATCTCCTGCCATGTCTGCCTTGTGAAAGGGCATGTTAGAAGCAAGTGCCTGATCGTCTCCGGTTCCTGGTCGCACAACAAGCACCGCGGGTGATGCTGCAGGCCGCGGCGTGCGAGCCTCTCGGCGGTCCAGCAGCGGTCTTGGCAAGCCAGCCAATGGAAAAACTTCACTCTAGGCGGCGCCCAGGTCCTCCAGATGAGTTTCCAGGAGCGGCAGCCCGTGGCTCCTTGGAATGTTGCCCTGTAGCATGACTGGGCTGTGTATGCGCCGTTAGCGGTCCAGATCCAGAGCAGCTTGTCCGGCTCATTGGACAGCGCAATGTTCTGCACCAAGCGCCAGAGCATCAAGTACTGACCTATCTCCGGAAGGCCGATCAGCCCTCGGATATCCCGTGCCCAACTATTGTTGGTCATGCCCTCCGCCACCGTTCTTGTCTTCCTGCATTGCTTGGGGATGCACTGAAAGAGCCTGGGGGCGAGCTCACGGACACCCTTGCCATCAAGCCAACGATCCTCCCAAAAGAGTGATGTCCTTCCATCACCAAGGGCCATGGTCATAGATGCGTAGAAGAGAGCGTGCTCCTCTGGGGTGAAGTGTAGGTCCAGCCCCTGCCATGCTCTGTCCATGTCCGTGCGCTCAAGCCATAGCCAGCGCAGCCGTAGCGAGAGTCCAGTGCGCTCTAGGTCCCGGACGCCCAGTCCGCCATATTCGAGTGGTCGGCAGACCCGTCGCCAGTTCACGTGGCAGTGTCCCCCATGTGCGTCCGCGCGGCCCGCCCATAAGAACCCGCGCTGAATCTTCTCCAACTGCTTCAGGGTCTTCTTTGGCGGCGCGAGTACGAGCAGTTGGTGGATTGGTATCGCGCTGAGCACCGACCTTACTAGCGCGAGCCGCCCAGCCTTGTTCATGAGCCACGCCTTCCACAGGGGAAGCCGGCCCGCCACTGTGTCGACGAGTGGTTGCAGCTGCGCCGCCGAGGGGCGGCGGGTGGTGAGAGGGATGCCCAGGTAAGTGACCGGCAGGGTCGCGACGGGGCACCCAAGCAGCTCGACCAGCCCAGCAGTGGAGTCATCGCCGTGTATTACCGTGACCGAGCTTTTGGAGTAGTTCACCTTTAGCCCAGATGCCCTGCCGAATACATCCAGGATGCCTTTAGCAGCGGATATCTCCTCAAGAGTGGCGTGGCAGAAAAGCATCACGTCGTCAGCGTATAGGGAGATCGCCGGGATGGTGCGACGGGGGTGTAGCCGCTGGAGTATGCCAGTCTGTAGAGCATGGCGCATCAGCCTCCCAAGTGTGTCCACGGCCAACACGAAAAGTTGCGGGGATGTGGAGTCGCCTTGCCTCAGTCCGCGGTGATGCCATATTGGGGGGCCGGGGGTACCGTTAAGCATGACCCGAGTGCTCGCCGATGATAGCAGGATGGCCAGCCATTCCATGTACCGGTCCCCAAACCCATATTGGCGTAGCACCTCGAAGAGGAAGGGCCAGTATATGGAGTCGAAGGCACGGGTAAGGTCAAGCTTGAGCATGATCCTTGGCGCGCCGAGCTGATGCAGCAGCTTGAGGGATTGCCGGACTAGGGTGAAGTTGTCGTGAAGGCTGCGTCCCGCGATGAACGCGTTCTGGTTGCGGCTGACGAGGTTGTCCAGCCGGGGAGCGAGCCGCAGCGACAGAACCTTCGCGAAGATCTTGGCCACTATGTGAATCAGGCAAATCGGCCGGTAGTCGCCCAGCCTTTGAGCGTCCGCGCGCTTGGGCAGCAGGATGAGCAGCGCTTGGTTGAGCCTGCTAAACCCACGTCCCCGAAGCGCGTATAGCAGCTCGAAAGCGCTCCAAATGTCGTGCCGAATGGTGCTCCAGCAGGCCCGTAGGAACTCCGCGATGAAGCCGTCCGGTCCGGGCGCTTTGCGCGCCGGCATGCGCTTGACTGCCTCCCATATTTCCTCGTGGCTGAATGGCGCGTCGAGGCATGCGAGGTCGCTGGGGACGATGAGCTGTGAGAGGTCCAGGGTGCACTCCCGGGCCACGGCAGTGCCCAACAGGCCATCAAAGTGTGCAAAAGCCGCGTCGGCCATCCCCTCATGATCAGTGAGCACCTGGCCATCCACCACCAGGTTGTGGATGCGCTTCTTCTGCCGCCGAAAGGTGCACTGTCTGTGGAAGAGGCTCGTATTGGCGTCTCCGTCCTTGAGGCACGCGATGCGGGCGCGTTGCCTGGCGATCGTGCGCTCCATGGAGGCCATGCCCAGGTAAGAGATCTTGAGCTGCTTGCGGAGCCATTCCTCTGGTGGAGAGAGCACCCGGTCCTCGCGTGCTTTGTCGAAGCGTAAAATCAGCTCGCGTGAAATGGCTAGCTTTTCCCGGATATTGCCCGTTGACTTGGCGCTCCAGCTCGAAAGGCGTCGTGCAGTGGCTTGGAGGCGCTTGACCAGCCTCCGGAAAGGGTCGTCGTCGTGCACAGAGCTCCAGGCCGCGGCGACGGTGTCGTGGAAGCCGTCCAGCCGGAGCCAGTAGTCCTCAAAGTGGAAGCGCTTGTGGGCGGACAGCATGGGGGAGCAGTCCAGCAGCAACGGGCAGTGATCCGACACGACCGAAGAGAGGCATTGGAGGTGGCACTCGCCGTGCGCCTCTTCCCAGTCCGTAGTGCATAGCACACGGTCTAGGTGCACCAGGGTGGGTGGCGACTGCTCGTTAGACCATGTGAAGCGGCGCCCGTTGAGGTATACCTCTTTAAGGGCGAGGTCATTGATGACGCGGCGGAACCTGCCCATCATGCGCCTATGCAAGCCGCCCATGTTCTTGTCCTCATCCCGGTAAATGAGATTGAAATCTCCATAGAGCATCCACGGGCCGGGGCATGCAGCACGTATGTCACGCATTTCCTGAAGGAACGCGATTTTCCCGGCATCGTCCTGGGATCCGTAGACCGTCGTTAGCCACCAAGGCGTCCCTGAGGCCGCAGTCACCTTGGCTGTCATCCTTCTACCCTTGCACTTGCAATTGTTCCTTGCAATGATTCTAGAGATGGTCAGACAGAGACTTACACACACATATTATAATTGCTCGTTAGTTAAATAAAATTGAAATAGGGCCCCATTTTTTTTCGCACAGGGCACCGGATTTTGGCAGCCCGCCCTGCTCCCTTGTATACGGAATGAAAGCAGTACTAACTGAATTTCGTCAGTAAAAAAATTAGCCATTGCAGGCCATGGGTGGACTATTCATGCCGAGGCATATATCCACCAAGACTGCCACTATCAGCATCAGATAGTATAATCTTATATTCCACATTTGTTTGGTTGGTCGAAGGTTCAAATTTGTAGGTCTGAAAATTCTTTCAAAAAAGGAACAGTGCCTAACCTCTATGTTGCAATACGATGACATCGTTACACCAAACAACGCTGATTATAAATACTCGTTGTAACTCTTGCAAATGAAAAAATATGCCTGTCACCCAGATGGAACATTGCTTAGTAAGCGTTACAATTCAATAGGTATAGTATCATCCTTGCACGCAATGACCGGTGCCCAGCCACTATACTTTTCAGATGTCCTTCATCCAAAGGAGCACTGCATGAAACAAACGATCCGTCAATCATTTGCAGAGGCAAGGCATGTTTTGCAATAAAGTGTTTAAGTATAGAAAAGAAAGAGCCAAGGCACCATAAGTCCACAACTCTTACCACAATAAAGTTCACTAAAGTTAAAACGTCATGGTGTTCGCGTAAGTTAAAGGGCCACCAATATAAACATGTAGGAATCC
>LR738715.1:379450057-379474657 GCA_902687465.1 Secale cereale | reverse complement strand
AGTGAAAACACTCACAAAATCAGGGGCGGGGATAGGCTTCAAGGATAGGGAGTGTCTAGTATGCGCACATTCATGGCGACGGGAGGCCATATAAGGGGATGTTCAATGCAAACTAGCTAAATGAGGAAGTAAAAGAAACATAAGCAGCCTCACAATTGACCACTCTCAAGTCTACTCTATAGATCAGATAGACGGTGCACTGTGCTGATTGCCACAGTTGTCCGTATTGCGTAACTGATACTGATTGAATTCTTGGTTGATTATATGTTATGGCAGCATCACTCCAAGCATGGTTGGCACTATTCAAGTGGTTCCAATCACAAGATCAAAAGTCAAGCAATTGCACCTGCGGATAGTCAGATACAGGGGGACAGATCTTCTCCTACTTGAGTTGCAACAATCTAAAGTTCACAAAACTGACCTCAAGCTGATATCTCTCCACTTTGTGTTACTTTTGACAATACCGGTGTTGTCAACGCCAGGTTGTAAAGAGAAGCAAGGCGTGTCAATTCTACCGACTCAATACTATGTTCAGGAGCTGCATCAATCTAAGTAGGATTTTGTAATAGGCCGAGCATTATTCACTAGGAGCAGGTGGAGTGTAGTACAAAAGGTAACCTAATAGAGTTAAATAATACCCAGAGAAGAAAGAGACTTGTGAGCTTTGTTCCTCCCCTAGGGTTAGTGCTTCTGAGCCACTCTAGGATTGGGGGAGTTCCTCCACCATTGTTCATATAACCATTTGTGTTTGCAAGAACCAAAGTGTGGCAATGTAAACCAAGCATGTATGTAGGTCTTTCATCAGAGGCTATCACATTGGTGTGCGTTGTTGGAACACATACATCAAGCAACTCAGGGTACAAATTTAAAGTTATGAAGATATTAGTTATCATTCCAAATAGATGAATCGTAGCCTTAAGAAAAAAAAAATGGAAGATATGTCAAAACAAGTTTATTTGAATACATTGGAAACCAACCGGTAACAACCTGAAATTGGCTATAAGCAGGACTTGGACATAAAAAAAAATATCAACCAAGTCCTGGACACTGCTTCCACTGCTTCTTTATTTTTATTTATTAAAAACAGGCCTTCCACAAAGTCACCAAAAACAACTACATGGTACAACAATGAATCATATGGGCAAATGATAAACCTGAAACAACACAAGGTCGGTGCTATGTACTCCCTTCGATCCAAAATAAATGCCGTGGTTTTAGTTAAAATTTAAACTAAGACCATGACACTTATTTTGGATCAGAGGGAGTATATCTTTAATTTTTTGTGCAAATTATGAACATATAGAATGGCTCTGTGCACTAAAAACATGCTGTGTCGCTGTACTTCCAGGGCCCATGCGATTATTTAAAATTAAAACTATCATGTAATCTGAAAAGGAACTTACAGTCTTGTTCTACAGGGTTCACCCTGGTACAACCCAATAGAGCTTTACTTGTGAAGAATACCCTTCTTTTGTGTTTTAGGTTTCTTCTGAATATGATTCTGAAAGATGGGAAATATGAAGAAAAAATTAGAGCTGACAAGAAGACACGCGAACTTGGCTAAAGAAGGAAACATGGCATAAACCTTTTGTCTTTTTAGAGCCTCGACATCTGTCCTCTCCTTCCAATTGCTCTTACGCAATTTAATAGGTCGATTCCCAACATACTTTCCTGAGAAAAGTGAGTTCCAAACAAAATAAGTGCAAGTAACAGTAAACCAGAGCATGTTGATAAGTGACAGCAAGTGAATCGATGGAGCTCATTGGAAATGCTAACCATTCATTTCTTTTATTGCTGCAGCAAGGTCTGTAGGGTTTGAAAAACTGACGAATCCATAACCTTTTGTTTTGCCAGTCCTCTTATCTCTAACAACCTATAAGAAAGGGTGGTCATATACATCAGGTGCAAGCCAGATTTTGCAGATAGGAAAAGGCACACCCCAGCTACATGTAACTCAATATCTTGGTCAGCCATAAACAGATAGTACAACTGAACTACCAAAGCCTTATAGCTATATAGGTGAGGACCGTGATATACCAAATCTATGGAACTGGGTAGCTTAGCCTAATAAAAGAATACACGCGCGCGCATACACCTAAGAGTACATACTCCCACCACCAAACTGCCCTCGCCACGCACTACTGGGTGGGCTCATGCATGCCCGTTTAGCCTTTTGTTTTAAATAAACTACATAATTAACCACGGTCCAAGTCCCCTTTGCATGGATAAGGCTTACTTTCAAAATTGGTCTCGTGATAGTAGGGATTCTTATTGTGCATTGTTTGCCAAAATTAATAGCAGGCAAGGCAGTTACTCGTCCGACGGTGCTCATCAAGACGATCTCCGTCGGCATCATGAGACCCGGCAGTGTGCGCCTCATCCCGCGGTCATCAGCATGTCCAGGTGGGATGGTAGCTGCGGTGGCAACAAATGTCTTGGATGGCAAATTGCAAGAGACGTGAGAAATATTCTTACCCTTAAAATTCCAATTGAGTAGGTTGGATGCATTCATCTACTACTTATCCCACTCGATACCGATCGCAGTCGAGAAGTCATGCGGTCGGGCTGCTCGATAGCATACATGAGAAGGCTCCAAGAGAAGTCCTTCGGCGTCTCGACGAGAAGGCTCCACGACGATGACGACATGCGGCTAATGATGGGCAATGAGGATGACATGAGGGCAAAGACGGTTGTACGATGATGATGGACATGATCCACGTGGCTGCACACCGATGATGATGGATGCGTTTTGCATGGGCTGGCAGCCAAGTCTTGAACATGGTAGCGCTCCACATTTCTTTGAATCTCATATGGTGTTATGACCGGCGTCACTTATAGCCGGAGAAGGCCCAATGGGCGCGTTTACTTAGGGGCTTAGCCCAACTTATCTTATTTTTATTAGCAGCCAGAATTATATAAACAGTTGTAAGGCCAACTTTTGGAATTAAGCAATAAGTCATAACTATGAGAGAATTCCTTATTTAACACTATCTTAAAATTTTATTCCCTATTTGACACTATCTACCGGAGGTTGTACGGGAAGGAGGGAGTTTGGCGAGGGCGTGGGCGCGGTGGCCGGCGCGAGAGCGCCGTCACGTGGAAGAGGAGACGGCGGTGATGAGAGAGAGAGGGCGGCTAGGGTTAGGGTTCCGGCTCCTTCGGGGAGCCGGGCAATAGAATATGTCTTATTGCTTAATTCCAAAAGGGTGTCTTACAACTGTTTATATAATCCCAATGCTAATAAAAATAAGATAACTTGGGCTAAGCCCCTAACTAGACATGCCCACTGGGCCTCCTCCGGCTATATGTGACGCCGGTCATAACATCTCTCCCCGCCTGCGCAAAAAGCTTGTCCTCGAGCTGGAAGTCTGGAAAATGTTGGCGGAACTCCTCGAGCTTCTCCCAAGTGGCATCCTCCTCCGAAAGGCCTTGCCACTGGATCAACAAATGCCACACTCCCCGACGCTGTTGGACCTGCAACACCTTCGCCGGTCCTAGAAGAAGGCGCCTGTCGGAGGTCGGAGGTAGCACCGGCGTGGCCGCCTGCGGGTCTCCGCGGAAGGGCTTCAGCAACCCCACATGGACGTGGGCGGTCTGCCAAATCATATCCGCATGGACGTGGAACTGCGGGGACCTCAGGACCTCCAGACGGCCATGTATTATTGTCGGCGTTCTGGTAACCAGGGTACCCAGACTTGCCTGCCTGCGGCCCATGACGTGGCTCCTTCAGGCCTGGAACGGCCCATCTTCAGCAACGACACTCAAGACCCTCGCGAGGGACCAAGCCTCGCGGGGCGGATGACACCAAGACCTCCGGAAGGGGCAGCCTCGACTGGCTGGCTCCCGAGGAGCGGAGAACTCTATGCAACCCCCCACCTCGCGAGGTTTGCATGACGCAAGCCATGACGACCAAGGCCAGGCGGGCGCCAGCGGGCGCAGTACAGCAGTTTCCTCTTTCGTGCTAAGGAAGCGGGCTCAGATGCAGAGTCCCGAGGAATCTACCAAAGGTTTCCATTCCAGTGCAACAAGACCAAGACCGCCAGGACGACAGGACGAAGGTCATCACCGAGCCCACCATGGCGTCAGGATCAGAGGCTTTGCAGGCGAAGACCACCTTTAGTCAGGATAAGATGTACTAGTTGTCTCCCTTCAAAATTGGCCGTTGTGGGATCCCTTCCCGCCAAACATTTCGGGGAAGAGGACCAAGGCCATTATATAAGTAGGATAGCCACCACCCAACAAGAGGATGGATCATTCAGACCCTCTCTTCCACCACCTAGCAAGAACACCTCACCTCCAGAGGTTGTTCACTCATTGTACTAGTTCATCCACATCCCATCTCGAGGCTATAATCCACCATACTGCTGGAGTAGGGCCACTCACCGCTAGGTGGCTTGAACCAGGATAAATTGCCTCGTGTCTCTTTTACATTCTTGTTCATCGTGCTAGTTGGTGAGACAGCGAGTAGATAGATAGGCGAGGTTGAGATCTTCGCACGCACCCCAGAGTTCGAACCTAGTAGGGTTTTGCGGAGCCCTGAATCCGACATTTGGCGTGCCAGGTAGGGATGCGTGTTGAGGATCTACTCCCCTCAACGCCGTGCTCCTGCCACGCCATATAGCACCACGCATGGCGGGCGTCGCTTCGCCCGTCGAGCCGCGGGCGACATTCGGGGACAGAGTGGGCATCCGAGCCCTCTCCCCCGCTTTGCGACAAGTGCAGTGGCCACCAAGGTCCCGGCCGGCGCTACCGCCGCGGTACAACGGCGCGACAGACCCCATCGTGTTCCTCCCAGCCTATGTGGAAGCCGTCCGAGACGCCGGCAGCGACGACAAGGTGATGGCAAACTGGCTCCCCATGGCCCTCGTGGGGGAGCCACGCGCATGGTTCCTGAACTTGCCGGAGGCCTCAGTGGCTTCCGGGAGACGGTTATGCGGCCTATTCATCGCGCGCTACGCGGCGCACGGGCCCAACGTGGTCGCGGCGCTCCTCGGAGGGTCGGGCGCCGGCGTCGGACCGGCGCATCAAGCAGTTCATACGACGAGCGAGGGCCACGTGCTCGCCCCCGGGTTGGGTGGCACCTAGGTCCGACCTCACCTTTGACTCCAGCGACCATCCCGAGTCCACGGTGGGGGCAGGCGTGCTCCCCATGCTCTGTACACCCACCATATGCAACGTGGCCGTCACCAAGACCCTCATCGACGGCGGAGCCGGCCTGAACGTCCTCTCTGTAGAGAAGTTCAACCTTCTCCATGTACCTTGCGAGCGACTCCTCCCCACCAAGCCTTTCTCCGGGGTCTGTCGACGGTTCCACCAACCCCGTCGGGCAGATCCGCCTCCCAGACACCTTCGGCACGCGCCACAACTACCGCACCGAGCTCATCGACTTCAACATCGCCCACATCAACTTGCCGTACAATGCCATCCTCGCCTACCTAGCGCTGGCCAAGTTCATGGCGGCAACCCATCCCACTTACAACCTTATGAAGATGCCGGGAAGCAGTGGCGTCCTCACCGTGCCGGGAGAGACCAAGGACACGCTTCAAGCGCTCAGGCTGGCCTACGGGTTCGTAGCAGCTGCGCGAGCGCACGATGGAGGGGCGCCAGAGGCCCCGGGGGCTGCCCCAGCAAAAAAGAAGCAGTTGTTCTCTCAATAGAAAACGAAGCAGGTGCCGATGGATGAAAATGGGGGGCCAGACCCCACCTTCACCATAGGGGCCGGCCTCCCCGCGGACCAAGAAGAGGCTCTGGTTCGCTTCCTACGCGCAAACAAGGAGGTGTTCGCGTGGGAGGCGGCGGACCTAGTCGGGGTCCCGTGCGAGGTGATCGAGCACCACCTGACGGTGTGCCCGAACACGCGCCTCGTGAAGCAGAAGGCGCGGCGACAAGCTCAGGAGAAGCAAGCGTCATCACTCAAGAGGTCCGCAAGCTACTCGAAGCAGGCGTCATCCGAGAAGTGCGCCATCCGGAGTGGCTCGCGAACCCGGTTATCGTCCCCAAGAAGGGCGGGAAGGAGCATATGTGCGTCGACTTCACCAACCTCAACAAGGCTTGCCCTCAGGACCCTTTCCCTCGCCCGCGCATTGATCAGATCGTCGATTCTACCGCCGAGTGCGACCTGCTGTGCTTCCTGGACGCCTTCTCGGGCTATCATCAAATCAAGATGGCGGTGCAAGATGTCAAGAAGACGGCCTTCCTGACCCCCTGCGGGGTGTACTGCTACACCTGCATGGCATTCAAGTTGCGCAACGTAGGAGCACCTTTCCAGCGACTGGTGCACATCGCCCTGGGGGGCAGCTCGGGAGGAACGCAGAAGCGTACGTCGAAGACATAGTGGTGAAGTCTCAGGAGGCCAAAACCCTCATTGGCGACTTGAAAGAAACCTTCGCCAGCCTGCGCAAGGTGGATTTGCGGCTCAACCCCGAAAAATGCGTGTTTGACGTCCCGTTAGGCAAGGTCCTGGGTTTCTTGGTGTCGCACAAAGGGATAGAGGCCAATCCCGAGAAGGTCAAGGCTATAGAAAAGATGAGCCCACCGAAGACCCTCAAGGAGATGCAGAAGCTGGCAGGCTGCGTGACGTCGCTGGGACGATTCATATTCAAGCTGATGAAGACGAAAGGCCCGTTCGAATGGACTCCAGAGGCAGATGCAGCTTTCGAGGACCTCAAGAGGTATCTCATCAGCCCCCCTGTGATGGTGGCACCACGACCCCGCGAGCCCTTGGTGCTCTATCTGGCCGCCACACCACATTCAGCCAGCGTCGCGCTAGTAGCGATCCGGGAGGGGCGCCAAATGGACAACCAGAAGAAGTGAAGCGGCTCGGGTTCAGTCGGGGCAGTACGAGTTCATGAAAGAGCCAAGGAGACCACGACGGACCTTCAAGATGGTAAGGCTCCTGAGGACGGTACACTTGGGGCCCCGGAAGCCTCGATGGGCGATGAGGGTCCCGGAGACCCTCCGGCTCAGGAGCCCCGGGACGCTGCAACCACATCCACCCTCATCGAGCACCCAGTGTACTTCGTCAGCACAGTACTGCGTGACGCGCGGGGCCGTTACCCAATGCCGCATAAGCTCCTGGTAGCGCTCCTTGTGGCCTCGCAGAAGCTGCGTCACTACTTCCAAGGTCACCCCATCAAGGTCGTCTCAGCTTACCCCCTGGAAAAGGGTACTCCGGAGCCCCAACGCAGCAGGAAGAGTCGCCGAGTGGAATATTGAACTGCAGGCGTTTGAGCTAGAATTCAGCACGACCCGGATTATCAAAGGAGCGGCCCTCGCTGATTTCGTGGCGGAATGGACTAACACCCAGGTCAAGAGGAGAGGGAGCGGACGAAGCCCCAGACGGCTGGGTCATGTACTTTGACGCGGCCTTCGCGCGGCAGGGCGCGGGGGCTGGAGCTGTGCTCATCTCGCCCACCAAGGACAAGCTCTACTACGCCGTGCAACTGTGCTTTCAAAATGGCGAGAAGGTCTCCAACAACATCGCAGAGTATGAGGGCCTAATCGCCGGCCTCAAGGCTGCTGCGGCGCTAGGGGTAAAGCGCCTCACCATCAAAGGCGACTCCCAGCTCCTGGTCAACTTCTCCAACAAAGCATACACACCAAAGGACGAGCACATGGAGGCATACCTTGAGGAAGTGCGGAAGATTGAGAAGCGGTTCTTTGGGTTGGAATTGCAACACGTACCGCGGGGTACAAACAAGGAGGCGGACGACGCCAAAAGGGCGTCCCGACGCTTGCCACAAGACCCCGGCGTATTTGAAGAGCGACTCTTCAGGCCATCAGCAGCTCCTCCCACTGTCAAGCCGGCAACGTCTCGGGAGGAGCTCCCGCAAGCGCCCACCTCAGGTGCACCAGCTTGCGGGCCAGCCTCGGGAGCCCACCTGCTCCTCGCGCTGGAGCCTCAGGAGGGGTGTTGGACCGAGGAATTCAAGGCGTACCTGCTCCAAGGAACCCTTCCGGAGAAAGAAGAAGAAGCGGAGCACGTGGTGCGGCAAGCCACCGCGTACTGCATCCAAAACGGCGAGCTCTACCGAAGGCGGCCGAACGACGTGTCCTTGCGATGCATATCCAAGGTGCAAGGACGTGTCCTGCTGGAAGACATACACGGCGGAGATTGCGGGCACCACTCCTACTCACGAACCCTCGTGGGCAAGGCATTCCGCAGCGGATTCTATTGGCCCACAGCGCTCGGCGACGTCACAGAACTGGTAAGGTCCTGTGAAGCCTGTCAATTTCATGCAAAACAGATCCACCAGCCTGCACAAGGCCTTCGGAACATCCCGCTGTCCTGGCCATTCGCGGTCTGGGGGCTGGACATCCTGGGCCCGTTCCCCAGGGCACCTGGAGGCTACCGCTACCTCTACGTCGCCATCGACAAGTTCACCAAGTGGGCGGAGGTGGAAGCCGTCCGCACCATCCCGGCCGGCTCGGCAATCAAGTTCATCAAGGGCCTCGTGAGCCGCTTCGGGGTCCCAAATCGCATCATCACCGACAACGGCTCGCAGTTCACTGGCAACCTTTTCAAAACGTATTGTGCTAACCTTGGAACGCAGATATACTACGCCTCAGTGGCACACCCCAGGAGCAATGGCCAAGCCGAGTGCGCAAATGCAGAGGTCCTGAGGGGCCTCAAGACAAGAACCTTCAAGAAGAAGCTCGAGGCCTGCGGCAGGGGCTGGTTGGACGAGCTCCAGTCCGTGTTGTGGTCCATCCGCACCACCGCGACCAAGCCAACCGAAGAAACTCCTTTCTTCCTCGTCTACGGAGCCGAAGCGATTCTTCCACACGAGGTCAAGCATCGCTCCGCACGGGTCTTGGCGTTTGACAAAGCACGCCAGGACGCCACGCGGGGGATTGACCTCGTGCTGGGGAAGGAACGCCGCCGTCAAGCCTTGCTCCGGGCGGCAAGATACCAGCAGGTGCTGCGACGGTATCACTGCCGCAACATCCGCTCCAGGACGCTCGAGGTAGCCGACCTCGTTCAGAATCGCTTGCGTCTCCAGGCCTGGCGCCGTGCGCCTGGAGACGCAAGATGGAGCCCCTATCCAGAACGCCTGGAACATCCAACACCTCCGGAAGTTCTACCCATGAAGCAAGGCCCCGTGCCTGCGAAGGTCTCCGCTCGTGACACTCTCACGTAATAATGAGTGGGGATGTACACGCCCCGAAGTCTCCGGAGTGCCGCCCTCAGGCCTCGGGGGCTCCCTCCCACGTCCTAGTGGCAGCACTTAGCTCCGCTATGGTGAGAAGACTAGACTAGGTATCGGACGCGGCTGTTCATTTGCTTGCTTTTTGTAGTTGATTTGCAACCTCTAAATGGAATTTGGAGTTTTGGCGTTTCTCGATTGCCTAAGGACTCGCACAAGGACTCGCACAAGGAAGGACAAGATACCCGATGATTTTCCTAACAAATCCTGCAGCTTTACGATGTCTACCGACGCCGGCAGCTACCGAGTCAACAGCAAAGGGGGCTTCACTGAATGGCGAAGAGCTCAACCTCACGAGGTGGGAAGCTACCGCGAACTTATCGAGCTAAGTTACCTTACCGCACCCATTCGGGGCATGAACGACACAGCATGACATAGAAACAGTAAACATAGCATAGTAGCATAATTACCATGGTCCATTACACGTCCCGGCGGGTCCCTCCACCTTTTTTTCAAAATGCAAGAGAAAGGAAAGGTTAAACAAAAACGGCCCGCGCGACCACAGCAACCGCCAAGGCCTGGCCCCGGAGACCCCCCGGCTCAGTCTGAGCTCCCCTCCTGCTTCACCGTGGCGCCGCGGCGAGGCCCCTCCTCGCCTCCGCCAAACCTAGCCCGGCGGCGTGGCAGCTTACCGAAACCGCTGGCTCTTCCCGAAGGAGCCGTCGTCGCTGGAGGAGCTGCGGACGTCACCAAGGGCAGGCTCGTCATCGTCGCTGTCGCCCTCGGGACAGCACCCCGCACGCCGGCCGTCCTCTCCAAACACCCTCACGTAGAGGGTTGCGAGGCCGTCATACTTGAAGTGAAGGGTGCACCTCTCGTTCAAGCCCCGCGTGCGGGCGAACGTCTGCCAGCCGCGGGTCAGGGACGCGCCGCCCTCGGCGGCAACCTCGACCCTCACCCACGAGGCCTTACTTCAGCACCCGTCGGCTTGCAGCCATAGACCGTCGAGCCTTCCCGGCAGCGACCTCGCGAAGAAGTGTGGGAGCGGGAGCCAGGTGCCGGCAGGCCTCTCCGACCACACGACGAACTCCGCGGAAGCGTCTGCCGAGCGAAAGCGCGGCCGTGAAGGGCGAACGGCCATGGCGCGCTTCCCCTCGTCGCAGAGACCACCTCGTCCGTTGCGGCCTGCGTCGCGTGAAAAAAGCGCCGCCGCGACTCCCGGAGGCGATGGCCGAGCACGAAGAAGCACGCCCGCGCCCCCGAGAAACCACGGCTGGTGACGCAGCATACTTACGAGGGCGCCCGCGGCCCCTTTTGACCGAAGGAGCGTGCAGACCCTCGTTGGGGGCCTTGCCTTTCTCCGTGGCGAAGAGCTTCCTTGGCGGCGCCATGGGTGCCTGAAATGAGGAGGAGCGAGCGGCGAGGAGATGAAGATGAGCGGAGGGGATCCAACCCCTCCTCATTTATAGCAAGGGGAAGGCAAACCGTCAACCCCCACGACCACAGGCAATGATGACCGTTTTTTACATGCAGCAGGCTCCAGTCAAGTCGAACAGTTGCCGAGGCAACATGGGGAAGTGAAGACGCCCAAGTCCAATCCATGCACCACGCATCAACCGAGCCCGCAGGCGATTGGGGCCCGCGGCGCTTCACCCTTGCCCTTTGGCTTCGCCTCGAGGCCAAGTCCGAGCGCGCCTTGGGCCTGGGGGCTACTGTCGGCGTTCTGGGAACCAAGGTACCTAGACTTGCCTGCCTGCGGCCCATGACGTGGCTCCTTCAGGCCTGGCACGGCCCATCTTCAGCAACGACACTCAAGACCCTCGCGAGGGACCAAGCCTCACGGGACGGACGACACCAAGACCTCCGGAAGGGGCAGCCTCGACTGGCTGGCTCCCGAGGAGCAGAGAACTCTATGCAACCCCCCACCTCGCGAGGTTTGCATGACACAAGCCATGACGACCAAGGCCAGGCGGGCGCCAGCGGGCGCAGTACAGCAGTTTCCTCTTTCGTGCTAAGGAAGCGGGCTCAGACGCAGAGTCCCGAGGAATCTACCAAAGGTTTCCATTTCAGTGCAACAAGACCAAGACCGCTAGGACGACAGGACGGAGGTCATCACCGAGCCCACCATGGCGTCAGGATCAGAGGCTTTGCAGGCAAAGACAACCTTTAGTCAGGATAAGATGTAATAGTTGTCTCCCTTAAAAATTGGCCGTTGTGGGATCCTTTCCCGCCAAACATTTCGGGGAAGAGGAACAAGGCCATTATATAAGTAGGATAGCCACCACCCAACAAGGGGAAGGATCATTCAGACCTTCTCTTCCACCAGCTAGCAAGAACACCTCACCTCCGGAGGTTGTTCACTCATTGTACCAGTTCATCCACAGCCCATCTCGAGGCTAATCCACCATACTGCTGGAGTAGGACCACTCACCGCTAGGTGGCCTGAACCAGGATAAACTGCCTCGTGTCTCTTTTACATTCCTGCTCATCGTGCTAGTTGGTGAGACAGCGAGTAGATAGATAGGCGAGGTTGAGATCTTCGCACGCACCCCAGAGTTCGAACCTAGTAGGGTTTTGCGGAGCCCTGAATCCAACAATTATGCCCGCGCCTTCAAGCGTCGCGCGCAGGCCTTGCGGCAGGTGTCGCCGTCTCGGGGCGTCCGACAGCCAGCCAGACCGCCCCCGACACCGCCAGTGCCGGGGCGTTCCGCCTCCGGCCTATGCAGCGACTACCGCTCTGGCCTGACGCGGCCCTTCCGTCGGCTCACCCCGATAGAGCAGCTCGAGCGCCGTCACCAGGGGCTATGCTATAACTGCAACGAGCCCTACGTGTCGGGCCACGTCTGCCCACGGCTCTTCTACTTGGAGGCGGCCGACTACATCTTGGAGGACACCGCCGCCGACGGGCCCGGCAACTTACCTGCCCCAGTTGCTGCGGAGGTCGCACCGGCGCCCCCTCCGACGACGGCTCTTGTGGTCTCCCTCCATGCCCTCGCGGGTATACGAGCGGAGCAGACTATGCTCCTGCCGGTGATGATCCACGGCAAGCGCCTCGTGGCCCTCCTGGATACGGGCTCTACCCATAACTTCCTGCCCGAGTCGACCATGCGCCGCTTGGCGCTTCAACCGACGGGCGAGGAGCAGCTGCGGGTCACCGTGGCTAACGGCGACCACCTCCGATGTCATGGGATTGCGCGGAACGTCCCCATCACCATCGGTGACGAGCACTTCACCATCACGTGCGCCGACATCGACTTGGGCTGCTTCGACTTCATCCTCGGCGTCGACTTCTTGCGGACCCTGGGTCCCATCCTCTGGGACTTCGACGCCATGACGATGACCTTCTGGCGCCAGGGTCACCGCGTCCGGGTCACCGCGTCCGGTGGGAGGGCGTGGGTGGCGCCTCACCAGCAACGCCGCATCTGCAGCTGACGGCGACTGTTGCAGGGCCCGAGCATCACCTGTTGGATCATCTCTTGCAACAGCACCGCGACCTCTTCGACAAGCCACAGGGCCTTCCACCAGCTCGGGCGTACGACCACCGCATTCACCTACTGCCGGGCACGGCCCCTGTTGCGGTGCACCCATACCGCTACCCTCAGCTGCAGAAGGACGAGCAGGAGCGGTAGTCCACGGTCATGCTCGCCTTGGGCATCATTCGGATCTCTACCTCGCCATTCTCGGCGTCAATCCTCGACTACCGTGCTCTTAACGCCCAGACGCTCAAGGACAAATTTCCCATTCGGGTCGTCGACGAGCTCATGGACGAGCTACATGGGGCACGCTTCTTCACCAAGCTCGACCTCCGTTCAGGTTACCACCAGGTGCGGATGCACTCGGACGATGTCGCGAAGACGGCGTTTCGGACTCATCACGGCCACTTCGAGTTCTTGGTGATGCCTTTTGGTCTCTCCAACGCCCCGACGACCTTTCATGCCTTGATGAATGATGTTCTCCGCCCCTACTTGTGCCGGTTTGTGCTCGTTTTCTTTGATGACATTCTTATCTACAGTGCCTCGTGGGCGGAGCACCTTCAGCACGTCGCCATCGTCTTCAACGAGCTTCGAGCGCACCATCTTCACCTCAAGCGCTCGAAGTGCTCGTTCGGAACGCCCTCGGTCGCTTACCTCGGCCACGTCATCTCGACAGAGGGTGTCGCCATGGATGCTGACAAGGTGGCGGTTGTCGCAGCCTGGCCGACGCCGCACTCGCCGCGGGCCCTACGAGGCTTCCTAGGCCTCGCGGGGTACTGCCGAAAATTCATCCGGTGGTTCGGCCTCATCGCATCCCCGCTCACGCGCCTGTTGCGCTGTGACGCCTTCGCCTGGGATGATGAGGCGATCGAGGCGTTCGAGAGCCTCAACCGGGCCTTCACTACGGGCCCGGTCCTCCAGACGCCCGACTTTGACAAGCCGTTCATGGTGGACTGCGACGCCTTGGGCGTGGGGTTTGGCGTTGTCCTTCATCAAGGTGACGGGCCGCTTGCGGTTCTTCAGTAGGCCCTTCGTCGCGCGCCATCATAAGCTCGCGGCCTATGAGAGGCAGCTCATTGGCTTGGTGTAGGCCATGTGCCACTGGCGGCCGTATCTCTGGGGGAGGCCGTTCCGTATTCAAACGGATCACTACAGCCTCAAGTTCTTATTGGACCAGAGACTCCACCGTGCCGCACCATCAGTGGATCAACAAGCTCTTTGGCTTCGACTTCACCGTCGAGTATCGTCCGGGCCACCTCAACACCGTGGCCGACGCACTGTCCCGCCGCGACGCCGACCACGACTCGGACGCCGTCGACTCCGCGGGGGCGGCCCTCTGCATCCGCTCGAGCCCTCCTTCGCCCTCATTGACGACATCCGCCAGGCCACCGCGGACGCTCCGGACGCTTAGCTCCTTCGGCAGCGCCTCGACACTGGTGACCTGGAGGAGCCGTGGCGCTTGGCGGATGGCTTGCTCCTAGATGGGCGCCGGCTCTTCGTGCTAGATCACGACGACCTCCGTCACCAGGTCCTGCTGCTGGCACACTCCGCCGGCCTAGGGCGTGCAGAAGACCCTCCACCGTCTCCGCACCGATTTCAATATTCCCGGCGACCGGGCCCTGGTACGCGATGCCAGCACAACAAGACGGAGACGCTGCGACCGGCCGGGCTGCTACAGCCCCTGGAGGTTCCCTCTCAGGTATGGGCCGACATGTCCATGGACTTCATCAAGGGCCTTCCCAAGGTGCGAGGCAAGTCCATCATCCTTACGGTGGTCGACCGCTTCTCCATGTACGCGCACTTCATCGCGCTCGGCCATCCCTACACTGTCACCTCCGTGGCACGTACTTTCTTCGACGGCATCGTCCGCCTCCACGGGTTTCCTTCTTCGATCGTCAGCGGCCGGGACACGATGTTCACTGGGCATGTCTGGCGCGATCTCTTTCGGATGGCGGGCGTGAAGTTGCGCCTGAGTACGACCTTCAATCCTTAGACGGACGGCCAATCTGAGGTGGTTAACAAGGTGATTGCCATGTATTTGTTTTGTGTTACAGGTGATCGTCCACGTGCTTGGGTGGACTGGCTCGCGTGTGCGGAGTAATGCTGCAACACTTCATACCACTCCGCCCTGTGCGCCACGCCTTTTGAGGTGGTCTATGGCCGACCGCCCCCGCCCATCCTGCCGGTTGACCCCGAGATGGCTAGGACGGAGGTGGCTGGCGACCTTCTTCGCAGCAGGGATGAGATCCTTGCGGAGGTGCGCCAATGACTTCTCCAGGCCCAGCAGCTGTCCAAGAAATACTACGACAGCCACCACCGCGAAGCGGAGTTTGCGGTGGGCGACTGGGTGTGGCTGCGCCTCCTTCACCGCTCCACGCAGTCACTCGACCCGCGCGCAAAGCGGGCCCTCGCTACACAGGGCCGTTTTCCGTGCTGGAACGCATCGGAAAGGTTGCCTACCGCCTTCAGCTCCCGGCCGATGCCCGCATCCACGACGTCTTCCATGTGGGGTTGTTGAAGCCCTTCCGCGGGGAGCCGCCGGCGACCACGCCAGTGCTCCCTCCGACCTCCGACGGACGCCTTCTTCTAGTACCGGCGAAGGTGTTGCAGGTCCAGTAGCGTCGCAGGGTGAGGCATTTGTTGATCTAGTGGCAAGGCCTTCCGGAGGAGGACGCCACTTGGGAGCAGCTTGAGGAGTTCCGCCAACATTTTCCAGACTTCCAGCTCGAGGACGAGCTGTTTGCGCAGGCAGGGAGAGATGTTATGACCGGCGTCACTTATAGCCGAAGAAGGCCCAATGGGCGCGTTTAGTTGGGGGCTTAGCCCAACTTATCTTATTTTTATTAGCAGCCAGGATTATATAAACAGTTGTAAGGCCACCTTTTGGAATTAAGCAATAAGTCATAACTATTGTCCGGCTCCTGGGGAGCCGGAACCCCTAACCCTAGCCGCCTCTCTAGCCACCGCCGCCTTCTCGTGCGAACACGGCACCGTCGCGCCGCCGGCCGCGCCCAAGCCCTTGCCTCCCAACCTTCCACCCCTACAACCTACGGTCTAGGCCTGGTAGGACCCTAGCTCCTATCATATGGCTAGTGATCCAACGGGGCACATAGTTCTTTACAGAGAGCATGTACCTATTTCTCTTTTCAGCATCATATACTTCTTTCGATCTCAGATGCATGAAGTATATACTCCGTAGAAAATCAGTACATGCCATCCATCATTTTTTTCTGATCTAAGATGGACGTACTCCAATTTTTGCTTGGAATAATTGGATATACCTCAAAATTTGGTTGGAAAGAGTATGTACACATTATGCTCTCGATCGCAAGGCTGAAAAAAGGTACGTGCCCCAAGGTTGTAAACAGTAGTATATTTCATCTACAAAGTTGTACTCACTCCGATCCGAAATGAGTGTTGTAGTTTTGAACTGGGGTTAGTTCAAAACTACGACATTTATTATGGATTGGAGGTAGTATATACATGGGATCTGATTGAGAAGAAGTATATACTCACTCCTGTTCTAGTTTTCTGGCAGAAACCAATAGTAAGCACCAAATAAAAATGATCTAGTATATACTAACAATAACTAAAAAGGTTAATGTACTAACAAATAAAAAGTATGTGTTGCAAAAAAATTGTTATATACTTTCTCACAAAAAAGTAAACATCAGATCGTAAAAAGTAGTATATACTCACTCATCGAAAAAAATATGGCATATGTATTCTCTTGCATGCTAACGTCCCTTAATTATAGGATCAAGGCACTGCATGCACACGTTGGTATTTTTCTCTCTATTGGTTGACCTGTATGCATCTCGGGTATATCCAACTCAATGCATCCAGTAAGGGATGCGTGTATGTACTCCTCAGAGTACAAGAGAGGAGTGTGTGTATATGTATATGTATAGGCAAAAGCTAAAATCCAAATGTTATGAATTTTGCTACAGATCCGAACGCCTCGTGCACCATTGGATCGCCATCGGACGCTCCTGCACGTCTGCCTTTCCAGCGCTTTTAATCTCGCCAAAAAAAGATAGCCCCCTGGACAGGAACCATCATATGTATAGCATCACTTGGGAGGGAATCTAACGGTGATTTCGTCTCTCGCACACAAAATCGGTTGAAAAAGTGTCGCATGTATATCAGCTGCCGTTTCATTTCCGGGCACGCATGACAATCAAGCCAGGCAACACATTCCATGCAGGCCAATGTAACGATGAGTCAAGCCAGGCAACACATTCCATGCAGGCCAATGTAACGATGAGTCAAGCCAGACAGCATGTTTCAAACGGGTTAACATAACGATTTTTATGAGGTAGGACAATCTGCTATTTGGACGTTAGTGTCTACTAGTATAACATTTAATACATCTCTAAATTAGTGTCTATTTGTATATCAAGCGAACCTTATTAAGTGTCACACCAAAAAATTAGAGAGGACAAATTTAGTACAAAACACTATAGTAACTTTACCCGATGAAAACATACCTCGGTCACTTATACATGAATAACATCGTAATATACGCATCGTGGGTCTGATAACGTACATACAAACACCGCTATTATTCTATATAAATAGCATGATAATTTACACCATCAGGCGTGATAACTTAGTTACAAACACTACGGTAACTTTTTCAGCCCTGGGATTTTATTTTTATTTTGAAAAACACATCCTGATAAGTTCTGAGTAAATATCATGATAATTGATGAGCATCAGACATGTTAACTTACTTACAAACATCACAGGTAAGGTACCAACACCGCCATATATAGCATGATAATATAAGCACCACTGTTGATAACTCAGGTACAAACACCACGATAACTTCGGTGCGGAAAAAAGTTGTTGAAAACATACCCCTGATAACTTGTATGTAAAACAGCATGCTAACATACAAACAGCAAACCTGATAACTTAGGTACAAACACTGTAGTAACTTTGACCCAGGAAAGAAAGGTGTTGAATACGCACCTCTAATAACTTATGTATAATAGCATCATAATATATGCACTACAGAGATGAAAACTTAGGTACAAACATCGCAATAACTTAGACCCGGGGGAAAATTGTTGAAAAACATAACCTCAATAATTTTTGTGTAAATATCATAGTAATATAAGCACTGCATACCCAATAACTTAGGTGCAAACACCGCGGTAAGTTTTACGTGGAAAAAATATTGTTCAATACACACCCCTGATAACTTATGTGTAATATCATGGTAACATACAAACCGCTGACCAGATAGTTTAGTTACAAATACCGCGGTAACTTGCCCTGGGGAATTTTTTTTGTTGAAACATAACCCCTCTAAGTTCTGTGTAAAGAGCATGATAATATACACGCCATAGACCTGAAACTTACATAGAAACATCACACTAACTTTTGACCCAGAAAATAAGTTAATGATAACATACCCTGATAACTTCTGCGTAAATAGCATGGCAATACACACAGCGCAGACCTGATAACTTACGTACAAACATCAGGTAACTTTGCCTCGGAGAAAAAACTTATTCAAAACGTACCCCGGTAAGTTTTGTATAATAGCATGGTGATATACACACCGCATACCTGATAACTTAGTACAAACACAGCTGTAACTTTTTGATCCGGTGATTTTTTTAATTGAAAAATGTACCCTCATAATTTCTATGTAAACAACATGGCAATATACGCATAACATAGATAACTTACTTAATGTGTTAACTTTTTATCCGGAAAAAAAACCGTCAAAACATACCAAACAGGGGTCTAGTTTTGAAGGTCTCGTTGCAACAGATTTTTATGTGAAAATAGTGTTTCAATCGGAACGACGGTTTGAGTTACAAAACATTTTGAAGTTCCGCAATATGGAGAATCTACGATGACATCAGCTTTTTCCGTTCTCTCGTGCATTTGCATGCATGGAGAATGTAGGTCGAACCATTTTTTTCCCCGGTAATTTTCTATGTAAACATGATGATAACTTATGTACCACAGATGTGATAGCTTTTTTAGCCTAGGCCTAATAACTTTTTACCTAAAAAAAAGTCGTCAGAACATATCAACATAGGATCTAGTATCGACGGTCTCGTTGCGACAAATCTTTTATGTGAAAGCGGTTTCTCAATCGGAGCGACGGTTAGAGCTACAAAACATTTTAAACTTCGAATTTTGGTGGAATCATTGATGACATCATCAAATTTGTTTTACATGCATGCATACTTAAAATCACCACAATACGCGGCTTGCACTAAAAAAACACTCTGGGCCAAGGCAAACAACATGCATGCATGTCATCGTTCAGTAATGGTCGTTTGTATCTGTTGCAATCTATCAATCAGTCGGTAGTTAGTCGTGTCCATATGTATATGTATATGTATATGTACATATATACATATATTATGCAGCCGGTTGCAGAATAGCACGTCCTATATAGGGTCTATTGGCGTTTCCTAATTCCCCAATGAAACAAAAAAACGGGAGAAGTTACCTAACCTGGCCCCTTCTTCCCCAGCAAGCCACCGCCAAGCCACCGCCCCGACCACTCAGCACGCCACTAGCAACTTCCATCACCCGCGCACTCTCCATGTGTGTCACCGCGCCTCCATACACCGTCCGCCGGCGAAGGGCACCCACAGCCCCCAACCCGGCCTCCCTCTCATGCATATGAGGTCGCGTGGCTCACTGCTCCGGTGACCACCGGTCTCCCCGACGTGGCGATGGCGAACTGCATGGCGCACATATGGCTCCCTCTGCCACCTTCCTCATGCATGCACCCCGCCGCCGAATCAATCACCCTCTACCTCTAGAGCGAATGGCCGCCTTGCAGGCAGTCTTCCCGCTCTTGCTCGCCTCCTCCAGCTCTTCCCACGGTCACATCTCTCTGCCCCCACCCTACCATCCCCACGCTTGGCACCCACAACAACCGTCGCTACATCCCGCATGAAGCCCGGTCACCACACTCCCCATATATGTTCTGGACGTAACCGCCAACACACGCACGCATGAGCCGCAGCCCCCAAGATTCCCCTTCCCAATCTCCAGTCGTGCGCACGTACGGGATTACCAACTCCTCTGCCCAGATCCATCCGTACGTGGCTTGTTTGAATCCCCTTCCTGCCCGATAGTTCCTTTCTTTGATCCCCTCTCCTCTTTGGTTATTTACTCACGTTTGCAGTTGAATGCAGCCGATTCCATGGGCGCGGCGGTGCTAGCGGGGATGGACGAGCTGGGCATGACACTTGATGCGACCGTATCTGCTAGGGCTGGCCAAGGACAGAAGGAGATATATATTGTACCAGCCAGACGTCGGGCGAAAGGTATACATGCAATTATTCAAAATGAAACTCGTGCGAACGACAAAGTTCAGGTTACACCATCGAATGAAGTTGAGCCAAGGTTCAGGACTCCATGCACAAGTGTACAGGACTCCATGCACAAGTCTACACGTCGATGGAATTAAATTCCAGGTTTGAGGCATACGTGGTCAATACATGGGAAGTGGTATTATTAGTTTGTTTTGGCTTTTGTGATCAGCGTTGCCAGATTTTAAAATTAGTTAATTAAGAGTTAGTTAAGATAGAGGAGAGAGAGTCCTACTCGTATTTTTCTGGTCAAGTCGCAGCCGACCTCGGAAACAAACTGGGCTTATCCCGTGTGCCTGCGGGCTTTATTAAAAGCCAGACCTGCCGTGTACGAGGACAACGTTTTGTTTTAGGTTATTTTCCAAAGATGAACAGATTGGGAACTCGGGGTATCTTCAAGCCGCCCTTTGATATTTGTTGAATAGCTCTTGAGGCTTTGTGATTTTGGTGTGAGATTGATTTTAGAAATTCAATTTCCGCTGGTCTGTTGAAGATCGTCCACGTACTTCTTCTCTCGGGTGTGCGTGTTGTTTCCGTGGTGATTGCATCTATAAGGCCATAAGCACCACGTAGTTTCAGGTGACACTGTACCATGAAAGATTGGGAAAATTATTCTCGCCAACGATTTTCTGTCGACGGACGCATCAAGTGCTATTCAGAGCAAGGTTGATCACGGTACAAATTTTTTCTTGCAATTTGATTCAACTGTTTGAAAGATGGTGAACTCGCAGCATGACAAATCTGATCATGAGGAGGTCGATGAGCTTCCAAAGGGTTTGGAGATAAGTGATGATTTGTGTATCCATCTGATGGCGATCAAGGCAGCCAACAAGAAGCTTGGGACAAGGGTTGAGGAATTGTCTACAAATATTGTAGGCATCGAGGACAGGTTGAACGAGCGTTTGACTGCCAGCGACCGACAGCGCACTGTAGTCTACAGGTGGTGACTGAGAGTCTCAATCAGCTCACCGCAGCAGTTCAGCGCCTTCAGGCGAGAGATGTGGCACCCCGATAGTCCCGCTCACCACGACGACGTCGTGACCACGACAACGATGATGATGGTGATTTTTCTGAGGATTCTGATGCCCGTGGAGGCTTACCTCACCAACCACGGCATGAGGTTGGGGCTCACCGTCATGCTGGGCGGCGTCGTGACCATGGAGGCAATGGTGCCCAGGAGGATGATGGATTGGGTCGAATCAAGATAACCATACCTGAATTCTCGGGACGTTGTGCTGACCCGAAGAAATATTTGGAGTGGGAGATGCGCATAAATCAGAATTTTGATGGACAACTACTCCGAAGAGAAGAAGGTTCGTGTCGCATCCATGGAATTTACAGAGTATGCTCTTGTATGGTGGGATAATAAAAACCGTACTCACGAGCGACCAACAACATGGGCTGACATGAAGCGAATCATGAGGGAACGTTTTGTGCCTGCTTATTACACTCGCCAGCTTCACAGTAGACTGCGTCGTCTAGTGCAAGGTACAAAATCAGTTAATGAGTACTATAAGGAGATGCAAGTTTTGATGATCCGTACAGCTGTGCGTGAGTCTGCGGAGGCGACCATGGTACGTTTCTTTGAGGGGTTATAAGAAAAGATTCGCGATCGTGTTGATTTAATGCAATATAATGATATTCATGAGTTGCTTCATCAAGCGGAGCGTGCTGAACGTTGGGTATTGGAGAAGCAAGCTTCAGAGACTCGTCCAACTTGCAACAGTGGGCGACGTGTTTCTTCTCCTATTGATGGTGGGTTTAGTGCTAAACCGACCCCTTCTTATAAGTCGGGAAGCATTGAACAGAGCAAAGTGGCGGCTGTGCCAAAGGAGGTCTCTCAGGTTTCATCTAATGCGACTTCATCTCATCATCGTAACATTATTTGCCACAAGTGTGGAGGACGTGGACACATGAAGCATGAATGTTTCAATCAACGAAGGGTTCTACTTGTTGATGCAGAATATATTTCAAAATCTGAAGGTGAGATGCCATGGTGATACCATACTATGTTATCCTCAAGATGATCCTGATATGGAGAGTTTGCTAGCACATAAGGTCCACCGAGATGACAAGGTCATTTTTGAACCAGGACAACGACGGAGTATTTTTCAAACTGCATGTACCATCAAGGGAGAAGTGTGCAAACTGATAATTGATGGCGGCAGTGCTAGCAACATGATTAGCAAGGATGTGGTGGAGTCTCTTTCTTTGCCAACTTGGGAGCACCCAAAACCATACTATATGAGGTGGATCAATGATGTGGGCAAAGTGAAGGTTACTCACAGGGTGAAGGTTCTTTTTTCTGTTGATGGCTATGTGGATAAAGTGGAATGCGACATTATGCCACTGCATGTTTGTCATTTCATTTTGGGGCGCCCGTGGCAGCATGATGTTAACGCTCTTCATCATGGGCGAACAAATAGGTAAACTTTTATGCATAAGGGCGAGTTCTATGCTATTGTTACCAAAGATGCAAAAGATATAAAGTGTACCATCGAAGTGTTTAAAAAGAAATCTACAAGACACCGGTCGAAACCGAGGACGGTTTCCCTTCAAGGGAGGGAGGATGATGCGACCGTATCTGCTAGGGCTGGCCAAGGACAGAAGGAGATATATATTGTACTAGCTAGACGTCGGGCGAAAGGTATACATGCAACAACAACAACAACAACAACAAAGCCTTTAGTCCCAAACAAGTTGGGGTAGGCTAGAGGTGAAACCCATAAGATCTCGTGACCAACTCATGGCTCCGGCACATGGATAGCAAGCTTCCACGCACCCCTGTCCATAGCTAGTTCTCTGGTGATACTCCAATCCTTCAGGTCTCTCTTGACGGACTCCTCCCATGTCAAATTCGGTCTACCCGACCTCTCTTGACATTCTCCGCACGTTTTAGCCGTCCGCTATGCACTGGAGCTTCTGGAGGCCTGCGCTGAATATGCCCAAACCATCTCAGACAATGTTGGGCGAAAGGTATACATGCAATTATTCAAAATGAAACTCGTGCGAATGACAAAGTTCAGATTACACCATTGGATGAAGTTGAGCCAAGGTTCAGGACTCCATGCACAAGTGTACAGGACTCCATGCACAAGTCTACACGTCGATGGAATTAAATTCCAGGTTTGAGGCATACGTGGTAAATACGTGGGAAGTAGTATTATTAGTTTGTTTGGCTTTTGTGATCAGCGTTGCTGGATTTTTAAATTAGTTAATTAAGAGTTAGTTAAGATAGAGGAGGGAGAGTCCTACTCGTATTTTTCTGGTCAAGTCGCAGCCGACCTCGAAATCAAACTAGGCTTATCCCGTGTGCGCATTATTAAAAGCCAGACTGGCCGTGTACGAGGACAGCGTTTTGTTTTAGGTTATTTTCTAGAGATGAAAATATCAGGAACTCGGGGTATCTTCGAGCCGTCGTTTGATATTTGTTGAATAGCTCTTGAGGCTTTGCGATTTTGGTGTGAGATTGATTCTAGAAATTCAATTTCCGCTGGTCTGTTGAAGATCGTCCACGTACTTCTTCTCTCGGGTGTGCGTGTTGTTTCCGTGGTGATTGCATCTATAAGGCCGTAAGCACCACATAGTTTCAAATGACACTGTAGCGTGAAAGATTGGGAAAATTATTCTCGCCAACGATTTTCTGTCGACGGACGCATCAACACTGCACGCATTGGGGGACCTGGAGGCGCCACACAACGTCGTTGAAGGCCACTGGCGGACAACGGGAGGAACGGCACATACGGGGCGGTGCCGAGCAGCGAATACTATGGTGGTTCGCTGGAGAGGAAGCGCTGGAGCGGCAACCGGCGGTGGGTGTTCGTGTGTGTGTCATGCATTCGTGTGCAGCGTGCGTTCTTGTGTGTGTGGCACAACATGTGTCTGTGCGTTACGCGTGTTTGCATTTGTGCGTTAAGTCTGTCTTCCTCTTAGTTTATTCCCCTTTCTCTTTTCATGTAAGTTTTGGACACCTGGTGCTAGGAAAAATAGTGTTGCGCACTTCATATATAACCGCCAAGGGAGTTCAAAAATAAGAACTTGGATACTTCAAGAAACACAAAACCATCGAGGCACTTCTGCGATCAGAATTGGGCTTTCTAGACCAATTTCCGACACGTTGAATTTTCATTGGTGGCTTGGGTGGATTTAACAAAATCTTGGTGTGGCATAATTTGTGGCTGTTTTTTAACAACGAACTTCATTTTTGTAAGTGTCTAATTGAGTTTGGCTTGTTCCATGTCTATGGATTGTCTCATTCCATGTCTTGACATGCTTTTGCTACTTACAGCATCTCCACTCGCCCCCCCCCCCCTAATTGGCGCTAAAAAAAGGGCCCAGTCGCGCCCCCAGAAGCCCAATTTTCGCCGGTTAGGCCCGAATTTGACGCCGGCGGACCCAGGCCGAACACGGCGCGCTGGGGGCACCCAAGGAAGCGTTTTTGGCGCGGAAGCCCGGTGGGGCCGCCGAGTCAGCGACCAGCCTCATCTCGTCTTCCTCGTCGCCTCGTTTTCCCGCGGGGAATCAATGCCGAGGTTACCGCCGGTCAGCCTTCCATTGATTCCTCACGGGCGGCGCAGCGCGGCGACGCGCCCGCTCCCGCCAAACCCGTACACACGCCTGCCCCCC
>LR738715.1:379386253-379444786 GCA_902687465.1 Secale cereale | reverse complement strand
AAACTGGTACACTCACACACAAGTAGTAGAGTCCTCTTCGGTTGAGCCAAGCGAGCGAGCGAGGGCCTCCACCTTCCCCGCCGCTGGTCACTCCGACCCCGGCGGCCACACCTCGCTCCGTTGACCCGTGTTTGTTTGCGTCCGTCTGCTCCGAGCGTCCCTTCGCCCCCATGTCGACGAGTCCCCGCTCCGTCATCTCCGCCTTCCACCGCTCCGGCGAGCGCCCGGTGGTGTCCGGCCTCGGCTTGTCCTCGAGCTCGGGAGGCTCGGAGGAGATGGGCATGTGCGCGGTCCCTCCCCGATTACGACTACGATGGTGGCGCCGGACATGGTGGCGGCGTCGGCTTAGTCTCCCGGGGCATGCTATGCAAGGTGAGGCCCCGGCGCGGCCTCAGGGGGAGGTCTCACCTGAAATGGCGGGCATGCGCTTCGGGTGTTTTGAGGAAGGCCATTCCCGGCGGGATTGTGCGAACGACATCGTCTGCTTTCGGTGTGGCGGTTCCGGCCACAGCTCCAAGGACTGCAAGAGGCCTCGCAACCCGTCCCGGGAGGAGGAGCTCCGGCGACAGGTTGCGGACAGGGTGGTGAAGGAAATATGCCCTAGAGGCAATAATAAAGTTGTTATTTATATTTCCTTATATCATGATAAATGTCTTTTATTCATGCTAGAATTGTATTAACCGGAAACTTAGTACATGTGTGGATACATAGACAAAACAGTATGTCCCTAGTATGCCTCTACTAGACTAGCTCATTGATCAAAGATGGTTATGCTTCCTAGCCATAGACATGAGTTGTCATTTGATCAACGGGATCACATCATTAGGAGAATGATGTGATGTACAAGACCCATCCGTTAGCATAGCACTATGATCGTTTAGTTTTACTGCTATTGCTTTCTTCATGACTTATAGATGTTCCTATGACTATGAGATTATGCAACTCCCGAATACCGTAGGAACACCTTGTGTGCTATCAAACGTCACAACGTAACTGGGTGATCATAAAGATACTCTACAGGTGTCTCCGAAAGTATTCGTGGTGTTGGCATAGATCAAGATTAGGATTTGTCACTCCGAGTGTCGGAGAGGTATCTCTGGACCCTCTCGGTAACACACATCACAATAAGCCTTGCAAGCAAAAGACTAATGAGTTAGTCACGAGATGATGTGTTACGGAACGAGTAAAGAGACTTGCCGGTAACGAGATTGAACTAGGTATAGAGATATCGACGATCGAATCTCAGGCAAGTAACATACCGATGACAAAAGGAACAACGTATGTTGTTATGCGGTTTTGACCGATAAAAGATCTTCGTAGAATATGTAGGAGCCAATATGAACATCCAGGTTCCGCTATTGGTTATTGACCGGAGATGAGTCTCGGTCATGTCTACGTAGTTCTCGAACCCGTAGGGTCCGCACGCTTAACGTTTGATGACGATCGGTATTATGAGTTTATGAGTTTTGATGTACCGAAGGTAGTTCGGAGTCCCGGATAAGATCACGGACATGACGAGGAGTCTCGGAATGTCCGAGACATAAAGATTGATATATTGGACGACTATATTCGGACACCGGAAGTGTTCCGGAAAAGTTTCGGATTTAACGGGATTGCCGGAAGGGGTTACCGGAACCCCCTACGAGGGGGGATGGTCCATAGTGGGCCTTAAAGGAAAGAGAGAGGCAGCCCATAGGGCTGGCCGGCGCCCCACCTAGGGTTCCTAGTTGGACTAGGATTTGGGGGGGGGGGCACCTCTCCTTTTTCCTTTCCCTCTCTTCCTTCTTTTGGTGATTCCTACTAGGAATAGGATTGCAATCTTATTCCTAGTTGGACTGCAACCCTAGCCGCACCAAACAAGGGCCGGCCGGCCTCCCCCCTTGCTCCTTTATATACGGGGGCAGGGGGGCACCCAAAGACACACAAGTTGAATTGTTCCAGTCGTGTGCGGTGCCCCCCTCCACAGAAACACACCTCGGTCATACCGTCGCGATGCTTAGGCGAAGCCCTGCGCCGGTGAATACATCATATCCGTCACCACGCCGTCGTGCTGACGAAACTCTCCCGTGAAGCTCAACTGGATCAAGAGCTCGTGGGACGTCATCAAGCTGAACGTGTGCTGAACGCGGAGGTGTCGTACGTTCGGTGCTTGATCGGTTGGATCGCGAAGAAGTTCGACAACATCAACCGCGTCACTTGACGCTTCCACTCCCGGTCTACGAGGGTACGTAGACACACTCTCCCCTCTCGTTGCTATGCATCTAGTAGATAGATCTTGCGTGATCGTAGAAAAATTTTAAAATACTACGTTCCCCAACAGTGGCATCATGAGCCAGGTCTATGCGTAGATGATATGCACGAGTAGAACACAATGAGTTGTGGGCGATACTAGTCATACTGCTTACCAGCATGTCATACTTTGCTTCGGCGGTATTGTGAGATGAAGCGGCCCGGACCGACATTACGTGTACGCTTACGCGAGACTGGTTTCACCGTTACGAGCACTCGTTGCTTAAAGGTGACTGGCGGGTGTCTGTCTCTCTCACTTTAGCTGAATCAAGTGTGGCTACGCCCGGTCCTTGTGAAGGTTAAAACAGCACATACTTGACGAAACATCGTTGTGGTTTTGTATGCGTAGGTAAGAACGGTTCTTGCTAAGCCCGTAGCAGCCACGTAAAACTTGCAACAACAAAGTAGAGGACGTCTAACTTGTTTTTGCAGGGCATGTTGTGATGTGATATGGTCAAGACATGATGAGTTATACGGTTTTGTATGAGATGATCATGTTTTGTAAAGTTATCGGCAACTGGCAGGAGCCATATAGTTGTCGCTTTATTGTATGAAATGCAATCGCCATGTAATTGCTTTACTTTATCACTAAACGGTAGCGATAGTCGTAGAAGCAATAGTTGGCGAGACGACAACGATGCTACGATGGAGATCAAGGTGTCGCGCCGGTGACGAAGGTGATCATAACGGTGCTTTGAAGATGGAGATCAAAAGCACAAGATGATGATGGCCATATCATGTCACATATTTTGATTGCATGTGATGTTTATCTTATTATGCTTCTTATTTTGCTTAGAACGACGGTAGCATTATAAGATGATCCCTTACTAAATTTCAAGGTATAAGTGTTCTCCCTGAGTATGCACAGTTGCGAAAGTTCGTCGTGCCGAGACACCACGTGATGATCGGGTGTGATAAGCTCTACGTTCAAATACAACGGGTGTAAGCCAGTTTTGCACACGCAGAATACTCGGGTTAAACTTGACGAGCCTAGCATATGCAGATATGGCCTCGGAGCACTGGAGACCGAAAGGTCGAGCGTGAATCATATAGTAGATATGGTCAACATAAGATGTTCACCATTGAAACTACTCCATCTCACGTGATGATCGGACATGGTTTAGTTGATTTGGATCACGTGATCATTTAGATAACCGGAGGGATGTCTATCTAAGTGGGAGTTCTTTAAATTAATATGATTAAATTGAACTTTAATTTATCATGAACTTAGTCCTTGTAGTATTAGCATATCTATGTTGTAGATCAATAGCTCACGATGTTGCTCCCCGTTTGTTTTTTATATGTTCCTAGAGAAAACTAAGTTGAAAGATGTTAGTAGCAATGATGCGGAATTGTTTCGTGATCTGAGGATTATCCTCATTGCTGCACAGAGAAATATGTCCTTGATGCACCGCTAGGTGACAGAGCTATTGCAGGAGCAGATGTAGACGTTATGAACGTTTTGACAAAAGCTCGGTATGATGACTACTTGATAGTTTAGTGCACCATGCTTTACGGCTTATAACCGGGACTTCAAAAGCGTTTTGAACGCCACGGAGCATATAAGATGTTCCAAGAGTTGAAATTAGTATTTCATACTCATGCCCGTGTCGAGAGGTATAAGACTTCTGACAGTACTTTGCCTACAAGATGGAGGAGAATAGCTCAACCAGTGAGCATGTGCTCAGATTGTCTGGGTACTACAATTACTTGAATCAAGTGGGAGTTAATCTTCTAGATAAGATAGTAATTGACAAAGTTCTCTAGTCACTATCACCAAGTTAGTAGAACTTCGTGATGAACTATAATATGCAATGGATGACGAAGGTAATTCCCGATCTCTTCGCAATGCTGAAATCGGCGAAGGTAGAAATCAAGAAAGAACATCAAGTGTTGATGGTTAATAAGACCACTTGTTTCAAGTAAAGGGCAAAGGGATAGAAGGGGAACTTTAAGAAGAATGACAAGCAAGTTGTCACTCCCATGAAGAAACCCAAAGCTAAACTCAAGCCTGAAACTAAGTGCTTCTACTGCAAAGGAAATGGTCACTGGAAGTGGAACTGCCCTAGATACTTGGCGGATAAGAAGGATGGCAAAGTGAACAAAGGTATATTTGATATACAGATTATTGATGTGTATTTTACTAGTGTTCATAGCAACCCCTCGGTATTTGATACTGGTTCAGTTGCTAAAGAGTAGTAACTCGAAGTGAGAGTTGCATAATGAACATAAACTAGTTAAAGGATGAAGTGACGATGTGTATTGGAAGCAGTTCCAAGATTGATATGATCATCATCGCACACTCCCTATACTTTCGGTATTAGTGTTGAACCTAAATAAGTGTTATTTGGTGTTTGTGTTGAGCATGAATGTGATTTTATCATGTTTATTACAATACGGCTATTCATGTAAGTTAGAGAATAATTGGTGTTCTGTTTACATGAATAAAACCTTCTATGGTCATACACCCAATGAAAATGGTTTGTTGGATCTCGATCGTGTGATACACATATTCATAATATTGAAGCCAAAAGATGCAAGGTTAATAATGATAGTGCAACTTATTTGTGGCACTGCCGTTTAGGTCATATTGGTGTAAAGCACATGAAGAAACTCCATAGTGATGGACTTTTGGAATCACTTGATTATGAATCACTTGGTGCTTGCGAACCATGCCTCATGGGCAAGATGACTAAAACTCCGTTCTCCGGAACTGTGGAGCGAGCAACAGAGTTGTTGGAAATCATACATACTGATGTATGCGGACCAATGAGTGTTGAAGCTCGCGGCAGGTATCGTTATTTTCTGACCTTCACTGATGATTTGAGCAGATATGGGTATATCTACTTAATGAAGCACAAGTCTGAAACATTTGAAAAGTTCAAAGAATCTCATAGTGAAGTGGAGAATCATCGTAACAAGAAAATAAGAGTTTCTACGATATGATCGTAGAGGTAAAATATTTGAGTTAGCGAGTTTGGCCTTCAACAAAAACAATGTGAAATAGTTTCACTACTCACGCCACCTGGAACACCACAGTGTAATGGTGTGTCCGAACGTCATAACCGTACTTTATTAGATATGGTGCGATCGATGATGAATCTTACCGATCTACCACTATCGCTTTTGGGGTTATGCATTAGAGACAGCTACATTCACGTTAAATAGGGCACCATCTAAATCCGTGGAGATGACACCGTATGAACTGTGGTTTGATGAGAAACCTAAGCTGTCATTTCTTTAAGTTTGGGACTGCGATGCTTATGTGAAAAAGTTTCAACATGATAAGCTCGAACCCAAATCAGAGAAGTAAATCTTCATAGGATACCCAAAAAGAAACTGTTGGGAACACCTTCTATCACAGATCCTAAGGCAAGGTCTTTGTTGCTGAGAGTGGATCCTTTCTAGAGAAGGAGTTTCTCTCGAAAGAAGTGAGTGGGAGGAAAGTAGAACTTGATGAGGTAATTGTACCTTCTCCCGAATTGGAAGGTAGTACATCACAGAGACTCGTTCCAGTGATTCCTACACCAATTAGTGAGGAAGCTAATGATGATGATCATGAAACTTCAGATCAAGTTTCTGCTGAACTTCGTAGATCAACCAGAGTTCGTTCCGCACCAGAGTGGTACGGCAACCCAGTTCTGGAGTCATGTTACTAGACCATGATGAACCTACGAACTATGAGGAAGCGATGATGAGCCCAGATTCCGCAAAATGGCTTGAAGCCATGAAATCTGAGATGGGATCCATGTATGAGAACAAAGTGTGGACTTTGGTTGACTTGCCCGATGATCGGCAGGCCATAGAAAATAAATGGATCTTCAAGAGGAAGACCGACGCAGACGGTAATGTTACTGTTTACAAAGCTCGACTTGTTGCGAAAGGTTTTCGACAAGTTCAAGGAGTTGACTACGATGAGACTTTCTCACCTGTAGCGATGCTTAAGTCTGTCCGAATCATGTTAGCAATTGCCGCATTTTATGATTATGAAATCTGGCAAATGGATGTCAAAACTGCATTCCTGAATGGATATCTCAAAGAAGAGTTGTATATGATGCAACCAGAAGGTTTTGTCGATCCAAAAGGTGCTAACAAAGTATGCAAGCTCCAGCGATCCATCTATGGACTGGTGCAAGCATCTCGGAGTTGGAATATACGCTTTGATGAGGTGATCAAAGCATATGGTTTTATACAGACTTTTGGAGAAGCCTGTATTTACAAGAAAGTGAGTGGGAGCTCTGTAGCATTTCTAATATTATATGTGGACGACATATTGTTGATTGGAAATGATATAGAATTTCTGGACAGCATAAAAGGATACTTGAATAAGAGTTTTTCAATGAAAGACCTCGGTAAAGCTGCTTATATATTAGGCATCAATATCTATAGAGATAGATCAAGACGCTTAATTGGACTTTCACAAAGCACATACCTTGATAAGATTTTGAAGAAGTTCAAAATGGATCAGTCAAAGAAAGGGTTCTTGCCTGTATTACAAGGTATGAAGTTGAGTAAGACTCAATGCCCGACCACTGCAGAAGATAGAGAGAAAATGAAAGTCATTCCCTATGCCTCAAGATCTATCATGTATGCGATGCTGTGTACCAGACCTGATGTGTGCCTTTCTATAAGTTTAGTAAGGGGGTACAATAGTGATCCAGGAGTAGATCACTGTACAACAGTCAAAATTATCCTTAGTAACTGGATGACTAAGGAAATGTTTCTCGATTATGGAGGTGATAAAGAGTTCGTCGTAAAGGGTTACGCCGATGCAAGCTTTGACACTAAATCCAGATGACTCTAAGTATCAATCTGGATGCGTATTGAAAGTGGGAGCAATTAGCTAGAGTAGCTCTATGCAGAGCATTGTAGACATAGAAATTTGCGAAATACATACGGATCTGAATGTGACAGACCCGTTAACTAAACTTCTCTCACGAAGCAAAACATGATCACACCTTAGTACTCTTTGGGTGTTAATCACATAGAGATGTGAACTAGATTATTGACTCTAGTAAACCCTTTTGGTGTTAATCACATGGCGATGTGAACTAGATTATTGACTCTAGTGCAAGTGGGAGACTGAAGGAAATATGCCCTAGAGGCAATAATAAAGTTGTTATTTATATTTCCTTATATCATGATAAATGTCTTTTATTCATGCTAGAATTGTATTAACCGAAAACTTAGTACATGTGTGGATACATAGACAAAACAGTATGTCCCTAGTATGCCTCTACTAGACTAGCTCATTGATCAAAGATGGTTATGTTTCCTAGCCATAGACATGAGTTGTCATTTGATCAACGGGATCACATCATTAGGAGAATGATGTGATGGACAAGACCCATCCGTTAGCATAGCACTATGATCGTTTAGTTTTACTGCTATTGCTTTCTTCATGACTTATACATGTTCCTATGACTATGAGATTATGCAACTCCCGAATACCGTAGGAACACCTTGTGTGCTATCAAACATCACAACGTAACTGGGTGATCATAAAGATACTCTACAGGTGTCTCCGAAAGTATTCGTGGTGTTGGCATAGATCAAGATTAGGATTTGTCACTCCGAGTGTCGGAGAGGTATCTCTGGGCCCTCTCGGTAACACACATCACAATAAGCCTTGCAAGCAAAAGACTAATGAGTTAGTCACAAGATGATGTGTTACGGAACGAGTAAAGAGACTTGCCGGTAACGAGATTGAACTAGGTATAGAGATATCGACGATCGAATCTCGGGCAAGTAACATACCGATGACAAAAGGAACAACGTATGTTGTTATGCGGTTTTGACCGATAAAAGATCTTCGTAGAATATGTAGGAGCCAATATGAACATCCAGGTTCCGCTATTGGTTATTGACCGGAGATGAGTCTCGGTCATGTCTACATAGTTCTCGAACCCGTAGGGTCCGCACGCTTAACGTTTGATGACGATCGGTATTATGAGTTTATGAGTTTTGATGTGCCGAAGGTAGTTCGGAGTCCCGGATAAGATCACGGACATGACGAGGAGTCTCGGAATGTCCGAGACATAAATATTGATATATTGGACGACTATATTCGGACACCGGAAGTGTTCCGGAAAAGTTTCGGATTTAACGGGATTGCCGGAAGGGGTTACCGGAACCCCCTACGAGGGGGGATGGTCCATAGTGGGCCTTAAAGGAAAGAGAGAGGCAGCCCATAGGGCTGGCCGGCGCCCCACCTAGGGTTCCTAGTTGGACTAGGATTTGGGGGGTGCCACCTCTCCTTTTTCCTTTCCCTCTCTTCCTTCTTTTGGTGATTCCTACTAGGAATAGGATTGCAATCCTATTCCTAGTAGGACTGCAACCCTAGCCGCACCAAACAAGGGCCGGCCGGCCTCCCCCCTTGCTCCTTTATATACGGGGGCAGGGGGGCACCCAAAGACACACAAGTTGAATTGTTCCAGCCGTGTGCGGTGCCCCCCTCCACAGAAACACACCTCGGTCATACCGTCGCGATGCTTAGGCGAAGCCCTGCGCCGGTGAATACATCATATCCGTCACCACGCCGTCGTGCTGACGAAACTCTCCCGTGAAGCTCAACTGGATCAAGAGCTCGTGGGACGCCATCAAGTTGAACGTGTGCTGAACGCGGAGGTGCCGTACGTTCGGTGCTTGATCGGTTGGATCGCGAAGAAGTTCGACAACATCAACCGCGTCACTTGACGCTCCGCTCCCGGTCTACGAGGGTACGTAGACACACTCTCCCCTCTCGTTGCTATGCATCTAGTAGATAGATCTTGCGTGATCGTAGGAAAATTTTAAAATACTACGTTCCCCAACAGGTGGCCCAGGTCGACCAGGCACCCTCACATACTGCGGACAGGGGATCTTCGCCCCCTTCCCCCGCCGCAACCCGCCCCGGCGGTGACACCCGCTGTCTGGCCCCGCCAGCACGCCCCGCATCTGGCCAGCGCACAGTGATACATCTTCGACGTATCTACAATTTTTTTATTGTTTCATGCTGTTATATCATCATTCTTGGATATTTTACAATCATTTTACAATCATTTTATGATAAGGACATGACTACCTAGGATACGACCAAAAATATTGCATACATATATATTTGTGAGGTGATTTTTAATGCAAACTATGCAATAATTTATTTATGTCATCCACGACAAAAATACTTCACAAACTTTTGTGTCAAGTCTAATTGCAGGTGTATGGAACATTTGTACAATTCACATATAAAGATAAGGGAAAAAGAGAAGTTTAGGTGTTGTTCAAAAAGTCCTTTCACGTCACTTTTGGGCCAAGAGAAGATAGAGTCAAAGCCTCTCACGTTCTGCATTCAGATTCAGACTGCACAGATATACCTGACTCAAAACGGCAAGAACTCCTTCATACGGACTCCGAATTGGGTGTATTTTTTTTGTTGAAAAGTAGATTTCGTGCTCTTTCCGGCTCAATTGGATTCGCCTTCAAATTCGTCCAGAGCGTTGAGATATCGACGAAACAGTCTGATGTTGCACCAGAATCCGAATCAAACTACAAGTCCAGAGGTGTTGCGCCACCTTCACTTGGGCCCATGAGCCTTGTACGACCTAGGGTTAAGTTTTAGGCTGCCTTGGGGCGTCCTCTCACCTCCATGGCCGCCACCCCTTGCTCCTATGTAAGTAGATCCATCTAGTAATTTTTCCTTGGAATTTGTTTAGTCAAAAGTTAACCATTGCAACTTCGAGTACTTCGTTTGCGTCCAACGACCAGACCAAGACCGATCATGAATCCTCACATTTATCAATACTTCATTTATGTTTGCAATATTCAGATTGCTTTATCATATTCTTGCTTGTTCTTCAATTGCATGCAGGAATAGACATTCGTGGTCAGGCTGATCGTGCTTCTGGCATTGTCAGTAACCCCTGGAGATTGGTTTAGCGATTGCTAAGGCGCAACGTTGTGCACGTTCGTAGTCAGATCGTCAAAGTCGTCTCCACCAAATCGATAATTATCATCTCATCGAAAGATCGGGCCCCTCGCCTCTATCAAGTGGTATCAGTTTTCAGGTTGCTAGATGAGATATTTCCAATTGTTCGTAGTCTAGATTGCATCTATTCTTCATACCTTGAGTCCAAGAAAAAGCCACACAAAAAAAGTTAGATCTATTCATCATTTATCCTAGCAAGTCGGAGCCTTTGAAATTTTCTTTTCATTGTTTGCATTATTGAATAATCGGTTGCATCGTCGTGTCGAGTTGCTGGTCTTAGTGTCTAGTTTGTTTAGAGTTTTGAGTTCTGTTCACATTAGTCATGACGCCGCTGCATCGTTATTCCTTTCGATATCCACCATCCCATTCATCAATTTTAACCACGTGCTACCCACCATTCATTGTCATAATCATAGTTGAGGTTATTCACATCTTCGCTTGATCCAATCTGCATCTTATCTAGTTTGTTTTGGAAAGAGGGAGAAAGAAAAAAAAAAGAAAAAAATGAGAGAGAAAAAGTTAAAAAGTTAGAGAAAAAAAGGAGAGAAATAAAAAAAGAAAAAAGTGTGAGGAAAAAAGAAGAGAAAAAAATTCGGATCTATCTAGAGTCAATCTCGTAGCTGAATTCGGATTGGAATCTGTTTTGTACAGTGTTCAGTAAAACAGGCCACACGAAGTACGTTTTGGCTCCATGAGTAATCAAATTAAAGCTAGCGGTGAGTCGCATCTAAATAATTGCATAAGCAAGTTCAGTATTTGACACCTCAAAATAGGCTTCTAAATAGGTCTTTTGGCCCTCCGGAGTTCGTGAACACGGCTTGTTCCAGTTTTTCAGACCAGTTTTAGAATTTTCTGACTCCTCATATCAACTCGGAATTGAGTGATTCTTTTTGTGTATGAAAGCTTGAGTCAGTAATATTCTGTAGAAACATTATCAAAAAAAATGGCACAAACTTTTCTAGAGGAAAGTTGAAGAGAGAGTTGTTGGTATATCGTGCTTGGCAGTTGTTTTTCATCATAATATTTACTACCATTGTGGTTTTCACTTATATCTTGCTATCGAGAACTACTTCATATCCTTTCTTGATGCTAGTTGTGCTACGCCGTGACCTCATTAGTGTTCTAAGCTCGCGTCTCTAGCACGGTCTAGCCTAGGACCAGCACAGTACCGTCGTTGAGCGTTTATTCAGCACTGCATCTCTGAATTGATTATTGCTAATCTTTTGCTACCATATATTTAATCCTTCCAAGCTCCACATATTTCTACACCGCGTATACGTACATTCCCCTAGCAATCGCTTTACTCAATCTTTGGAGTTATTTGACACCACTGGTTGTCTGTCACCACCTGCTCCATGGTAAGAACTTGTAAGATATTGATATTTGCTTTACTGTGAGCACTTTACCACCACATCCTAGTAGTTCATAGGAACATTCTTCTCGAATTTTGTTTCTTGTTTCTACTAATCATGACAGGTACCGGAGATAAAAGTTCTTGAACGACGGATTCATCTTCACCATCATGAGACGTTGGACAACACACACCAGCACACAGTTAGGTTATCTCTTTACCTTCATTTGAGGGTAGATTTAATCCTACTATTTATCTTGCTTGGGAGTTTGAGGTAGAACTAATTTTTGCTAGCCATTATTTTTCTGAACTTGAGAGAGTACGAGCTGTCACTAGAGCATTTACTGGTTTTTTCTTCTGTTTGGTGGAGTGTACACTATAAGAAAAACATTGATAACCAACCCACAACTTGGAAAGATTTGAAAGTTGTAATGAGACAACAATTGATGCGGAGCATCCCGAGGTCATCCCCATGGACCATCCATCGTCTCACCAAGTGCCCCAAGGACCAATGACACGTGCTCGTGCTAGAGCACTCGAAACCGAGGTTAACTCTCTCCTTGTTGAATTCCCATTTGACCACCTTGAGACATGGCTACTACCTCAAACGGAGACACTTTGTATGCTTAGGTGCCGAGGAGAAGTTACGGTGCAAGATGGACGCCAAGAGCGAGAACATGAAGTTTCCCAGCACAGAGATAGCGGTACTACCGGTCCACCACCGGCCAACTACCGGTCGACCGGTACTAGCACCCAACTACCGGTCAACTACCGGTCAACCTTCTGTGATCGACCGATGCAAGGCCGGTGCAAGGCCGGAACTTCCGCTATATCCGCAAAGACCGGTACTACCGCCCTGCCTGTGCGCAGATGAAGGGGTTTCACCCCATGTATCCCCCAACTTACCCCTAGACTATAAGTACTCCTTCCCTTCCATCTTTTAGGGTCGGCTTTTGTGATAGCTCATCATAGACCTGAGTGGTTCCTCTCCTATGAGACGGCGGCCTCTTCGGAGAAGATCCACCGGATTCAAGACCTCCTTCACGGAGAAGAACATCAAGACCTCCTCACGGAGATGCCTACCGTTACTTGTATCGTCCTTAGTTGATCGTGTATCGTGTATCGCACTTTGTGTACCCGGATCTAGCATTTGTGTGACCTAAACTTGTTGTTTTGAGTGTTTTCTTCTTGTCCCTCTTGTGTTTTCCCTCGTGCCTCACGTATTCATCCATGGGATCTCTCCTTTTCGTGAAAGATCGGCCCCCTAGGGTTCCACCCTACATCATTATGGTATCATGAGCCAAGGTTTCTCACGAATTCGGAGCCTCCCCACTGTTTTCTAGCTTGTTTTTGTTGTGTTCTTCCCAATTTCGAAGATTCCCCACAAAAATAGCCCTAATTTTTTTTTTGTGATATGTTGATTTGATGAGATTTTGTTGATTTTGTTCATGGATTTGCTTGGTTTCGAGTGGATCTAGTATATCCCCAAGTTTCACCACTTTCCATCCACGAAATCCATCCAATTTTGCCCCCGAAATCATCCATTTTCGCCCATATTTCGCCCTGATCTAGTTCTGAGAATTTTCCCGACACCAGCGGTACTACTGGCCTCCCTAGCGGTACTTCCGCTGAGCACCCAACTACCGGACCTCCCAGTTTCAGCTTTCCGAGTTTCACCGTTTTGACCATAACTTTCACTCCCGAACTTCGATTTGAGTGTTCTTTGGATCGTTGAAAAGCTAGCGACGTGCCCGAGATGCTCATCTTGGTTTTACCACCATTTGACTCCATCAAATTTTGTCAAATTTGGCAAAGTTTGCTTAGGCCCTCCAGCATATCAATCACCACCACTTCCGCAACCACCATCGTTTCACCGCTTCGGTTTTGACAATTTTGTCTCACTTTGCCTTGGATACTTGAGTTGTGGCTTCACCATTTCCTTGGATGTTTCGGCTACCTTGGAACGGAATGACATCGACAACACCACCGCTCACCCTCGGCAAGGACGGTAACATCGACGACACCTTGTTCATTCTACCTTGCAATTGCATTGTCACCCTATGGACCATCTTTGCGTAGCTTTCCCATTGAGACTAGCCATTTGAGTATTGCCGGGCCACGACACTAGTGCACATTAGTGATAGTTATAGATATTGCATACTACATCATCATATCTCCGTGTGACACAAGAGTGTCCCGCATATACAATAGCTACCTTGATCCGAGAAGCATGCATAAGTGGCCAAAGAAAGAGCTCACAAGCTTTTAAGCAACAAGAGCCGTCAAAAGCTTATAAGCAAAAGGACAATAGCATCATATGCCTTGCATCAAAAGAGATCATATGACATAGCAATACATCATCTTGTGCTCAAGCATCGGCACATCATACACTCATAGTATACTTGTGATAGAAAGTCGTTACGTTTTGCCTCTTGTAGGTTGTGCACAAGTGCGTATTCGCCTATTAAGCAATCGGTTAGCGTCTCTCTAGTGTTGTGCAACACGAGCATTTTCCGTGGATTCCACATTTTCGCTCACCCTTGGTTGCACAACCACATTTATCTATCCTTGCGTGTGTTCCGTGTGCTACTTCTTGCTTGTGATCTACTTGTTGCCTCAGCAAATTGTGAACCATTTTCAACATCATTGAGTCACTTTGCCAATTGCATTGAATTTGTGCCACCATCCTAACCAAGCTCCTCTCAAAGCTTTACTTGTGTAGGTGTGAGAATCGACAAGAAGTGGTACCAATAGTGCTATTTCCGGGTTACATTATTGAGTGATCATTGATCCACTTTCAAATTCGGTCAAGGTACAATTGGTATTGTCTTCTCCCTTCTCCCACTCACATACTTGCTTGTGATGATGGATAGTCCAAGTACATCTTCGAACCCGCTCTTCGACAATCCTCAAGAATCGAACAACCACGTCACCAAACTACATCTCTTCGGCGTCCAACGAGCTCTACATCAAGAAAGTGAAGCTATGCGCGAGCACATTGAGCAAGTCGCCGCCGACGCGCGCCAATTTGAAGCAAGAACAAGAGAGCAATTCGACATCATCAACACAAACATTTCTACCCAATTTGACGAGCTCCGGACTTTGATAGTCAACCGTCGTTCTTCTTCCACATCTTCTCAAAGACGAAGCCGCTCAAGAAGACATACCGACTCCACAGATGGCTCAAGTACCCCTACATCAAACACTCTTCGTCAAGCCGCACGTCAAGCTCGACATGACAACCGGAACCCACTTCATGACAAGAGTTCACAAGAGCTATTTGAAGAGCAAGAGAGTCGACATCGTCAAAACCAAGCTACACTTGACCAAGCGCAAGAACGACAACGACTACGCCAACAACAACAAGAGCGAGCACGTCAATACCAAGAAGAACAAGATGCCGAGGCTAATCGTCAAGCACAACAACGCCGAGCAGCTCAAGCTCTTGAGGCACAACGAGCATTATGTGATTCACATCGCAATGTGGCAACTCGCAATCGACATACTCGTCAAGAAGAGGATTTCCTTCGTGATGAGATGCAAGAGAGGAGCCATCAAGCACGAATGCAAGAAGAAGTTCATCCTCAAGCGCGACAAGAGCATCAACCTCATCAAGAACCACAAGCTCGGCAAGTACACCACAACAATGGCCATCTACTACGCCAAGAGCAACACGAGATTGACAATCGTCAAAATAAAGAACGCCCTCACAATAGGCAAGCAAACAATGAAGAGCATTGCTACGGCAAGCTTAAGTTCACCATGCCAAAGTTTTCCGGAAGCATTGATCCCGAAGACTACCTCTCATGGGCATTGAAGGTTGACAAGATCTTTCGCCCTCAGAACTTCGATGAAGAGAAGAAGATTGCAATGGCCTCCCTTGAGTTCCAAGACCATGTTCTCATTTGGTGGGAGCAAATCATAGAGAGACGAGAAGCAAAAGGCGAACCTCCTATCACTACTTGGGCTCAAATGAAGGAAGTCATGAGAGCACGCTTCATGCCAACACACTATAATCATGACTTATTCAAGAAGTTGCAACTCCTCAAGCAAGGTACCAAGTCCGTTGAAGAGTACTACAAGGAGATGGAGATTGCCATGATAAGAGCCAACATCACGGAAGATGAAGAGCAAACAATGGCGAGATTCTTGAATGGACTCAACTATCCTATCAAGAAGATTGCGGACTTTCAGCCCTACATGACCCTCCTTGAGCTAGTACACCAAGCAACCAAAGCAGAGCGACAAGTTCAAGAGAACTACAAGTACTCCAAGTTCACCTCCAAGAACTTCGGCTCCTACAACCAAGCTTCAACGACTTCGGCTCCTCCTACCTCTACCAAGCCATCTAAAAACTTCGGTGACAAGTCAAGCTACAAGAATGCGACTACATCGAGTCGTCCACCTACTATGAGCAACTTCAAGCCAAGAGCTTCATCATCTACAACTACAATCGAGGACAACTCCAAGACGAGTTCCATCAAATGTTTCAAGTGCCAAGGGCGAGGCCACAAGTCATTTGAGTGCAAGACCGTTCGTACCATGATCATCAATGATGACAGATCTTATGACTCAATGAGCGACGATGAGATGGAAGCCCTTGAGCATGTAGCTATGCATCGCCAAGTGAACGAAGAAGAAGACCATCAAGTGTTTTGCGACAATGACTCAAGTCCCAATCTTGTTGTCTCCAAGGTCTTGACACTCCAACACCAACAAGATGACGACCAACGATGTCATATCTTCCATACCAAGGCCGGCATCAATGGACGCTCCGTCAAGGTTATCATCGATGGAGGAAGCTGTCATAACTTGCAAGCGAAGAGCTATGCGACAAGCTACATTTGGTCAAGACGAAGCACCCTCATCCCTACAAGGTCCAATGGCTTAACGACAAAGGAATTCTTCGAGTCGAGCACACCGTGCAAGTCTCCTTCAAGATAGGTGCCTACGAGGACACACTTGAGTGTGATGTGGTCCCTATGTCTGTGTGCCACCTTCTACTTGGTCGACCATGGCAATACGATCGTGGAGTCACACACAATGGACGGACCAACCACTGTAGCTTCAAGATGAAGGGCAAGGAATTCGTGCTACGTCCCATGTCACCAAGTCAAGTAGCCGCCGAGAAACACTTACCTACCAACCATCGTGGAGAGAATGGTGAGAGAGTGAGCCACCAAAAGTAGAGTGAGAGCCACAAGCCAAATATGAGCGACTCCACAATGAGTGACAAGAAATAACTAGTGCTATTTGCCACCAAAAGCGAGATGAGAGAAGTGTGTGAGAACCCATCGAGTGTCTTTCTCCTTGTGCTTTTATGCAAAAGGGAAGCCAAACCTACTAACACTTCACCACCTCTACCTTTAGTGTTTTCTCAATTGTTGCAGGACTTATCAGACGTCTTTCCCGATGAGCTACCTCCGGGTCTACCTCCACTTCGCGGAATCGAACACCGCATCGACCTCATTCCTGGCGCACCACTTTCGAACAAGGCTCCTTACCGCGTCAACCCCGAGGAAACCAAGGAGATACAACGGCAAGTACAACAACTCATCGACAAAGGTCATGTACGTGAAAGCTTGAGCCCTTGTGCCGTTCCGGTTATTCTCGTGCCTAAGAAAGATGGAAGTTTTCGCATGTGCTCCGATTGTCGCCCGATAAATGCTATCACCGTTAGATACCGTTATCCTATCCCACGCTTAGACGACATGCTTGATGAATTATGTGGTGCCACCATCTTTTCGAAAATTGATCTTAAAAGTGGTTACTACCAAATTCGCATTCAAGAGGGTGATGAGTGGAAAACGGCTTTCAAAACCAAGTTTGGGTTATATGAGTGGCTTGCCATGCCAATGGGTTTATCGGAAGCACCCGGTCCATTCATGAGTCTTATGCATTTTGTTCTACGACCCTACATAGGCGTCTTTGTAGTTGTTTACTTTGATGACATCCTCGTTTTTAGCAAGTCGCTTGAGGACCATGTGACACACATCCGTATGGTTTTAAAAACCCTTCCGAAAGAGCGCTTATAAGCTAACATGGAGAAATGCACTTTTGGCGTTGACAAGGTCGTCTTCCTAGGATTTGTCGTTTCTTCACAAGGTGTTCACGTTGATGAAACTAAAATTGAAGCAATTAAAACTTGGCCACAACCAACGAATCTCCTACAAGTGCGTAGTTTCCTTGGTTTAGCCGGTTTCTACCGACGTTTTGTAAAGGACTTTAGTACTATTGCTATGCCTCTACATGCCTTGAGCAAGAAGAACGCACCCTTCATTTGGGGTCCTTCGCAAGACACCGCGTTCAATGAGCTAAAAAGCTTGGTTACACACGCACCACTCCTAGCCCTACCAAACTTTGATAAACCGTTTGAGATTCATTATGATGCTAGTGGTACCGGCATAGGTGGCGTGCTCATGCAAGAAAAGCGCCCAATTGCGTACTTTAGCAGGAAGCTATCCGGAGCGCAACTTAACTACCCCATCTATGATAAAGAGCTCTATGCCTTGGTGAGAGTTTTACATGTTTGGGAACATTGTCTTAGACCTCATGAATTCATTCTTCATACGGACCATGAGACTCTCAAGTATCTCAAGGGTCAAACTAAGTTGAAAAAGCGTCATGCTAAATGGAGTGAGTTCATTGAGTCTTTTCCCTATGTCATCAAATACATCAAAGGCAAAGAGAATGTTGTGGCAGATGCGCTTTCCCGCAAATGCATGCTTGTTACACAACTTGAGTTGAATGTTATTGGCTTTGAGCACATCAAAGATTTATATGAGCATGATCCTTTCTTTGCACATCCTTATGCTAAGTGTTTGACTCACACTTCTTGGGAACATTATTACATAAAGGATGGATATCTTATGAGAGCTAACAAATTTGCATTCCCGAGTCTTCGCTTCGTTTGCTCCTTTTGCAGGAATCTCATGGAGGAGGACTCATGGGACACTTTGGACGCGACAAGACATTTGCTACGCTCTCAAATAACTACTTTTGGCCCAAGATGCTCTGTGACGTCTCGCGACTCACCAACCGATGCTCTACATGTCACAAAGCTAAGTCAAAAGCTCAATCTCATGGTCTTTACATGCCACTTCCTATCCCATACCATCCATGGGAAGACATAAGCATGGACTTTGTACTTGGATTGCCTAGGACTCAAAATGTAAAGGATTCCGTGTTTGTTGTCGTGGATAGATTCTCTAAAATGGCTCATTTCATTCCTTGTAACAAGATCGACGATGCTTCACATGTTGCAAATCTCTTTTGTAGGGAAATCATTCATCTACATGGAGTGCCCAAGACGATCGTGTCGGACCGGGATGTCAAGTTCTTGAGCTACTTTTGGAAGACTCTATGCGCCAAACTCGACATCAAGCTACTATTCTCTTCGGCATATCATCCACAAACCGACGGCCAAACAGAGGTGATGAACCGCTCACTTTTGATGCTTCTTCGCGTGTTGATCAAGAAGAACATCAAGGAATGGGAGCAATGCTTGCCCATCACCGAGTACGCCTACAACCGCGCAAGACATTCCACTATCGGCAAGTCCTCTTTCGAGGTCGTCTACGGTTTCAACCCCTTGTCTCCATTGGACATCCTACCTCTACCTCTACAAGAGCGCATCAACATCGACACAAGTGCACGAGCAAGCTATCTCAAGAAGGTGCATGAAGATACAGGGCAACGATCGAGCGACAAGTCCATCGCCTCACCACCAAGCTCAACGTTAACAAGGCACCAATGGTATTCCAACCGGGAGACCTTGTTTGGCTTCATCTTTGCAAGGACCGTTTCCCACACGAGGGCAAGTCCGAACTACTACCTCGCGTCGACGTACCCTTCAAGGTGCTAGCACACTACAACAACAACGCATACAAGATCGACATCCCACGAGACAAGTACAACGTGAGTGATGCCTTCAACGTCAAGGATCTAGCCCCTTTCCATGGTGATGAAGATTTCGATCCGAGGTCGGATCTTTTCCAACGGAGGGGAGATGATGCGGAGCATCCCAAGGTCATCCCCATGGACCATCCATCGTCTCACCAAGTGCCCCAAGGACCAATGACATGTGCTCGTGCTAGAGCACTTGAAACCGAGGTTAACTCTCTCCTTGTTGAATTCCCATTTGACCACCTTGACACATGGCTACTACCTCAAACGGAGACACTTTGTATGCTTAGGTGCCAAGGAGAAGTTACGGTGCAAGATGGACGCCAAGAGTGAGAACATGAAGTTTCCCAACACAGAGATAGCGCTACTACCGGTCCACCACGAGCCAACTACCGGTCAACCGGTACTACCGCCCAACTACTGCTAAACTACCGGTCAACCTTCTATGATCGACCGGTGCAAGGCCGGTGCAAGGCCGGAACTTCCGCTATATCCGCAAAGACCGGTACTACCGGCCCCATGACCGGTACTACCTCCCTGCCTGCGCGCAGATGAAGGGGTTTCACCCCATGTATCCCCCAACTTATCCCTAGACTATAAGTACTCCTTCCCTTCCATCTTTTAGGGTCAGCTTTTGTGATAGCTCATCATAGACCTGAGTGGTTCCTCTCCTACGAGACCGTGGACTCTTCGGAGAAGATCCACCGGTTTCAAGACCTCCTTCATGGAGAAGAACATCAAGACCTCCTCACGGAGATGACCACCGTTACTTGTATCGTCCTTAGTTGATCGTGTATCGTGTATCGCACTTTGTGTACCTGGATCTAGCATTTGTGTGACCTAAACTTGTTGATTTGAGTGTTTTCTTCTTTTCCCTCTTGTGTTTCCCTCGTGCCTCACGTGTTCATCCTTGGGATCCCTCCTTTTCGTGAAAGATCGCCCCCCTAGGGTTCCACCCTACATCATTATGGTATCATGAGCCAAGGTTTCTCACGAATTCGGAGCCTCCCCACTGTTTTCTAGCTTGTTTTTGTTGTGTTCTTCCCAATTTCGAAGATTCCCCACAAAAATAGCCCCAATTTTTTTTGTGATCTGTTGATTTGATGAGATTTTGTTGATTTTGATTCATGGATTTGCTTGGTTTCGAGTGGATCTAGCATCTCCCCAAGTTTCACCACTTTCCATCCACGAAATCCATCCAATTTTGCCCCCGAAATCATCCATTTTCGCCCATATTTCGCACCGATCCAGTTATGAGAATTTTCCCGACACCAGCGGTACTACCGGCCTCCCTAGCGGTACTTCCGCTGAGCACCACAAGCGGTACTACTAGCCTACCAAGCGGTACTACCGGACCTCCGAGTTTCACCGTTCTGACCATAACTTTCACTCCCGAAATCCGATTTGAGTGTTCTTTGGATCGTTGAAAAGCTAGCGACGTGCCCGAGCTGCTCATCTTGGTTTTACCACCATTTGAATCCATTAAATTTTGTCAAATTTGGCAAGTTTGCTTAGGCCCTCCACCATATCAACCACCACCACTTCCGCAACCACCATCGTTTCACCGCTTCGGTTTTGACAATTTTGTCTCACTTTGCCTTGGATACTTGAGTTGTGGTTTCACCGTTTCCTTGGATGTTTCGGCTACCTTGGAACGGAATGACATCGACAACACCACCGCTCACCCTCGGCAAGGACGGTAACATCGATGACACCTTGTTCATTCTACCTTGCAATTGCATTGTCACCCTATGGACCATCTTTGCGTAGCTTTCCCATTGAGACTAGCCATTTGAGTATTGCCGGGCCACGACACTTGTGCACATTAGTGATAGTTATAGATATTGCATACTAAATCATCATATCTCCGTGTGACACAAGAGTGTCTTGCATATACAATAGCTACCTTGATCCGAGAAGCATTCATAAGTGGCCAAAGAAAGAGCTCACAAGCTTTTAAGCAACAAGAGTCATCAAAAGCTTATAAGGAAAAGGGTAATAGCATCATACGCCTTGCATCAAAAGAGATCATATGACATAGCAATACATCATCTTGTGCTCAAGCATCGGCACATCATACACTCATAGTATACTTGTGATAGAAAGTCGTTACGTTTTGCCTCTTGTAGGTTGTACACAAGTGCGTATTCGCCTATTAAGCAATCGGTTAGCGTCTCTCTAGTGTTGTGCAACACGAGCATTTTCCGTGGATTCCACATTTTCGCTTACCCTTGGTTGCACAACCACATTTATCTATCCTTGCGTGTGTTCCGTGTGCTACTTCTTGCTTGTGATCTACTTGTTGCCTCAGCAAATTGTGAACCATTTTCAACATCATCGAGTCACTTTGCCAATTGCATTGAATTTGTGCCACCATCCTAACCAAGATCCTCTCAAAGCTTTACTTGTGTAGGTGTGAGAATCGACAAGAAGTGGTACCAATAGTGCTATTTCCGGGTTACATTATTGAGTGATCATTGATCCACTTTCAACTTCGGTCAAGGTACAATTGGTATTGTCTTCTCCCTTCTCCCACTCACATACTTGCTTGTGATGATGGATAGTCCAAGTACATCTTCGAACCCGCTCTTCGACAATCCTCAAGAATCGAACAACCACGTCACCAAACTACATCTCTTCGGCGTCCAACGAGCTCTACATCAAGAAAGTGAAGCTATGCGCGAGCACATTGAGCAAGTCGCCGCCGACGCGCGCCAATTTGAAGCAAGAACAAGAGAGCAATTCGACATCATCAACACAAACATTTCTACCCAATTTGACGAGCTCCGGACTTTGATAGTCAACCATCGTTCTTCTTCCACATCTTCTCAAAGACGAAGCCGCTCAAGTCGACATACTGACTCCACAGATGGCTCAAGTACCCCTACATCAAACACTCTTCGTCAAGCCGCACGTCAAGCTCGACATGACAACCGGAATCCACTTCATGACAAGAGTTCACAAGAGCTATTTGAAGAGCAAGAGAGTCGACATCGTCAAAACCAAGCTACACTTGACCAAGCGCAAGAACGGCAACGACTACGCCAACAACAACAAGAGCGAGCACGTCAATACCAAGAAGAACAAGATGCCGAGGCTAATCGTCAAGCACAACAACGCCGAGAAGCTCAAGCTCTTGAGGCACAACGAGCATTACGTGATTCACATCGCAATGTGGCAACTCGCAATCGACATACTCGTCAAGAAGAGGATTTCCTTCGTGATGAGATGCAAGAGAGGAGCCATCAAGCACGAATGCAAGAAGAAGTTCATCCTCAAGCGCGACAAGAGCATCAACCTCATCAAGAATCACAAGCTCGGCAAGTACACCACAACAATGGCCATCTACTACGCCAAGAGCAACACGAGATTGACAATCGTCAAAATCAAGAACGCCCTCACAATAGGCAAGCAAACAATGAAGAGCATCGCTACGGCAAGCTTAAGTTCACCATGCCAAAGTTTTCCGGAAGCATTGATCCCGAAGACTACCTCTCATGGGCATTGAAGGTTGACAAGATCTTTCGCCTTCAGAACTTCGATGAAGAGAAGAAGATTGCAATGGCCTCCCTTGAGTTCCAAGACTATGTTCTCATTTGGTGGGAGCAAATCATAGAGAGACGAGAAGCAAAAGGCGAACCTCCTATCACTACTTGGGCTCAAATGAAGGAAGTCATGAGAGCATGCTTCGTGCCAACACACTATAACCGTGACTTATTCAAGAAGTTGCAACTCCTCAAGCAAGGTACCAAGTCCGTTGAAGAGTACTACAAGGAGATGGAGATTGCCATGATAAGAGCCAACATCACGGAAGATGAAGAGCAAACGATGGCGAGATTCTTTAATGGACTCAACTATCCTATCAAGAAGATTGCAGACTTTCAGCCATACACGACCCTCCTTGAGCGAGTACACCAAGCAACCAAAGCGAAGCGACAAGTTCAAGAGGACTACAAGTACTCCAAGTTCACCTCCAAGAACTTTGGCTCCTACAACCAAGCTTCAACGACTTAGGCTCCTCCTACCTATACCAAGCCATCTACAAACTTCGGTGATAAATCAAGCTACAATAATGCGACTAAATTGAGTCGTCCACCTACTACGAGCAACTTCAAGCCAAGAGCTTCATCATCTACAACTACAACCGAGGACAACTCCAAGACGAGTTCCATCAAATGTTTCAAGTGCCAAGGGCGAGGCCACAAGTCATTTGAGTGCAAGACCGTTCGTACCATGATCATCAATGGTGACAGATCTTATGACTCAATGAGCGACGATGAGATGGAAGCCCTTGAGCATGTAGCTATGCATCGCCAAGTGAACGAAGAAGAAGACCATCAAGTGTTTTGCGACAATGACTCAAGTCCCAATCTTGTTGTATCCAAGGTCTTGACACTCCAACACCAACAAGATGACGACCAACGATGTCGTATCTTCCATACCAAGGCCGGCATCAATGGACGCTCCGTCAAGGTTATCATCGACGGAGGAAGTTGTCATAACTTGGCAAGCGAAGAGCTATGCGACAAGCTACATTTGGTCAAGATGAAGCACCCTTATCCCTACAAGGTCCAATGGCTTAACGACAAAGGAATTCTTCGAGTCGAGAACACCGTGCAAGTCTCCTTCAAGATAGGTGCCTACGAGGACACACTTGAGTGTGATGTGGTCCCTATGTCTGTGTGCCACCTTATACTTGGTCGACCATGGCAATACGATCGTGGAGTCACACACAATGGACGGACCAACCACTATAGCTTCAAGATGAAGGGCAAGGAATTCGTGCTACGTCCCATGTCACCAAGTCAAGTAGCCGCCGACAAACACTTACCTACCAGCCATCGTGGAGAGAATGGTGAGAGAGTGAGCCACCAAAAGGAGAGTGAGAGCCACAAGCCAAATATGAGCGACTCCACAATGAGTGAGAAGAAACAACTAGTGCTATTTGCCACCAAAAGCGAGATGAGATAAGTGTGTGAGAACCCATCGAGTGTCTTTCACCTTGTGCTTTTATGCAAAGGGGGAGCCAAACCTACTAACACTTCACCACCTCTACCTTTAGTGTTGTCTCAATTGTTGCAGGACTTCTCGGACATCTTTCCCGATGAGCTACCTCCGGGTCAACCTCCACTTCGCGGAATCGAACACCGCACCGACCTCATTCCTGGCGCACCACTTTCGAACAAGGCTGCTTACCGCGTCAACCCTGAGGAAACCAAGGAGATACAACGGCAAGTACAACAACTCATCGACAAAGGTCATGTATGTGAAAGCTTGAGCCCTTGTGCCGTTCCGGTTATTCTCGTGCCTAAGAAAGATGGAAGTTTTCGCATGTGCTCCGATTGTTGCCCGATAAATGCTATCACCGTTAGATACCGTTATCCTATCCCACGCTTAGACAACATGCTTGATGAATTATGTGGTGCCACCATCTTTTCAAAAATTGATCTGAAAAGTGGTTACTACCAAATTCGCATTCAAGAGGGTGATGAGTGGAAAACGGCTTTCAAAACCAAGTTTGGATTATATGAGTGGCTTGTCATGCCAATGGGTTTATCAGAAGCACCCAGTTCATTCATGCGTCTTATGCATTTTGTTCTACGACCCTACATATGCGTCTTTGTAGTGGTTAATTTGATGACATCCTCGTTTTTAGCAAGTCGCTTGAGGACCATGTGACACACATCCGTATGGTTTTACAAACCCTTCGGAAAGAGCGCTTACATGCTAACATGGAGAAATGCACTTTTGGCGTTGACAAGGTCGTCTTCCTAGGATTTGTCGTTTCTTCACAAGGTGTTCACGTTGATGAAACTAAAATTGAAGCAATTAAAACTTGGCCACAACAAACGAATCTCCTACAAGTGCGTAGTTTCCTTGGTTTAGCCGGTTTCTGCCGACGTTTTGTGAAGGACTTTAGTACTATTGCTATGCCTCTACACGCCTTGAGCAAGAAGAACACACCCTTCATTTGGGGTCCTTCGCAAGACACCGCGTTCAATGAGCTAAAAAGCTTGCTTACACACGCACCACTCCTAGCCCTACCAAACTTTGATAAACCGTTTGAGATTCATTGTGACACTAGTGGTACTGGCATAGATGGCGTGCTCATACAAGAAAAGCGCCCAATTGCGTACTTTAGCGAGAAGCTATCCGGAGCGCAACTTAACTACCCCATCTATGATAAAGAGCTATATGCCTTGGTGAGAGTTTTACGTGTTTGGGAACATTGTCTTAGACCTCATGAATTCATTCTTCATACGGACCATGAGACTCTCAAGTATCTCAAGGGTCAAACTAAGTTGAACAAGCGTCATGCTAAATGGAGTGAGTTCATTGAGTCTTTTCCCTATGTCATCAAATACATCAAAGGCAAAGAGAATGTTGTGGCGGTTGCGCTTTCCCGCAAATGCATGCTTGTTACACAACTTGAGTTGAATGTTATTGGCATTGAGCACATCAAAGATTTATATGAACATGATCCTTTCTTTGCACATCCTTATGCTAAGTGTTTAACTCACACTTCTTGGGAATATTATTACATAAAGGATGGATATCTTATGAGAGCTAACAAACTTTGCATTCCCGAGTCTTCGCTTCATTTGCTCCTTTTGCAGGAATCTCATGGAGGAGGACTCATGGGACACTTTGGACGCGACAAGACATTTGCTACGCTCTCAAAGAACTACTTTTGGCCCAAGATGCTCCGTGACGTCTCACGACTCACCAACTGATGCTCTACATGTCGCAAATTAAGTCAAAAGCTCAATCTCATGGTCTTTACATGCCACTTCCTATCCCATACCATCCATGGGAAGACATAAGCTTGGACTTTGTACTTGGATTGCCTAGGACTCAAAATGGAAAGGATTCCGTGTTTGTTGTCGTGGATAGATTCTATAAAATGGCTCATTTCATTCCTTGTAACAAGATCGACGATGCTTCACATGTTGCAAATCTCTTTTGTAGGGAAATCATTCGTCTACATGGAGTGCCCAAGACGATTGTGTCGGACCGGGATGTCAAGTTCTTGAGCTACTTTTGGAAGACTCTATGCGCCAAACTCGGCATCAAGCTACTATTCTCTTTGGCATATCATCCACAAACCGACGGCCAAACGAAGGTGACGAACCGCACACTTTCGACGCTTCTTCGCGTGTTGATCAAGAAGAACATCAAGGAATGGGAGCAATGCTTGCCCATGGCCGAGTACGCCTACAACCGCGCAAGACACTCCACTACTGGCAAGTCCCCTTTCGAGGTCGTCTACGGTTTCAACCCTTTGTCTCCATTGGACATCCTACCTCTACCTCTACAGGAGCGCATCAACATGGACGCAAGTGCAGAAGCAAGCTATCTCAGGAAGGTGCATGAAGATACAAGGGCAACGATCGAGCGACAAGTCCATCGCCTCACCACCAAGCTCAACATCAACAAGGCACCAATGGTATTCCAACCGGGAGATCTTGTTTGGCTTCATCTTCGCAAGGACCGTTTCCCACACGAGCGCAAGTCTGAACTACTACCTCGCGTCGACTGACCCTTCAAGGTGCTAGCACGCTAGAACAACAACGCATACAAGATCGACATCCCACGAGACAAGTACAACATGAGCGATGCCTTCAACGTCAAGGATCTAGCCCCTTTCCATGGTGATGAAGATTTCGATCCGAGGTCAGATCTTTTCCAAGGGAGGGGAGATGATGCGGAGCATCCCAAGGTCATCCCCATGGACCATCCATCGTCTCACCAAGTGCCCCAAGGACCAATGACACGTGCTCGTGCTAGAGCACTTGAAACCGAGGTTAACTCTCTCCTTGTTGAATTCCCATTTGACCACCTTGAGACATGGGTACTACCTCAAACAGAGACACTTTGTATGCTTAGGTGCCAAGGAGAAGTTACAGTGCAAGATGGACACCAAGAGCGAGAACATGAAGTTTCCCAGCATAGAGATAGCGGTACTACCGGTCCACCACCGGCCAACTACCGGTCGACCAGTACTACCGCCCAACTACCGGTCAACTATTGGTCAACCTTTTGTGATCGACCAGTGCAAGGCCGGTGCAAGGCCGGAACTTCCGCTATATCCACAAAGACCGGTACTACCGGCCCCAGGACCGGTACTACCGCCCTGCCTGCGCGCAGATGAAGGGGTTTCACCCCATGTATCCCCCAACTTACCCCTAGAATATAAGTACTCCTTCCCTTCCATATTTTAGGGTCGGCTTTTGTGATAGCTCATCATAGACCTGAGTGGTTCCTCTCCTACGAGACCGCGGCCTCTTCGGAGAAGATCCACCGGATTCAAGACCTCCTTCATGGAGAAGAACATCAAGACCTCCTCACGGAGATGACCACCGTTACTTGTATTGTCCTTAGTTGATCGTGTATCGTGTATCGTGTATCGCACTTTGTGTACCCGGATCTAGCATTTGTGTGACCTAAACTTGTTGATTTGAGTGTTTTCTTCTTGTCCCTCTTGTGTTTTCCCTCGTGCCTCACGTGTTCATCCTTGGGATCCCTCCTTTTCCTGAAAGATCGGCCCCTAGGGTTCCACCCTACATCAACAATTTTTTCCTCTTTACTATCACCGTGAATTGCTTCGCAAATTGGAACAATTAAAACAAGGCAGTAACACTGTTCATGCTTACTACGAAGAGTTCAAATCTTATATGCATCATTGTGACATAGAAAATCTGAGGATGATACAATGAATAGATTTTTTGGTGGTTTGAACCATGATATTCGCGCAAGATTTCAGTATATTCCTCGTTGCATTACTCGTATGTATGTTCGTGCTTGTACCTTTGAGAGACAAACACAGGAGGATGAATTGTGTGACTACAACAACTACTATTCCAGTTCATGCTCACCACCACCGGTTGGTTCCTCCGCCATTGCGCCTACTAGAGCAGCCACACCTCCGATTGTGAGCGCGACATCATCTAAAGTGTATGGTACATTGTCATCGTCCGTACCTACATCAGCTACATCTTTGCGACAAGGTAACAATAAAATCATTGATGATATAACCTCACATGAGGATGATGCATATCTAGTTAACTTGAATACATCATGTATTGAATTACCTGTTGATTTGAGCACACCACCTAGTTTAGATAATCATGATACTGTCATGAATGCGTCATGAGATCAAACAACTGAAATACCAACAATTTTGAGTGCACCCATTGAATTAATTGTTGATGCAAAAGAACCATGTGAATCAGAGAATAAATCAGATTTGGATAAAATACATTTGAAAATAATTATGCCAATGTTTAATCATTTTGATATGACCTCTAATCTTGGTGATGACTCTTTGTCAAATGACTTATTGCATGTTTCCTTATTTAAGCATGTTGTAGCCTCTGAATTTCATGCCAGTAAGGTTTATTCATCAATGTTGGGATGGTTTAATGATGAACATTGTCAATCTTTTGATATGAATAAGAGCTTCACTTATTTGTGCAAACTGAGTTGCAATATTTTTCACGCCTTCTACTTCTTGTGATAATATTTTGGCTTTATATTTTATGAACTACGAAAGTTACCCATCTATACATGTGTTATATGTGTGAAAATCAAGGGAAGTAAAAATGGATGACATATACATATAAACATGTACACCTTGTCTATTTTCTTACCCACATTTCAGATTAAGCAACGCCGAGGACGACTTTGTTTTCAAGAAAGGGAGGATGAGGAGGACATGACTACCTTGGATACGGCCAAAAATATTGCATACATGTATATTTGTGAGGTGATTTCTAATGCAACATATCCAATAATTTATTTATGTCATCCAGGACAAAAATAAGTCACAAACTTTTGTGCCATGTCTAATTGCAAGTGTATGGGTGTAATGCCCAGTATGCGACTATGTCTCCCACGTGTCGAGGCACGACTTAAAGACATAATCGCATACTAGAATGATCTCAAGTATGGTATCTTTGCACAACTCATGTAAAGGCAGGGATGAAAGTGTAAAAAGGTAGTTGGCTTACACTCGCCACGTCACACAATGAAATACATTAACATACATCAACCAAATAACATCAGAGTCCGACTACGGACGAAATCCAAACGAAAGATACCATAAAACAACACAAGGCCTGATCGCCCCTAGTAGAAGCCACTACTGATCGTCGGGATACTACACATAGTAACGTCCACGCTCTTCGTCGAACTCCCAGTACAGCTCTGAACCATCTCTTGTATAGAGCTCAACGGTACCTGCATCTGGTGTGTGTTGAATCTATGAGCCATAGAGGACTCAGCAATCCCGTTCCCGAGTAACAAGACTATCAAAGCCTTAGGTGTGGAAAAGGCTTAAAACAAGGTTGCAGCAGCACTAAGCACTAACTTACGAGTTTAGAGCGAGAAGAGAACAAGTGCCAACGATCGCCAAGTTGATCACGAAGTGATCCTAACTACTCCCGATAAAACATAACCCCACCGTGTTCACTTCACGAACCCCTTCAAAAGAGACCATCACGATTACTCACGCAGGTAGTGTATTCAAGAACATGGTGTCAAGTTATCTACAACCGGATATTAACAAATTCCCATCTGCCACATAACCGCGGGCACGGCTTTCGAAAGATCAAAACCTTGTAGGGGTGTCCCAACTTAGCCCATCACAAGCTCACGACCTGCGGAGTCGCAACTCCAAGGTGGGAAGACCCGAGTATTCTCGGAATCCGGTGCTCAAGATATTCCGACAAAGGTAAAACTAATCCAGCAAGACCTCCCGGCGTGCTGACACCCTGACAGTAGCCGCGTATCTAGTCTCAAGCCACGACCAGATGAGCACAGCGTACGGTGACCAAACCCAAGTTGCCAAGGGGGGTACCGCACACGACTCTGGGTTGGACCAACACTCATGAGGAGCACTAGCCCGGGGGTGGATTAAGAACTCGGGTTTGCAATGCCCTATGCAAGTTTTAGTTGTTTAGGCAAATGTAAAAACTATGTTGGTCCTTGCTGGAAAAGCTTTAGCGCTGAGCGAGTTACCAAGGGGGGGCCATAAACCCCAACCGTGTTAGGGACGCAAAATCAAGGAGCATAACACCGGTCTAACGGTTCCTAGGGTGGCATGAGTGGAACAAAACACCAAGCAAGAGGCTTAGCCTTCCACCCATTACCAATATATAGGTGATTTAGTTTAACAGATTATATATATTGTGATATCCCAACAATAACTTCATCACGAAGCAAGAATCTTCAAATCTTCACCTGCAACTAACAACGCTATAAGAGGGGCTGAGCGACGCATACTTAGCCAAACAACAGTTTGCTAGGAGGGTGGTTAGAGTGTTTCATGGCAACAATAGGAGGGCTGACAAACAGACATAGGCATCGAGGCAATATCTAAAGAGCGAGACATCTAGCATAGGCAAAGATAGTAGTGATATCTGGGTATGGTCATCTTGCCTGTTGATTCCACGGAGGGATCGTAACCTTGCTCCTCAAACTCAGCCTCGGTGGTAACCTCGAACTCCGAATCGGCTCCCGGCTCTACCCAACACAAGAACACAACAACGACACAATATCAAACACGGTGCAATGCACAATCAACATGATGCAAGTCATAACATGGTATGTGAGTATGATGTGCGTATGCACGGGGAAGCTCTTGAGCCTAAGGAGAAGATGATGGAAAAGGCCTAATCTTGGAAAACCAAGCAAGCCACTGGGTAGAGGGGAAGATTTTGGTTGAAATCGATATAAAGATCACCGAAAATGAATGCACGGTTTGCAAAAGGCAAGCAAAACAAGATCCAAGCAAAACTGCAGTTTACAGCAACATGGCATCTTTGGAGAAAGAAATAATTATGCTACAACACCCAAACATGGAGACAAAGGGCATGGATGTGAAGTAGACATGATACTTAACAAGCATGAACTTAGAACACACCCAAAAACCTAGTGGAACACAATTAAACAAGCATGGCAAGTTGCAATAAATTTAAAGAATTCTCAGACTTAGTGAAAATTACAAGGCATGGCAGAATTACAACGAAATGGCATGTTTACGAGCTTGTGCAACTCATCTCAAAGCATGGAATGGCAAGTTAAGGTAACCAACAGCAAGAAGGCATATTTGAGAAGCTACTCAAAGCAAGAACATGCTCATAGGATGCATAGAACACTAGCTACACTCGTGGCAAAACTGAAATTGTTGATAACATGCTGACAGATACATTTTATAGCCTCTTGAGAGCATGGAAACAACAAGTTACATTAAGCCATCATGCAAGCAAAAGGCATGGCAATAACATACATAACATGCTCTTCAAGAATAACCACATAGCTACTTCTACAACATACTAGAACATGTCCCAAACACCATGGCAAAAGTGCAAAAGTTTATCCAGGCTTAGCAAAATCTAGGCATGCTGACAGATAAATTTTATAGCAACTTGAGGGCCTCATAACAACAATCTATAGCATGGCATCATGGCAAACAAGTGCATGGATAGCTAGATCATGACATATACTTCAAGGAACAGCCATTGGACAACCCTTAACATGCACAACAAAGACTGTGGCATAATGGATACATGGCAATAAAATTAACAGATTCACACTTAGCAGAAAATTATAAACATGATGACATATTAACAAGCTTGTTGCACTCATATCAAGACATATCATGTCATGAAAATGAATCTATCATCTAGAGCACATACGCAAGAGCAAAACTCATGTTGACACCTAGCTCATATGACACATGGATTAATATGCACAAGCAAGGCAAAACATGATCTCATAACAAGCTCAGGAACTTATCAGCCAAATACACTTTTGCAACAGAGATAAACATGGCAATATGACACCTAACATGAATGCTACAACAACCATCATGTAGAGCATTTCACAACGAAGATCTGGACATATCATTCACTCCAATCGGACCAACATGCGCAAAGTTATCAACTCATGAACATGGCAACAAATTTACACTAACAACAAGTTACAGCAACATGCACTCTTGCCACGAAGATTAAGTCAACAAGATGATCTCTAACATGCATGAAACTCGTAATAACTTGTAGAGCACGACGAGATGAACATTTCGACATATCATACACGCAAAATGGAGCTACGAGCACGAAGTTATCACATGGCAAAGGAGGCAACACATTTACCTAGATCTGAGACTTGGTGGAAATTACCTCCGCGAAAAGTCAACGCGGGATGGGACGGAGCGAGACGGAGGGATCCGGGATGGAGCGGAGGCGTTTGGATCGGGGGAGTGGTGGATCTGATCCACCTTCTCTGGATCCGACGAGGAGGAGCTCCGGCGAGGCGGCGGCGAACTCCGACGGCCGGAGCGGAGGCGGAGGCGCCGACCGGTGGCAGGGAAGAGGCTCGCGGCAGCGGCGGTGGCCGGAGCCGGCGAGGCGACCCGCGGCGGCGGCGGTCGGTGGCGGTGAGGCGACCCGCAGCAGCGGCGGTGCCCAAGTCGGCGGCGGGAGGCAAGGCAACGGAGGCCGCGGCGCCGGCGGCGAAGGCTGGTGGGCGGGGGGCGCTCGTCGGGCGGCGGAGGAAGATGGGCCGCGGGGGCTCTATCCGGGCCGGGCGGGCCCGGTGCGGCGGAACCGGCGGGAGGACGGCGGCGCGCCATGTGGCGGAAGCGGATTGGTCGTGGGGCGGCGGCTGGACACGTCCGGCGCGATCCGGACGTGTCCGGCGGCGCGGAGGAGCTGAGGGGCTAGGGTTTTGCCCGAAATTTTGTGGGAGGGGGCTAATTTGTAGATTCTGGGAGCTAGGAATGGGGAGCGGTTTTCGCCCACACGATCATGATCCGACGACCGATAGGATGGGAGTGGTTGTGTTGGGTTAGTGGGCTGTTGTGGAGGGGGTCTTGGGCCAAAAGGAAGAGGAGCTTTTAGCCCACTAGGTTAACCGTTGGAGTACTAAACGAACTCCAAACGCGATGAAACTTGACAGGTGGCCTACACATACTAAAACAACAACGCACGACAAGTTTCACCTCATTCCGAGAACGTTACACAGCCACATACGAAAGAAGGACTCGGGGGTGCCACGGGCACGTGTGTGAGTGTCGGAACTCGAAACGGACAACGGGAAGAGGAAAGCGGGACCGGGTGCAAGTGACAACGCGAATGAAATGCAATGCACATGATAACATGACATGGATGAAATGCACACACGCACGCGACAAAACGAAGAAACCCGAAATGAAAGAAGAGCCCGGAATGGAATTGATGAAGTCAACGTTCATATATTGCCATAAATGGAAAGTATCACATATATTGCCATAAATGGAAAGTTCTGAAATGAAAGAAGAGCACGGAATGGAATTGATGAAGTCAACATTCTTGATCCTATGTGATACTTTCCATTTATGGCAATATATGAACGTTGACTTCATCAATTCCATTCTGAGCTCTTCTTTCATTTCGGGTTTCTTCGTTTTGTCGCGTGCGTGTGTGCATTTCATCCATGTCATGTTATCATGTGCATTGCATTGCATTCGCGTTGTCACTTGCACCTGGTCCCGCTCGCCTCTTCCCATTGTCCGTTTCGAGTTCCGACACTCACACACGTGCCTGTGGCACCCCCGAGTCCTTCTTTCATATGTGGCTGTGTAACGTTCTCGGAATGAGGTGAGACTTTTTGTGTGTTGTTGTTTTAGTATGTGTAGGCCGCCTGTCAAGTTTCATCGCATTTGGAGTTCGTTTAGTACTCCAACGGTTAACCTAGTGGGCTAAAAGCTCCTCTTCCTTTTGGCCCAAGACCCCCTCCACAACAGCCTACTAACCCAACACAACCACTCCCATCCTCTCGGTCGTCTGATCACGATCGTGTGGGCGAAAACCGCTCCCCATTTGGACCTTCCTAGCTCCCAGAATCTACAAATTAGCCCCCTCCCCCGAAATTTCGGGCAAAACCCTAGCCCCTTAGCTCCTCCGCGCCGCCGGACACGTCCGGATCGCGCCGGACGTGTCCAGCCGCCGCCCCGCGCCCAATCCGCTTCCGCCACATGGCGCGCCGCCGTCCTCCCGCCGGTTCCGCTGCACCGGGTCCGCCCAGCCCGGATCGAGCCCCCGCGGCCCGTCTTCCTCCGCCGCCCGACGAGCGCCCCCGGCCCGCCAGCCTTCGCCGCCGGCGCCGCGGCCTCTGTTGCCTCGCCTCCCGCCGCCGCACCCGCCGCCACCGACCAACGCCGCCGCCGCCTCGGGCACCGCCGCCGCCGCGGGTCGCCTCGCCGGCTCCGGCCACCGCCGCCGCCGCGGGTCGCCTCTCCGGCTCCGGCCACCGCCCCTGCCGCGGGCCTCTTCCCCGCCACCGGCCGGCGCCTCCACCTCCGCTCCGGCCGCCGGAGTTCGCCGCCGCCTCACCGGAGCTCCTCCTCGCCGGATCCGGAGAAGGTGGATCAGATCCACCACTCCTCTGATCCAAATGCCCCCGCTCCATCCCGAATCCCTCCGTCTCGCTCCGTCCCGTCCCGCGTTGACTTTTCGCGGAGGTAATTTCCACCAAGTCTCGGATCTAGGTAAATTTGTTGCCTCCTTTGCCATGTGATAACTTCGTGCTCGTAGCTCCATTTTGCGTGTATGATATGTCGAAATGTTCCTCTCGTCGTGATCTACAAATTAGTACCAGTTTCATGCATGTTAGAGATCATCTTGTTGACTTAATCTTCGTGGCAAGAGTGCATGTTGCTGTAACTTGCTGTCAGTGCAAATTTGTTGCCATGTTCGTGAGTTGATAACTTTGCGCATGTTGGTCCGATTGGAGTGAATGATATGTCCAGATCTTCATTGTGAAATGCTCTACATGATGGTTGCTGTAGCATTCATGTTAGGTGTCATATTGCCATGTTTATCTCTGTTGCAAAAGTGCATTTGGCTGGTAAGTTCCTGAGCTTGTTATGAGATCATGTTTTGCCTTGCTTGTGCATATTAATCCATGTGTCATATGAGCTAGGTGTCAACATGAGTTTTGCTCTTGCGTATGTGCTCTACATGATAGATTCATTTTCATGCCATGATATGTCTTGATATGAGTGCAACAAGCTTGTTAATATGTCATCATGTTAATAATTTTCTGCTAAGTGTGAATCTGTTAATTTTATTGCCATGTATCCATGATGCCACAGTCTTTGTTGTGCATGTTAAGGGTTGTCCAATGGCTGTTCCTTGAAGTATATGTCATGCTCTAGCTATCCATGCACTTGATTGCCATGATGCCATGCTGTAGATTGTTGTTATGAGGCCCTCAAGTTGCTATAAAATTTATCTGTCAGCATGCCCAGATTTTGCTAAGTCTGGATAAACTTTTGCACTTTTGCCATGGTGTTTGGGACATGTTCTAGTATGTTGTAGAAGTAGCTATGTGGTTATTCTTGAAGAGCATGTTATGTATGCTATTGCCATGCCTTTTGCTTGCATGATGGCTTGCTGTAACTTGTTGTTTCCATGCTGTCAAGAGGCTATAAAATGTATCCATCGACATGTTATCAACAAGTTCAGTTTTGCCACGAGTGTAGCTAGTGTTCTATGCATCCTATGAGCATGTTCTTGCTTTGAGTAGCTTCTCAAATATACCATGTTATGACTTGCATCATGTTGATTGTGCATTGCACCGTGTTTGATATTGTGTCGTTGTTGTGTTCTTGTGTTGGGTAGAGCCGGGAGCCGATTCGGAGTTCGAGGTTACCACCGAGGCTGAGTTTGAGGAGCAAGGTTACGATCCCTCCGTGGAATCAACAGGCAAGATGACCATACCCAGATATCACTACTATCTTTGCCTATGCTAGATGTCTCGCTCTTTAGATATTGCCTCGATGCCTATGTCTGTTTGTCAGCCCTCCTATTGTTGCCATGAAACACTCTAACCACGCTCCTAGCAAACCATTGTTTGGCTAAGTATGCGTCGCTCAGCCCCTCTTATAGCGTTGTTAGTTGCAGGTAAAGATTTGAAGATTCTTGCTTCGTGATGAAGTTATTGTTGGCATATCACAATATATATAATCTGTTAAACTAAATCACCTATATATTGGTAATGGGTGGAAGGCTAATCCTCTTGCTTGGTGTTTTGTTCCACTCATACCACCCTAGGAACCGTTAAACCGGTGTTATGCTCCTTGATTTTGCGTCCCTAACACGGTTGGGGTTTATGGGCCCCCCTTGGTAACTCGCTCAGTGCTAAAGCTTTTCCAGCAAGGCCCAACATTGGTTTTACATTTGCCTAAACAACTAAAACATGCATAGGGCTTTGCAAACCCGAGTTCTTAATCCACCCCCTGGGCCAGTGCTCCTCATGAGTGTTGGTCCAACCCAGAGTCGTGTGCGGTACCCCCCTTGGCAACTTGGGTTTGGTCACCGTACGCTGTGCTCATCCGGTCGTGGCTTGAGACTAGATACGCGTGGCTACTGTCAGGGTGTCGGCACGCCTGGAGGTCTTGCTGGATTAGTTTTACCTTTGTCAGAATATCTTGAGCACGGGATTCCGAGAATACTCGGGTCTTCCCACCTTGGAGTTGCGACTCCGCAGATTGTGAGCTTGTGATGGGCTAAGTTGGGACACCCCTGCAGAGTTTTGATCTTTCGAAAGCCGTGCCCGCGGTTATGTGGCAGATGGGAATTTGTTAATATCCGGTTGTAGATAACTTGACACCATGTTCTTGAATACACTACCTGCGTGAGTAACCGTGATGGTCTCTTTCCGAAGGGGTTCGGGAAGTGAACACGGTGGGGTTATGTTTGATCGTGAGTAGTTAGGATCACTTCGTGATCAACTTGGCGATCGTTGGCACTTGTTCTCTTCTCGCTCTAAACTCGTAAGTTAGTGCTTAGTGCTGCTGCAACCTTGTTTTAAGCCTTTTCCACACCTAAGGCTTTGATAGTCTTGTTACCCGGGAATGGGATAGTTGGGTCCTCTATGGCTCACAGATTCAACACACACCAGATGCAGGTACCGGTGAGCTCTATACAGGAGATGGTTCAGAGCTGTACTGGGAGTTTGACGAAGAGCGTGGATGTTACTATGTGTCGTATCCCGACGGTCAGTAGTGGCTTCTACTAGGGGCGATCAGGCCTTGTGTTGTTTTATGGTATCTTTCGTTTGGATTTCGTCCGTAGTCGGACTCTGATGTTATTTGGATGATGTATGTTAATGTATTTCATTTTGTGATGTGGCGAGTGTAAGCCAACTACCATTTTACACTTTCATCCCTGCTTTTACATGAGTTGTGCAAAGATACCATACTTGAGATCATTCTAGTATGCGATTATGTCTTTAAGTCATGCCTCGACACGTGGGAGACATAGTCGCATGTTGGGCATTACAATGGGACATTTGTACAATCAACATATGAAAGATAAGGGAAAAGGAGAAGTTTAGGTGTTGTTCAAAAAGTCCTTTCACGTCACTTTTGGGCCAAGAGAAGATAGAGTTCAAGCCTCTCACGTTCTGCATTCAAATTTGGACTGCACAGACATACCTGACTCAAAACGACAAGAACTCCTTCGTACGGACTCCGAATTGGGTGATCTTTTTTTTGTTGAAAAGTAGATTTCGTGCTCTTTCCAGCCTAATTGGATTCACCTTCAAATTCGTCCGGAGCGTTGAGATATCAATGAAACAATCTGACGCTGCAACAGAATCCGAGTCAAACTACAAGCCCAAAGGTGTTGCGTCACCTTCACTTGGGCCCATGAGCCTTGTACGACCTAGGGTTAGTTTTAGGCTGCCTTGGGACGTACTCCCACCTCCATGACCGCCACCCCTTGCTCCTATATAAGTAGATCCATCTAGTAGCTTTTTCCTTGGGATTTGTTTAGTCAAAAGTTAGCCATTGCAACTTCGTGTACTTCGTTTGTGTCCAACGACCAGACCAAGACCGCTCACGGATGCCCACGTTTATCAATACTTCATTAATATTTGCAATATTTAGATTGCTTTATCATATTATTGCTTGTTCTTCGATTGCATGCAGGAATATACCTTCGTGGTCAGGCTGATCGTGCTTCTGGCATTTTCAGTAACCCCTGGAGATTGGTTTAGCGATTGCTAAGGCGCAACGTCGTGCATGTTCATAGTCGGATCATCAAAGTCGTCTCCACCAAATCGATACTTATCATCTCATCGAAAGATCGGCCCCTTGCCTCTATCATTTTATATCATTTTTTGGAACTAACTTGTTGACTTAGTGCCAAGTGCCAGTTGATGTTTTCTGCTTGTTTTTTACATCGTAGAAAATCAATATCAAACGGAGTCCGGATGCAGCGAAACTTTTTGTGGATTTTTCATGGACCAGAAGACACCAGATGGGCCACAGAAGCACCTGGGGGTGCCCCGAGAGGGGCATAACCCACCAGGGCGCGCCTGGGCCCCCAGGTGCGTCCAGGTGGGTTGTGCCCACCTCGGTGGCCTCTCATACCGCCTCTTCGCTCTATAAATACCTCCTTCCTCTAAAAATCCTGGGGGAGTCGACGAAATTTTGTTCCAGCCGCCGCAAGTTCCAGAACCACGAGATCCAATCTATAGCCCTTTCCGGCACTCTGTCGGAGGGGAACACGATCACGGAGGGGTTCATCGTCCTCATTGGTGCCTCTCCGATGATGCGTGGGTATTTTACCACACACCTATGGATCCGTAGGTAGTAGCTAGATGGCTTCTTCTCTCTTTGTATCTCAATACAACGGTCTCTCGGAGATCTATTTGATGTAATGACTTTTTGCGGTGTGTTTGTTGGGATCCCATGAATTGTGAGTTCATGATAAGATTTTCCTTGATTTAATATCCAATCTTGATTATTATAGCCTTGTGTTTCTTCTCCAATATTTGGGTTTTGTTTCGCCAACTTGATCTATTTATCTTGCAATGTGAAGAGGTGCTTTGTAATGGGTTCGATCTTGCGGTGTCCTTTCCCAGTGACAGAAGGGGCAGCAAGGCATGCATGTATCGTTGCTATTAAGGATAAAAAGATGGGGTCTATTCCTATATGCATAAATCTTGTCAACATCATGTCATCGTTCTTATTGCATTACCCTATATTTCCATGAGCTTAATACATTAGATGCATGCTGGATAGCGGTCGATGTGTGGAGTAATAGTAGTAGATGCAGGCATGAGTCGGTCTACTAATCTTGGACGTGATGCATATATACATGATCATTGTCTTGGATATCATCATAATTATTTGCTTTTCCATCAATTGCCCAACAGTAATTTGTCTACCCACATCACGCTATTTTCTCGAGAAAAGCCACTAGTGAAATCTACGGCCCCCGGGTCTATTTCCCTATCATATACTTTCATATATATATTGCCATTTGCCTTTTTTTTTTGCTTCTTTTATTTTCAGATCTACATTATCAAAAACCCCCAAACACCTTGCTGTATTTTATTTGCTTTTATTTGCATCTATCAATCTACTACAATTTTATCTTATCCTTATGTCACTTTTGGCACCGCTACCCGAAAGGGATTGACAACCCCTTTAACGCGCCGGGTTGCAAGTAGTTGTTATTTGTGTGTAGGTACCATTTACGTAGTGTTGCGTGGTTCTCCTACTGGTTCGATAACCTTGGTTTCATCACTGAGGGAAATACCTTACCATTGTTGTGTTGCATCCTCCCTTATTCCTTGGGGAAACATTGACGCATCTCAAGTGACATCAAAGGAACTTTATGGCGTCGTTGACGGGGAGACATCATCAACATCTATCAGGTTCCTAATCACAAATCTCATCTTCTTGCAATTTACATTATTTGCCATTTGCCTCTCGTTTTCATATCCCCCACTTCACAAAAAATTATCGTTTTTATTCACCCTCTTTTTCGTTCGTCGGTTTCTCGTCAGATCTGTTTTTGCTTCCAATCTTGTTTGCTATCTTTGCTTGAGTTGCCTTGTGCCTTCTATTTGCTTGCATCTCTGCTTGCTAAAAATCTATTGATATGGATCCTCACCCACTTGCGAATCTTTTCAAAAGACCCGATTATGTTAAACCAATTTCTAGTCAGTTGAGTGCACTTCATTATCTCTATGAAGTTTTGCTTGAGATTCATGAATCTGAAAATTGTGACGAAGTGATAAAAGAAGAAATCTATGAAGTGATTCATGATAGCTCCTTGAATGACAAGCATGATTGCAATGGTGTTATGATAAATTCTCTTAATGTCAATTATGCTAATAATATGCAAAAGCCCAAGCTTGGGGATGCTAATTTTCATATGTCCTCTACTTATTGCAATGATCATGATTGGGTTGATTCTTCCTATGATCTTGAAAATTTATTTATGCCTCGTGATGAATATGTTATTGATAACTATGATTGCAATGATATTGAAAGTGGGTTTGGAAGAGTGTCAACTTTAGGTAAAAAGGATCCCATGTATTTGGAGAGTGATCAATCTTATGAAATTACTGATAAAAGTGGGTTTGGAGAGGTCATGACTTTATTTGATGACAATCCCACTATTTTGGAAGAGTGTCAACTTTGCATGCATGTGGATCATGAAGAGAAAAATTTGTATGATAGATATATTGTTGAATTTGATTATGATCCTACATGTAATTATTACGAGAGAGGAAAATATGGTTATAGAAATTTTCATGTTACTACATTACCTCTCATCATGTTGAGATTGCTATTGTTTCTTCCTTCTTCCTTGCATATGCTAGATGTTTCTTGTCTTCATAATTTGGTTGTATACAAAATGCCTATGCATAGGAAGTATCATAGACTTAAATGTTTTTGTCACATGTTTTATGATGCTCTCTTCATGCTCGAGCGTTGCAAAGGCGCCTCTGCATCATGCACTCCCGTGCACATCGCACACGCCCGCCTCGTCCTCCCAGGTCCTGCCATCGCCACGGCTTCCCTTGCCGGCACCGCATCCATCATCTTCTCTATCTGAAACAGAGTGGCTCGACCCTGGGCTACCTCTTAAGGAGCCGCGCCCCCATCACTTCGCAACCGGGCTCCTAGCGCACCACATACATTAGGTCCTGGGTTCGACTTCCCAGCGCCCCTGCTTTTTATTTTTAGTTTGTTTCTGTTTCACAGGCGCGGAGCTGTTTAAGTAGCGTCCTGCCTCCATTTTGACAGCCGCCTATAGCATAGCGTAGTGGTTCCACTATGTCTCACTTTCCCCGCAGACCCGGGTTCGAATCCCCTTCGGGCCAGTGGAAATTTTCTAGTTTTTTTTATCATTTTAGTCTCTATGACAGTGGGACCTCACTCCTCATCCTCTTTGTCCACACACCCCTCTCCACACCCACACTCCTGCCACCTCAGCACCCCTGGCTCCCTGGTCATTGACAATGGCTGGCCCAGTTCGTGTCCCCTACTGTTTCCTTATTGTTTTTGCATATTTTCAGAAATGCCATTAATTTCTTTGCTCATATCTAAATATCCATGCATCCAAACAAAACATGCTCTATATGTAAATTGCTTTGTTTTTTTGTCTAGTTTCATAATTTGTAACTTTCATCCATGCTAAAAATGTTTAAATTGTTGTTTGCATTTAATTTGCATAAATGACATGTTAAAATGGTTCTATTAATAACTAAATAACCGTAGCTCCAAATTTAATAAACTTTATATGTAAACGGAGTATAAAAATGCAGAGAATAACATGGTGCACTTTATTTTCCTGTTTAATGACATTAAAATGATGTAATAGGCAGAACAGTACCAAATTCAAATTATGCATGTGGGGATTTTGCGGAATTGTTGTTTGTTATTTCTGGCCTCATTTAAATTGCCTAGATAGGTAGATTAATTGGGTTGCACCTCTTGCCATGTTAAGAACATTTAAACTTGTTGGGTTCATAAACGAGAGCGAACTAAATAATTGAATGTGATGCTTCGTCAATATGCAACTTGTTGCATATTGAGCTCCACTTAATTTGTAGTATTGTTTGTTGCACTTTGCCATGCCATGCCAATTTAATCTTGTCATGCATCATACTTGGTTGAGCATTATGCCATGTTTATGCTTGTGTGTTTACCATGTTGTTTGCTTCTTTCCGGTTGTGCTTCTTCTCGATAGTTCGGGTTACGTTGCAATTGTGAGGATTCGTTCGGCTACGCTTGGTTCGTCTACGTGGCTTATTCTTCTTCATGGACTCGTTCTTCTTCCTTGCGGGATCTCAGGCAAGATGACCGTCACCTTGGCTACCTTTACTATCATTGCTATGCTAGTTGTCTCGATGCTATCGCTATATGTCGTGCTACCTATCTATTTGTTTGCCAGCCTCTCATTGTTGCTTAGTTTTTTGTCTAGTTTCATAATCTGTAACTTTCATCCATGCTAAAAATGTTTAAATTGCTGTTTGCATTTAATTTGCATAAATGACATGTTAAAATGGTTCTATTCATAACTAAATAACCGTAGCTCCAAATTTAATAAACTTTATGTGTAAATGGAGTAGAAAAATGCATAGAATAACATGGTGCACTTTATTTTCCTGTTTAATGACATTAAAACGATGTAATAGGCAGAACAGTACTAAATTCAAATTATACTGTCGGCATCCTGGGAACCAGGGTACCCAGACTTGCCTGTGTGCGGGCCGCAACGCGCTCCTACAAGCGGCCTGGTACGGCCCAACTGATCGACCAGCTGCTCAAAACCCTCGCGAGGGGGCCAAGCCTCGCGAGGAGAACGACGTCAAGACCTCCTCGGGAGCGATCTCAGCAAGGCATTCTGGAGGGGCGGAGAATCCAAGGCCGAGCCTGCCTCAGGAGGAGGTAGTGATATCAGCAGTGACGCACCGCGCCAGCGGGTGCCAGCGTCCGCCAGCGATGCAGTTGCCATGTCGGTGCAAAGGAGATAACACAGCCATTGGTTCCCAAGGAGCGGGGCAAAGGTTTCCTCTTTGGTGCAACGAGACCGAAGACCGCAAGGACGATAAGGATGATGTCACCGTCGATCCCACCACCGTGTCACCGCCTGATCCTTTTGCAGGCGAAGACCGATTTTGTCAGGATAAGAACGTCCTTGTGTTCCCGCTCAAAAATGGCCGTTGTGGGATCCCTTCCCGCCTAAACATTTCGGGGGAAGAGGACCGTGGCCGCCTATATAAATAGCTAGGACTCCCACTGCAAAGGGGGAGACGAACACACTTAGCCACGGCACAAGGAGCAAGAACACTAGCCTCCTGACCCTCCTGAGCTCGCCTCCTGAGCCCAGGAATCGTTGTACCAGCTCATATTCTAGCTCGCCCGGAGCCAATCCACAAAAGCAGGAAGTAGGGTCTTACACCACACGGTGGCCCGAACCTGGATGAACTCTTGTGTGTTTGTTCGTTGTTTGCTTGAATCCTTTCACCGAGACGAGAGCGAGGCGCTAGGTATACGTGCGTGGGAGAGATCTTCGTTCACGCCCCTGTGTTCGAACTTAACGGGTTTTGTGGAGCCCTGAATCCGACATTTGGTGCGCCAGGTAGGGGGCGTGTCGAAATCTCGCTTCTCCGACGACCTCGTCGCGTTCTCGTCACCGACACTGCTCCACAACCATGGTGGACACACGCACAGCTCGCGCCGCCCGCCGCACTGCAAACGTCGCTCAAATGGCTCCCGCGGGCAACGACGCACCGCTCCGTCCCAACTCGTCGGTCGCCAACGCCGCCACCGACCCGGCTGTCCACGAGCAGCATGACTCCTCGCTGCCGCTGTCCGTGCGATGAGATGGCCGCATGGCAACACCTTCACCCTCGCCGGCCGCAGCGTCGTCCTCTATCGTCCGCCGTGGGCCGGTCTACCAGCAGCCTGCGCTACTGATGGCGCGGGAGCTCTTGCGCTACCGCCCAACAGATGACCTCTACGACGAGTGGCTCCACCGCATCACCGAGCTCGTCAACGCCGCTGGAGAAGTGCGTGCACCAACGCACTCCTCACGTCCTCCGTCGCCCCCGGCGGTGAACGAGGGCTGTGGGGTCCCGACTCCAGCTCCCCTCCATCACGCCGGCCAGGAGGGCCGGCGCGAGGCCCCTCGACGTGAGCAACCCTGCAGAGCCCACGTCCGCGACGAGGAGAGCTGTCAAGTGATTCCGCACCCTCATGCAAGGGCTCGTGGGCCCCCTGGCCCACAGCGCCCAGACCGCGCGGCACATGAGGTGGTGGCGCCAGCACCTCAAGAACCAGCATCGCAAGCGCAAGGGGCGCCTGTGATTGTGAGCGTGGCTGGATGTCGCGCTTTACCCCCTGAGCTACGGCGCCTCGTCTGGCCAGGCAAGTTCAAGACGGACCTGCCTCCACGCTACGACGGCACCACCGACCCCACGGAGTTCCTCCAACTCTACGAGCTGAGCATCGAGGCGTCCAACGACACCGAGCAGGTCATGGCGAACTGGTTCCCCATGGCTCTGAAGGACGGCGCGCGCTCCTGGCTCCTGAACCTCCCCGTGGGATCCATCTCCTCCTGGGAAGAGCTTCGCGAGCGTTTCGTCGCTAACTTCCAAGGCACCCGCGACCGAGCCCGGCAGCTGCTGATCTGCGTCGCGTGAGGCAGCAGCCGGGAGAAACCCTGCAAAAGTACATCCAACGCTTCTGTGACGCCCGAAGACCGACGCTCCAGAAGATTCCAGATGTTCTGGTTTCTCCCGTGTGTTTCATTTGTGCTTGCTTTATTTATTTTGCATTGCATCATGTCATTAATATTTTGCATCTCAACTTAAATAAAGCATGTCATTTAAATCGAGGGAAGGATGACTTCTCTTTATAACATATCCTCCTAATATTATTAAGGAGCTATATTAAATTATTCCATTTGTTTGGAATTCACCATAACACATTTGCACCATTCTTCAATTTCCTTTTGTCCAAATCAACTTCATTTCTTCCTTGAGGCATTTTAGTAAAATTGGGTCGCAATTTTACTTTCTCTAGAAATGCTCCAAATCTGCCCATAAATTACATCTAGTGTGTAGGTTCATCTCCTATAGTTTAAAATCCATTTGGAGTTCATTTGAATAGGTTTCAAAATTCAAACATGTCGTGTAAATTCAACATGTTTGGATTTTGCTTCCTCTAAAGACCTCAGGCCATTTTCGTTATATTCCTCATATTTAATGAGTCCAAGAAAAATGGCCTTCTTCTCAAATTATTCTTCGAGACACCCCCTCTCTTTATTTTATTTTATTAGACCCTCAGTTTAATGGTTAAGCAGTTAAAGGGAGTTTAAAAAAGGAGAGGAGCCAGCCGAACTAGGTCCAACTCGGCCTGCTCCCAGCCGCAGGCCCAAGTCCCAGCCGCGCCCTACTCCTAACCCTAGCCTCCCTGCGCTCGAGCCCAACTCTCCCCTCGCTCGTCCTCCTCTTCCTCTCGTGCGCCGCCATCTCTTCTTTTCCTCGTCCCCATAACCGTCCTCGCTCGATCCCGAGCGCCCCAGCGCCGCTCCTCTGAATCACTCTACCAACGGCCCCGAACCCCTCTGCCTCCTTTCCTCCCCTCGCGCCCCACTCTCCCGCCTCGCCTGCTCGCCGTCACGCCGCCTCAGAGAGAGGACAGCGCCACGCCCTCGCCCTGGCTCGCCGGCGCCTTCCGCCGTGCTTCGTCGTGCTCCGCACCTCGTGTCGGCCGCCCGTTGCTTCCTCCCTTGGCGCCGCGACCTCCTGGCCGCAGCTCGCCAGGGAGAACCCCGATGTGACCCTGTTGACGCCAGGCCTCTCCAGCGTTGCAGCTTGCCTCGCTCCGTCACCGACCTCCGTCCTCGTCTCGGCGCTGAGACACCCGAGCTCTCCCTGAGCGCCACCGGTCCCCGTCGTCAGACTCCTGCAGCCGCCGTTGCTTGCTGCCTCGGACGCCATTGTAATGCCCAGGATGGGACTATACCTCCCACGTGTCGAGGCACGACTTAAAGCTATAATCCCATTCCGGAATGATCTCAAGTTTGGTATCTTTGCACGACTCATGTAAAAGATGGATTAAATTGCAAAAGGAGATAGTTGGCTTACACTCGCCACTTCACACAATACATTACATAAGTAAAATATCATTCAAAACATCACAACTCGACTACGGGTGAAGATCCAAAGAAAGATACCAAAAACAACATAAAGCCACAGGTCCGAATCAAATCCTAGTAGAAACCACTACTGATCGTCGAAACGTCACAAGCAAACGGCCACTCTCTTCATCGAGCTCTCGGAAGTTCTGAACCATCTCCTGCATCACTCGGCTGAACCTGCATCTGGTGTTGTAGTATCTGTCAGCCACGAGGACTCAGCAATCCCATAACCATGGGTATCAAGACTAGCAAAGCTTTATGGGTAGGAAGAGGTAAAGTGGTGAGGTTGCAGCAGCGGCTAAGCATAATATGGTGGCTAACTTACGAGTACAAGAATAAGATGAGCATCTACGCAAACGGTCGCAAACTAGTAGTGATCGCTAAAGATCCTAAACTACATACGAGTCAAACATAACCCCACCGTGTTCTCTTCTCAAAGTGAAAAGAGACAGTCACGGTTACTCACGCAGTTGTGTGTTTTACTTCGGATCCTCTGTCAAGTTTTCTACAACCGGACATTAACAAATTCCAATCTGCCACATAACCGTGGGCACGGCTTTCGAAAGATCATAACCCTGCAGGGGTGTCCCAACTTAGCCCATCACAAGCTCTCACGATTAGCTGAAGTGATAAATATAATATCGTCACCCCTTATCTTAGGAAAATCCGATCAGGCTCGGCATCCCGGTGCACAAGACATTTCGACAATGGTAAAACAAGTCCAGCAAGACCTCCCGGTGTGTCGACACCCTGATAGTAGCCGCGCGTATCTCGTCTCAGGCCACGACCGGATGGGCGAAGGTACGGGAGCCAAACCTCGAGTTTCCCCGTGGTGGCCCCGCAGGCTCCCCGTTTGGGACCAACACCATCAGCACTGGCCCCCCTGCTATGTAGAAAGAATCCTCGGGTAGCGCTACCCCCCTATGCAATTTAATTAATTAAATAAGTTGTTATTATGAGCAAATTAAAACCAATGTTGGGCCTTGCTGGAGGAGTTTTATTCAAAGACGAACTGTCAAGGGGTCCCCATCCACCCATCGTGTAAGGAACGCAAAATCAAGGAACATAATGCCGGTTTATCGGCGCCTAAGGTGGTATGCGTGGACCAAAACATCGAGCAAAAGGCCAAGCCTTCCACCCATGCCCAGTATATAGGTGTGTTAAATAATAATAATAGATATTGTGATATTCCAACAACAAGTTCCCTCCTGGAACAAACTTCATCTTCACCTGCAACTAACAACGCTATAAGAGGGGCTGAGCAAGCGGGTAACATAGCCAAACAGTGGTTTAGCTAGGAAGGTTTCAAAGGTTAGAGGTTTCATGGCAACAAGGAGAGGCTGACATAAAAGATGGGTAGCGCGACATGTAACGATAGCATCGAGACAACTAAGCATGGCAATGGTAGTAAAGGTATCCAAGGGTATGATCATCTTGCCTGGGATCCCGAAGGAAGAAGGACGAGTCCAAGAAGTAGACGGAGCAACATAGTCGAGCGAATCCCCACAACTCCGGAACAAAACCGAAGATAACAAGAGAAGCAACCGGAAAGAAGCAAACAACACGGTAAACACACAATCATAAGCATGTCATGATGCACAAGCAAGCATGATGCATGTCCGGTTTAAATATGCATGTCATGGCAAAGTGCACAAACAAAACTACAAGTTAAGTGGATCTCAATATGGAACGAGTTGCATATTGATGAAACACCACATTTTATTTATAAAATTGACTCTCGTTTATTTACAAGACAAGATTAAATGTTTGTTAACATGGCAGGAGGTGAAGCATAATAAAACTACACTATTTAGACATTTTAAATGAGGCCGGAAATAACAACAACAATTCCGGAAAACCCCATATGCATGTTTAGTAATTTTAAGCAAACAACAATTCACACATTTTTAATGTTGTTAACATGATGCGGATGACATGATCAAGTTTATGCAATTTAGTTAAACATTAACATGAAGAGATATGAAGATGATACGGAGTATTAGTCCCCGTGGCGGAAAGAAAGGGTGCCACGGTAACGATCCGAAAATGCTACAACGGCAACATCTCGGTTCCGGTAACTCGTCGAGAGACCGGTGCAAAAGAAAGGTGGCGTGAGCGAGCGAAACAAGAAGAAAGGTGGGGTGATCCCGTCATCGGGTTCCCACGAGTCGGCGACGAGGCAACCGAGGAGCACGACAAAAGATGATTCGGGCACGAAGCACACAGGTGGAGCATCTCATACAACACAACAAGCATTCGCGGGCATCGTCTCGGGGTTATACCTTCGAAGCGCTCGTTCACGAAGCGGTTCGAGATCGTAGAGGAAGTAGTGGTACACGGGCCGTAGTGGAAGTAGTCGAACACGTTATGTAGCCGTTCATGTTGGTGTAGTGGGAAGTAGTTGTACACGAGTCTTCGGCGACGGTAGTCGTACACGGTTCGTAGGCGTTCGGAATCTGTAGATGTACTTGGCGGGTCGGTTTTGCCGGTCTCGGGACTTGCGACGGTAGACGTACTCGGTCGTCGATGACGTAGGGGTACATGAGGGTCGTCGTGGTACTTGGCGAATCCACGTAGTTGAACTTGACGTATCCGAAGGGGTACTTGGCGTCGGTAGATGTACTCGTTTCCTGTAGATGTTCAGGTGCATACATAGAGGTACTTGGTGCTTCGGGCTGCCATCGTTACTCGTTTGTAGATGTACATGTTCATCCTGGCACTTGGCGAAAAAAACACAGCATCAACAAAAGGAGACAGCACGGGGCGACGAGGCCATGGCAGCGGCACGTCGAGGTACTTGTCGACGGGAAACGAGGTGGAGGCGCGGGCGCGCGCAGGGCCTTGGCGGCGGACGATCTGGCGGTGGAGCAGCGAGGAGGACGATCGGGACGCGGCTGAGGCGCGCTGGAGAAGAGGAGGGGCGCGGCCCAGGAGGGAGCGTAGCGGCCAGGCGCTGGAGCCACTGGGCCCAGCTGCTGGACCACGACCGGACCGGCCCAAGCCAGCAGGGGAGCACGCTCGTCCTCCTTCGCTCGAAGCAGAGGAAGGAGCAGGGCGCGGCGGCCAAAGGCAGCGGCGGCTGGTGCGAGATCGGGCCGCCGGCGGGAGGAAACTGGAGGGGCGAGGTGGAGGACGGCTGGATCCGGCCTTGGGCCGCCGGATCTGGCCGGGGCGGCGATGGAGGCCAGCTGGGGCGCACGGGAGGAGGCCAGGGAGGCGGCTCCGGGCGGCGCGACGCTCGCGGGAGTCGGGGCTCGGACCTGCGGGAGCGACGCGGGCTGTGGGCGCTCGGGGCCTGCTGGACCTGGCGATGCTCTGGCTGGGTCCTAGGGTCGAGGGGGGTGAGGGTTCGGGCGAGAGAGCGAGGGGGTTCGAAGAAGAGGCTGGGGATCGAGGGTTGCAGCGCTCGGTGGGAGAAGAGGAGCGACGGGGAACGGGGTGCGGTCGGCTAGGGTTACGAGGGGAATGGGCTGGAGGGAGTTTGGGCCGGCTGGGAGGGAAGGCTGAGGCCCAAAGGAGGGAGGCGCTTGGGCCTGCCTGCTCTACTTATTTTATTTCTTTAGCAGAAATAAAATAGAGAGGGATCCAAAATATTAAGAAAAGAGGCCAGAACAGGAAAAAAATGATGGAACATTTTTGTAAGGCTTTATGGAATATTACCAACCCAACAAAAATGGCTCCAACAAAATAGGGAAGATATGCAAGTGTGTTGGGTTAATTCCAAACAAATGGAATATTTATTAATATAGCTCCCTAAATATTGGGAGGATATGTTATAAAGAGAAGTCACACTTCCCTCGATTTAAATGGACCGAAGGTCCACACAATTAATTTAAGTTGAGAGGCAAAAGATTAATGACATGATGGCATGATGACATGATGCAATGCAAAATAAATAAAGCAAGCACAACAGAAACACACGGGAGAACTCGGAACATCTGGAATCTTCTGGAATCTTCTGGGACGTCGGTCTTCGGGCGTCACAACTCTCCCACACTAACAGAGGATCTTGACCCGAGATCCTAGAGATAGCACCGGGTGAAAACGGAAGAGGAAGAGGTAAAACAAAGTTGCTTCTTTGACAGACGAGTGAAACCACGAACCTGAGAGGTTGACCAAAATGAAAGAAGAATACAACGGAGATGAACGAATATGAAAACTCTGTTAGAAAAGAGGAACAAGGAACATTACGAGAACCTTGTAGGTTGAAAGACATGAAACAAGAGCTTACGAACCAAAAGAATAAGAAACTGCAACTGTATAGCCAAGGAAAAAGAATGACAGAATTTGGACAGCAATCCGTCTGAAAATCAAAGGAATTAACAAGAGTTTGAGGAGAAGGGGTGATACTTGATGAAATCAACAGCATATTGCCTCCAAAACAATTGAAAGAATGTCACAAGGGGTAAGAAGGATTCAGACAGCACTCCAGTTGAAAAGAGAGGCAAACATGATAAGATGAGAAAAAATAGAATGTAGGTGACTACATTCCAGTTAAATGGACTAGCAAAGAAAAGACATGATCTTGATATAACGAGATGATGGTCAAAGAGAGCAATATCACAAAGCCTCCAGAATGAAAGAATAGAATATAGATCAACGAAAGAAATGAATGGAGAAGAAAAATGACAACTTCTCCCACAAATGAATTAGGAAATCCTCCTTACGAAGAAGGGTTGAACGGATTTGTTGGAAGAATCAACAACGAAAAGAATAAGCTCGTTGTGGGCTTATGGAAAACATCTCAAAATTTGAGGTGAAATTCTGCCACTAACTTAAACAATTGATTTGATTGAGATCAACAAGGAGACGATAAACTTATATCACCGGAATGATAAATGAAGAACTTGGGTCATTTATAAGCACCATAATAGCAACAATCCTTAGGGAAAGCTTTTTTAGGTGAAATACAACCCAAGATTACTCCTACGAATAAATTGAATGGTTGGAAAGATCTCCTGAACAAAGAAAATGATGGTTTTAAATATCTCATTCTTGATAACTCGTGAATCATAAAACATGAAGGAAAAATTGTCAAGAATGACATAACACCATCTGAAAAGATAAGGTAGAAAGGATTGCACTTGGAAAGCATGATGAAGAATGCTTGAGCTCCAACAAGAATCTTGATGAAGACTTCGAGGATGAATTAATTGATGATGAACCACCATGAGAACTCCGGTAATGAAAGCATGATAAGTGAAAGATGAAAGAATAAGATTCAAGGCCTGCGATGAATTAGATGGAGGTTGAAATGATATAATTGAAATAACTTGGAATTCCGAAAAACAAGATGAACAACTTGAAACCTAGAATTTATTCCTCATGAATAAACTCTAACAAAGGGATTAATCCACTTGGATGAAATAAGAATAAGAATTATGTTATGCATATCCTTCATCAATTTAAATTGATGACAAGCAATGGATTTGGCATACTACTTATTCTCATTGCAACGAATTAAAGATAGATCTAGTACAACCTTGGATAAATCTTCAACGAACCACCGGTAGGATTGTGAAAAGAACAAATGAATTAATACGATAACAACGGAAGGTAAACTTGAAAGAACCACCGTAAGAATATGGAGACGAACGAAGAGACATCAATGAAGAATATTTTGGAGGACAAAGTTGAAAACTGAGAACGAAGAAATATTCTGAAATGATGGCCTTCGGAGGATCACAACGGAAAGAATTCATGAAATGCTTCGGATGGCATAAAAGAATTCCTCACAATCTGAACAATAATGAGGATGGCAAGAAGCTAGAACCACGAATCTTCAAGAGAACGGGCCAAGGTTTGAGACAAACTCTTCTTCGGTCTTCAAATGCTGAGAATGAAGACGAGAAAAGCCATGAAGAATTGTTGAGTACTCCGGAATGAAGAATTAAAAAGGATGAAACAACGATGAAAGAATTTGAAAGCGATCTTGGAGAAGGACTGTGACTGATGGAATTCATTCTTACGTCACACTTGAAAAGAATTTTAGAATAACTCCAGAAAATAGAAGAGTCAGGTAAGATCCTGGGAAAAGACCTGTGGGTTAGGGCCCACTCAAAAGAAATCACCGTTGAAAAAGATTGCTTAAGAGATATTGCACCGGTTGAATTGAATGGCTTGAATAAGATGATAATCCTCAAAATAGCTTAAACGGATTAAGAATGGAAACACGAATCTTCAGCACTCCGGATATGAATAGCAAGAGGAGAATGATTAATTGGTGCATCGGAATAAGAAAGCATTGTGAAATGAGGAAAATGATAAGATCAACACCGAAATCTTGAATTACATCCACCGGCAGAATTTGAGAACAAAAGAATGATGAACTTGAAGCTCTTGAGCATCTTCCTGAGAATCACCGGATAAGAACATTGAAGGAAATGAATGAAGAAATATCACATGAATAAAATGGATACTTCATTTAAGAATTTCTTGCTCCGAGAAGAAGAAGGGTGGGAGGGTGGGTAAAACAAAGACAATCTGGGACGAATGAAACAGACACATCGTCAGATTTCTCAACGGCGTCTGTATGGAATAACTTGAAGAGAAGGCACACCGGTTGAAAAGGATTTAACATGACCATCTTGGTGATTAAGAAGGACTAGCACTCCCATAGAAATATGATAATACCGATTAGGAAAGGTATGGAATCAACATTTGACATCGAAGCAACTCGAATACCAGAATCAAAACAAAACAAAGGATAGATATGTTGCAACATAATCTTCACAATATCATTCGAACAGAGAATTGAACGAATGAATTCCGCAGGTACATCAACTTGTCGAGAAGCCACTTGGGAGAACAAAAGGAAATAAAAAGCAACAAGGAGCATATAGAACAAATACAAGATAGAAGCTTCGTCCGACATATTCATGTTGAAAGCTCATGGAACGTGTTACAAAAGGGTTTTGCAATCCCCGGATCAGCATAGTCAAGGACCCTTTAAGATGCAACTCCCGATCGGAACAAGTCCATAAAACCACTTCACTCAATGTAGAACCCCGAACTTCATATCGTGCATCCGTTGGAAGAATGCCTAGAACTACTGGATGAACCCACCTATTAATTTCCGAAAGTTCCCAGTTATGCAATCAGGTGTTGGGGATACAGGGGAAGCACCGCGCACTCAACTCTAATCCTACATCCAGCTGTATCCATCCTTCAACACATAACCAGTTATCTCCGGAAACCGTTTACCTCGGACCTTCGAAACGCATCTACTATACAAGCTATGGCACTACTCCCGAACTACCTCCCCAGTACTGGGTGATGTCGGGGTTATCTTGCCACTAACCGCATAGGAGAGTTTTCGATGTCGGCCATCTTAAGTATTCTAGAACCGCTGCGATATATTTGTGACGACAACAACTCGGAGCTCAACTCCCCGAGACACTGCCACAACCCCTAATGTCAGGAGGCATCGAGAACAATGTTCTCGTCACAAAGACATCGGAACAATCCAAACAATACTCGCATGATCCTAAAAAAAATTTGGTGCATTTTTGAGAGTAGAAGAGATAAGAGTAATCGTCAGGAGTCCTCACCAGAGTGAAAAGGGATGAGGAGCAAAAGAAATCCTACTCTCCGATATAAGTATAGGACTCAAAACATTTTCAGTGTGTGCCTAGACTCAACCGTCAACGATTCGATCAATCTGTGGGGGCTTCTAGGTCGGAGAAGGCTCTGAATACCAACTTGTAATGCCCAGGATGGGACTATACCTCCCACGTGTCGAGGCACGACTTAAGGGTATAGGCCCATTCTGGAATGATCTCAAGTTTGGTATCTTTGCACGACTCATGTAAAAGAGGGATTAAATTGCAAAAGGAGATAGTTGGCTTACACTCGCCACTTCACACAATACATTACATAAGCAAAACATCATTCAAAACATCACAACCCGACTACGGGTGAAGATCCAAAGAAAGATACCAAAAACAACATAAAGCCACAGGTCCGAATCGAATCCTAGTAGAAACCACTACTGATCGTCGAAACATCACAAGCAAACGGCCACTCTCTTCATCGAGCTCCCAGAAGTTCTGAACCATCTCCTGCATCACTCGGCTGAACCTGCATCTGGTGTTGTAGTATCTGTGAGCCACGAGGACTCAGCAATCCCATAACCATGGGTATCAAGACTAGCAAAGCTTTATGGGTAGGAAGAGGTAAAGTGGTGAGGTTGCAGCAGCGGCTAAGCATAATATGGTGGCTAACTTACGAGTACAAGAATAAGATGAGCATCTACGCAAACGGTCACAAACTAGTAGTGATCGCTAAAGATCCTAAACTACATACGAGTCAAACATAACCCCACCGTGTTCTCTTCTCAAAGTGAAAAGAGACAGTCATGGTTACTCACGCAGTTGTGTGTTTTACTTCGGATCCTCTGTCAAGTTTTCTACAACCGGACATTAACAAATTCCAATCTGCCACATAACCGCGGGCACGGCTTTCGAAAGATCATAACCCTGCAGGGGTGTCCCAACTTAGCCCATCACAAGCTCTCATGATTAGCTGAAGTGATAAATATAATATCATCACCCCTTATCTTAGGGAAATCCGATCAGGCTCGGCATCCCGGTGCACAAGACATTTCGACAATGGTAAAACAAGTCCAGCAAGACCTCCCGGTGTGTCGACACCCTGATAGTAGCCGCGCGTATCTCGTCTCAGGCCACGACCGGATGGGCGAAGCTACGGGAGCCAAACCTCGAGTTTCCCCTTGGTGGCCCCGCAGGCTCCCCGTTTGGGACCAACACCATCAGCACTGGCCCCCCTGCTATGTAGAAAGAATCCTCGGGTAGCGCTAACTCCCTATGCAATTTAATTAATTAATTAAGTTGTTATTATGAGCAAATTAAAACCAATGTTGGGCCTTGCTGGAGGAGTTTTATTCAAAGACGAACTGTCAAGGGGTCCCCATCCACCCATCGTGTAAGGAACGCAAAATCAAGGAACATAATGCCGATTTATCGGCGCCTAAGGTGGCATGAGTGGAACAAAACACCGAGCAAAAGGCCAAGCCTTCCACCCATGCCCAGTATATAGGTGTGTTAAATAATAATAATAGATATTGTGATATTCCAACAACAAGTTCCCTCCTGGAACAAACTTCATCTTCACCTGCAACTAACAACGCTATAAGAGGGGCTGAGCAAGCGGGTAACATAGCCAAACAGTGGTTTTGCTAGGAAGGTTTCAAAGGTTAGAGGTTTCATGGCAACAAGGAGAGGCTGACATAAAAGATGGGTAGCGCGACATGTAACGATAGCATCGAGACAACTAAGCATGGCAATGGTAGTAAAGGTATCCAAGGGTATGATCATCTTGCCTGGGATCTCAAAGGAAGAAGGACGAGTCCAAGAAGTAGACGGAGCAACATAGTCGAGCGAATCCCCACAACTCCGGAACGAAACCGAAGCTAACAAGAGAAACAACCGGAAAGAAGCAAACAACACGGTAAACACACAATCATAAGCATGTCATGATGCACAAGCAAGCATGATGCATGTTCGGTTTAAATATGCATGTCATGGCAAAGTGCACAAACAAAACTACAAGTTAAGTGGAGCTCAATATGCAACGAGTTGCATATTGACGAAACACCACATTTTATTTATTAAATTGACTCTCGTTTATTTAGAAGACAAGATTAAATGTTTGTTAACATGGCAAGATGTGAAGCATAATAAAACTACACTATTTAGACATTTTAAATGAGGCCGGAAATAACAACAACAATTCCGGAAAACCCCATATGCATGTTTAGTAATTTTAAGCAAACAACAATTCACACATTTTTAATGTTGTTAACATGATGCGGATGACATGATCAAGTTTATGCAATTTAGTTAAACATTAACATGAAGAGATATGAAGACGATATGGAGTATTAGTCCCCGTGGTGGAAAGAAAGGGTGCCACGGCAACGATCCGAAAATGCTACAACGGCAACATCTCGGTTCCGGAGACCGGTGCAAAAGAAAGGTGGCGTGAGCGAGCGAAACAAGAAGAAAGGTGGGGTGATCCCGTCATCGGGTTCCCACGAGTCGGCGATGAGGCAACCGAGGAGCACGACAAAAGATGATTCGGGCACGAAGCACACAGGTGGAGCATCTCATACAACACAACAAGCATTCACGGGCATCGTCTCGGGGTTATACCTTCGAAGCGCTCGTTCTCGAAGCGGTTCGAGATCGTAGAGGAAGTAGTGGTACACGGGCCGTAGAGGAAGTAGTCGAACACGTTATGTAGCCGTTCACGTTGGTGTAGTGGGAAGTAGTTGTACACGGGTCTTCGGCGACGGTAGTCGTACACGGTTCGTAGACGTTCGGAATCCGTAGATGTACTTGGCGGGTCTGTTTTGCCGGTCTCGGGACTTGCGACGGTAGACGTACTCGGTCGTCGATGACGTAGGGGTACATGAGGGTCGTCGTGGTACTTGGCGAATCCACGTAGTTGAACTTGACGTATCCGAAGGGGTACTTGGCGTCGGTAGATGTACTCGTTTCCTGTAGATGTTCGGGTGCATACGTAGAGGTACTTGGTGCTTCGGGCTGCCATCGTTACTCGTTTGTAGATGTACATGTTCATCCTGGCACTTGGCGAAAAAAACACAGCAGCAACAAAAGGAGACAACACGGGGCGACGAGGCCATGGCAGCGGCACGGTGAGGTACTTGTCGACGGGAAACGAGGTGGAGGCGCGGGCGCGCGCAGGGCCTTGGCGGCGGACGATCTGGCGGTGGAGCAGCGAGGAGGACGACCGGGACGCGGCTGAGGCGCACTGGAGAAGAGGAGGGGCGCGGCCCAGGAGGGAGCGTAGCGGCCAGGCGCTGGAGCCACTGGGCCCGGCTGCTGGACCATGACCGGATCGGCCCAAGCGATCAGGGGAGCACGCTCGTCCTCCTCCACTCGAAGCAGAGGAAGGAGCGGGGCGCGGCGGCCAAAGGCAGCGGCGGCTGGCGCGAGATCGGGCCGCCGGCGGGAGGAAACTGGAGGGGCGAGGTGGAGGACGGCTGGATCCGGCCTTAGGCCGCCGGATCTAGCCGGGGCGGCGATGGAGGCCAGCTGGGGCGCACGGGAGGAGGCCAGGGAGGCGGCTCCGGGCGGCGCGGCGCTCGCGGGAGTCGGGGCTCGGACCTGCGGGAGCGACGCGGGCCGCGGGCGCTCGGGGCCTGCTGGACCTAGCGATGCTTCGACTGGGTCCTGGGGTCGAGGGGGGTGAGGGTTCGGGCGAGAGAGCGAGGGGGTTCGAAGAAGAGGCTGGGGATCAAGGGTTGCGGCGCTCGGTGGGAGAAGAGGAGCGACGGGGAACGGGGTGCGGTCGGCTAGGGTTACGAGGGGAATGGGCTGGAGGGAGTTTGGGCCGGCTGGGAGGGAAGGCTGAGGCCCAAAGGAGGGAGGCGGTTGGGCCTGCCTGCTCTACTTATTTTATTTCTTTAGCAGAAATAAAATAGAGAGGGATCCAAAATATTAAGAAAAGAGGCCAGAACAGGAAAAAAAATGATGGAACATTTTTGTAAGGCTTTATGGAATATTACCAACCCAACAAAAATGGCTCCAACAAAATAGGGAAGATATGCAAGTGTGTTGGGTTAATTCCAAACAAATGGAATATTTATTAATATAGCTCCCTAAATATTGGGACGATATGTTATAAAGAGAAGTCACACTTCCCTCGATTTAAATGGACCGAAGGTCCACACAATTTATTTAAGTTGAGAGGCAAAAGATTAATGACATGATGGCATGATGACATGATGCAATGCAAAATAAATAAAGCAAGCACAACAGAAACACACGGGAGAACTCAGAACATCTAGAATCTTCTGGAATCTTCTGGGACATCGGTCTTCGGGCGTCACAACCATGGCCAAGACCACCTCAAGTTTGACTTTGGTTTGCTGCCCCGACCGAGACCCGTGCCCGGATACGCCAAGGTTGACTACGCCCGACGATGCGTCAAGTTCATCTTCGAAACGAGAATGACTACATGACGAAGCGCCAAGTACC
>LR738715.1:379372549-379386243 GCA_902687465.1 Secale cereale | reverse complement strand
CTCCCTAAATATTGGGACGATATGTTATAAAGAGAAGTCACACTTCCCTCGATTTAAATGGACCGAAGGTCCACACAATTTATTTAAGTTGAGAGGCAAAAGATTAATGACATGATGGCATGATGACATGATGCAATGCAAAATAAATAAAGCAAGCACAACAGAAACACACGGGAGAACTCAGAACATCTGGAATCTTCTGGAATCTTCTGGGACATCGGTCTTCGGGCGTCACAACCATGGCCAAGACCACCTCAAGTTTGACTTTGGTTTGCTGCCCCGACCGAGACCCGTGCCCGGATACGCCAAGGTTGACTACGCCCGACGATGCGTCAAGTTCATCTTCGAAACGAGAATGACTACATGACGAAGCGCCAAGTACCTCCACGGCGACCCGAACATCTACAGGAAACGAGTACAACTACGCCGCCAAGACCTTCGAGTTCGACTTCATGGACCGACAAGTACCACTACCGTCGACGTGCTTTTTACCAAGTACCACTACCGTTGTCGAAGACCCATGTACAACTACCATCTTCGTGCACCTCTGCTTCCACTACCGTCGTGAGAACGACTACTTCCCTCGACGTCTCGAACCCCTCCGAAAACGCTCGCTTCGAAGGTATACCCCGGGACGACGGCCGTGAACGAATGTTGCTTGTTGGTATGAGTTGCACCTTATGCTTGTACCATGCCTGAATCGTCGCCTGAGATGTTCCTTCTTGTTGCCATGCCGTTGTCCCGTGGGAACCCGGAAACCGGGATCACCCCACCTATCTCTTGCATGACACGCTCACGCTACCTTGCTTTTGCACTAGCATCTGACTGAGTGTCAGATCATAAGAACGTTGCCGTGGCACCGTATCAGTTTTCGCCGCCACGACCCTCTTTTCTTTCCGTCGTGGCGACAAATACTCCTTATCATGTTCATGTTAACTTTTTCTAAAAATTTCATAAAACTTGATGTCATCCGCATCATGATAACAACCTTTGAGTGTTAAATTGTTGTTGCTTTAATAATTGCTAAATTGGTCATGGGGATTTTTTTCGGAATTGTTGTTGTTATTTCCGGCCTCATTTAAAAATGCCTAGATAGTGCAGTTTTACTTATGCTTCACCTCTTGCCATGTTTAATAAAAACATTTAATCTTGTCTTGTAGATAAACGAGAGTCAACTAAATAAATAAAATGGGGTGTTTCGTCAATATGCAACTCGTTGCATATTGAGCTCCACTTAACTTGTAGTATTGTTTGTGCACTTTGCCATGCCATGCATATTTAAACTGGACATGCATCATACTTGGTTGTGCATCATATGCCATGGTTATGATATGTGTGTTTACCGCGTTGTTTGCTTCTTTCCAGTTTGCTTCTCTCGTTAGCTTCGGGTTCGTTCCGGAGTTGTGAGGATTTGTTCGACTACTTCATGGACTTGTTCTTCTTTCTTGCGGAATCCCAGGCAAGATGACCACCCCCTTGGATACCTTTACTATCATTGCCATGCTTAGTTGTCTCGATGCTATCGTTATATGTCGCGCTACCCATCTTTATTGTCAGCCCCTCTCCTTGTTGCCATGAAACCTCTAACATTTGAAACCTTCCTAGCAAACCGTTGTTTGGCTATGTTACCCGCTTGCTCAGCCCCTCTTATAGCGTTGTTAGTTGCAGGTGAAGATGAAGTTGATCCATGTCGGATCTTGTTTTGGAAATATCACAATATCTATTATTATTATTAACACACCTATATACTGGGCATGGGTGGAAGGCTTGGCCTTTTGCTTGGTGTTTTGTTCCACTCATGCCACCTTAGGAGCCGATAAACCAGCGTTATGTTCCTTAATTTTGCGTTCCTTACACGGTTGGGTATATGGTGACCCCTTGACAGTTCGTCTTTGAATAAAACTCCTCCAGCAAGGCCCAACATTGGTTTTAATTTGCCTCATAATAACAACTTAATTAATTAATTAAATTTGCATAGGTGGTCGCGCCCTCGAGATTCTTTTCTACATAGCAGGGGGGCCAGTGCTGATGGTGTTGGTCCCAAACGGGCAGGCTGCGGGGCAACCTGGGGGAAACCCGAGGGCTGGTTTTACTCGTAGTATGTCCCATCCGGACGTGGCCTGAGACGAGATACGCGCGGCTACTATCAGGGTGTCGGCACGCCGGGAGGTCTTGCTGGACTTGTTTTACCATTGTCGAAATGTCTTGTGCACCGGGATTTCCGAGCCTGATCGGATTGTCCCTAAGATAAGGGGTAATATTATTATTACTTCTGCTGATCGTGAGAGCTTGTGATGGGCTAAGTTGGGACATCCCTGCAGGGTTATGACCTTTCGAAAGCCGTGCCCGCGGTTATGTGGAAGATTGAAATTTGTTAATGTCCGGTTGTAGAAAACTTGACAGAGGATCCGAAGTAAAACACACAACTGTGTGAGTAACTATGACTGTCTCTTTTCACTTTGAGAAGAGAACACGGTGGGGTTATGTTTGACTCGTAGGTAGTTCAGGATCTTTTGCGATCATTACTAGTTTGCGACCGTTTGCGTATATGCTCATCTTATTCTTGTACTCGTAAGTTAGCCACCATATTATGCTTAGCCGCTGCTGCAACCTCACCACTCAACCTCTTCCTACCCATAAAACTTTGCTAGTCTTGATACCCATGGTTATGGGATTGCTGAGTCCTCGTGGCTCACAGATACTACAACACCAGATGCAGGTACCGCTGAGAACAGTGCAGGAGTTGGTTCAGAACTTCACTAGGAGCTTGATGAAGAGAGTGGCCGTATATATGTGACGTTTTTCGACGATCAGTAGTGGTTCCTACTAGGGGTGATCGGACCTTGTGTTATTTATGGTATCTTTCATTTGGATCTTCGTCCGTAGTCGGACTCTGATGTTATTTGGATGATGATTGTTTATGTAATGCATTGTGTGACGTGGCGAGTGCAAGCCAACTACTCTTTTGCAATTTCATCCCTCTTTTACATGAGTCGTGCAAAGATACCATACTTGAGATCATTCTAGTATGAGCTTATGCCTTTAAGTCATGCCTCGACACGTAGGAGGTATAATCTCATACTGGGCATTACAGCTTCAACACCATGCGCCTCCGTATCCCCAGGGTCTCGGACGAGGCCATCATCTCCGCGTTCTCCGATGGCGTCCGCGACGTCAGGATGAGGGAAGAGCTCGCCATTCACGAAGACCTGTGTACAGCCCTCGAGATGTTCAAGCTCGCGGCAAAGTGTGCCAGAGCGGAGGAAGGCCGCCTCTCCCTTCAGGAGCTGCCTGAGGCGGAGGTGGAGGAAAAGAAAACCAAGGCCAAGGAGTCGAAGCGCAAGGGACCCGCCGTGCTGGCTGCGGAGCCAGAAGTGAAGCGTGGCTGAGGCTACGATGACCTCCCCAGAGACAACCGACCATACTGCATCTTCAACAACGTCCACAGCCACAACACCAACGATTGCCAGGAGCTCAGGGCGATGCACGGCGGGCGTGTCGGGCAGCACCCTGAGCGCGACAACTGTGGCTACGGACGTGGAGGAGGCCGAGGAGGAGGACGTTGGGACGGCAGGAACTTGCGCCAAGGTTGGCGTGAGCAGCCTCGTGAAGACCACTGGCAGGAGCAGCCTCGTGACGCCCCCTGGCACGACCAACCTCGTGAGGGTCGCCCTCAGGGCAACGGAGGCTTGCCTCCACTGCCACCACCGCCAAGGAGGAACGACGACGACCGCCAGGGAGACGAGGCAGGGGGCTTCCAGGAACCGCGTGCAGTTGCATGCATTCTGGGAGGAGCCCATGCCCCGGCTTCTCACCGCATCTTCAAGCAGTTCGCCTATGAGGTAAACGCGGCGCTTCCCAGGCCTGACACCGAGCGCAACCTCAGGTGGACCAAGCAAGTCATCGCTTTCGACCCAAAAGACCAGCTCAAGTGCACTGCGGCCCCAGGCGCCCTCCCGATGCTTTGCACCCCGACCATCAGCAACGTCCTCGTGACTAAGACCCTCATCGACGGCGGAGCAGGGCTCAACGTCCTCTTCGTCCAGACCTTCGAGACACTCCAGGTTCCCTACGATCAGCTCCACCCCACCAAGCCATTCTACGGAGTCACGGATGGCTCCACACTCCCGATGGGGCAGGTCCGCCTCCGTGTCACCTTTGGCGACCACGACAACTACCACACGGAGCTCATCGACTTCGACGTCGCCAACATCCACCTCCCGTACAACGCCATCCTGGGGTATCCTGCCCTCGCCAAGTTCATGGCAGCGACCCATCACGGCTACAACGTCCTCAATATGCCCGGGAGCGGCGGAGTCATCACGATCGCCTCCGATGAGAAGGAAGCGGTGCATTCCCTGGAGCGTGCCTACCAGACCGCGGCGATCGAGTGCTCCGATGAGGATGGAGCCCTCCTCGCCCTGCAGACCGCCCCCAAGAAGAAGAAGAACCTACCCGTCGACGGACCTCAGGACGCGGGGGCCCCTGATGGCCTGGCCTTAGGACTCGCGCCTGCTGACGAGGCGCCCTCCACCCACGCATAGGGAGGCGCGCTCGACGCCCCTCTCATGACGGGCTTGGGGGCTCTCCTCTGGAGTGTCCCCGAGCTGACCCATGCCCCGAGGGAGGTGTTCGAGCACCACCTGCAAGCGTATCTTGATGCGCATTTTTGTCAGCAAGCGTGAACCGTTCAGCGCTGGGGGCTCAGGACTTCATCGACCAAGTTACAGAGGAACTTCAGTACGCAAGACTCATCCGCGGTGGGCGTAACCGCGCAACCCCAAGTTTACCTGCTCGCAGCCCAAGCGACTGCTTCCGCGTCTGCGTCGACATTGCGGGTCTCAACCGAGCCGCTTCTCGGGAGCCCTTCTGGCCGACGGCGATCGGCCGGAGGAGGGCCCTCCCCTGCAGCTACGTTCGCACACTCTTCGGCTTCCGTAACACAGCTGCCATGTTCCAGCACCTCGCGCAGCGGGACTTGGGGGCTCGGGAGGCTCAATGGCAGGCGGTCCGGATGGAGCGAGAGCCGGGCCCGCACGACCACTGAGAGCCTCCGGAGCCCCTGGGCCTCAGGAGCCCGACGATCCACGGGAGCGACCCGCACAGCTCGCGTCTCCAGCTAGGGTCTCGTGGGTGATGCGTAAGCTCACGAGAACTTCCTCAAAGTCGTTCAGCTCGTCCTAAGGAGGACCCATATACACCTTGGCTGTCCTACCATGCAAGCCACGTGTCAGGACGGGGCTGTACATGCCCCGGAGTCTCTCCCGATGGGAGGCTCCCTCCCACAGTCCAGTGGAAGTACCAAGCTCCACGCTGGCAGATCCAACCGAGGAGCGGTTATGCCCATGAACCAGTGGAAGCACCAAGCTCTGCGCTGGCCGATATGACCGTGGCACGGTTATGCCCACACTCCGCGCAAGTGTGGTAGCTCTATGCTCCGCGCTAGTTATAAACAACTGAGGGTGGCCCCCACTGGTTGCACCAACCTCAGGGAGCTTTTCAGCTCACGACGCTCACAACTTCTCCTTGGATGGGTGTCGCGAGGGGGCTAGGCACGGGGGCTATGCTCAGGTCAAGCCTGGTAGACGCCACCCTACTAGGTGCCCAGACACCTAGCCTTCTCGTGCCCCCATCCCAGGCGAAGGCTCGTGGGCAAGGTATGGTGCTTGTTCTCCTTCATGAGAGCCGTTGGTACGTCAAGGGGGACCCCTGGGCATCGCGACCCAGGGGCCTAACTGGCCACGTAGCCCCTCATCCCTTGAGTCTAGTTATGACGATAACCCCGGTTATTCGGAGGGCTCAATGGCGATCGAGGTATGCGCGGGGTTCGACCCTGCAGATGCAAAACGAAAACGGGATCGCTTGAACATCAAGGGGGACCCTTGGGCATCGCGACCCAAGGGCCTCACTGGCCACGTAGCCCCTCATCCCTTGAGCCTAGTTACTACGGTAACCCTGGTCATCCGGAGGGCTCAATGGTGAGTCTATTTACTACGGTAACCCCGGTCATCCAGAGGGCTCAACGGCGGTCGAGGTATGCGCGGGGTCGGTCCCTGCCGATGCAGAGCACCTAAGCAAACATGAAAGGAAGCAAGCATGGAAATCATCTAGCTATTACAATAATGTCAAGTTTTTTCAAATTCAACCAAAGTTCTCACGCCTCCCCGAGGCACTCGCACTTCTCTTATTAAGGAGGAACAGACTAGGCATCGCCGGGCGCAGCAGTACCAGTCGTCTCTTCTTCGGCTGCGGTAGTAGTAGCCTGGAGGAACGCCTCCACCAGCGACGCGACCTTCACCCTTAGGGCCTCGGCAGCCGTGCTCTCCATGACCTCGGTCATGGGCCAAGACAGCGAGGCCAGGTCAAGGGTGGGGTCACGAAGACTTAGGTGGCTGCACACCTGCGTCAGGACCAAGGTAAGAAGCGTACGACTCTCGACATCGGCTAACTGGCCAATCGCGGCCGTAACACCGCGCAGGGACTCCACGAGCGCAACAAGGAGCCCGGCGGGGCCTCCCTCCGGGGCGGCCAGCGGCTCCTTGAACCCTTCCCCGTATGCGGCATGCAGCGCCTTGCGGGCCTCAAGGTCAAAGGTGGCAAGGGCCTCGAGAGTCACCGTTGCCGAGGCCGCAAGGGCTTTCTCCTGGACGCGAGCGGCTTGGGCCGCCCTGGCCTGCTCAACTTCAACCTTCAGCTTCTTTAGGGCTGCGCGGTCAGCAAGCTGCTACTGTTGCAGCTGGGACGTCGCGGTCTTCTACACCTTGAGATCCTTCTCCAACCTCTTGAGCTCCAGGGCGCTCCTAATGTCTTCCTCGCGGAGGGCCCCTAGCCCGCTCTCTGCCTTGAGGCAGTGCTTCTCGAAGGACGCGATGTCAGCTCGCGCGGCGTCACGAGCCAGCGTGGCTGCCGTAGCTTCCTCTCGACCCTTGGCAGCCGCCGCCGAGGCCTGATCCCAGGAGGCTTGTGCAGACTCGTCTGCGAGGAGCCACCCGTGGATCAGCCCCAGGCGCCCCTCTGTTAGGTGGCCGTCACCATTTTGCAGATCAGAGCAAAGACGACCCAGCGCGGCGGAGGCAGCGTCCAAAGCCTTAGAACCAGGTTGCGCCGGCTGGCGCACGGGCACCAACAAGATTGGCTGCTCGACCAGGGGCTCGGGGGCTCCGGCCTCCCTCGCCAGAGCAGCCGTAGCAGAAGCCAACTCCGCAACCTCGCCGGAGACGGGGACGTCTTCGGGCAACACCATCACCTCACGCATGGTGGCCCGGCCGACCAGGGCACCCAGCGCCGCGGCATCCTTCCCCGAGGTTGCGCCAGCAGCCGAAGGAGCAGGGCACCACAGTGTGACCTCCCCCTTCACCTTCTTCATCACATCCCCAGGCTGCTGCATCAGGGAGAGCGCATCAGGGGCACGGCAAATAAGGATGAGTGAGAAATTGCACACTTACTCGTCGGAGGCGAGGCGCGCCCTTCTCTTCACCAGCAGGTCAACAATAGCTCCTGGCACGCTGGGCGTGCCGATAGCCCGGGCCTGGGTGAGGCGTGAGGCCACGGTCCTGGTCGCGGTCGCGGTCACCAGGTTCGCTGGCATGGTACTCTTCGGCGGAGTCGCCATCTTGCTTCCCCCGGACGCAGTGCGTGACGTGGAGTGGTCGCCTGGAACCGTCCGGCGGCACCTGCGCCTGGCGTCATTGCTCCGGCGAGTGCCTCGAAAGAGTCCCCTTCATCATCCAGGGTATCCTCCAAGCCCCCCTCGTCGCTCTCGTCATCATCACTAGAAGACACGTCGAACGTGGGCGGAGCGCCCACGGGCGCACCAAGGTCCGGCATGGCCATCAACAGCTCGGCCTTGTCGGGGCGACTGTACAGCGGTAGGTAGGCCCCAGGAAGATCTTCCGGAACCATCCCCAGGAGAGCTCTCGAGGTGAAGTCCAGATCGTCTTCGGCCAGCATCCCTGGGTGCAGCCGGAGCCCGTCGTCATCGCCTATCAGCTCCCACATGGGGCATGAGTGAGCCTGCTGCGGAGCCAGACGCTGCCTCAAGAACTCCTTCACGATCTGCCCTCCTTTGAGCCTCGAGCTCAGGTCGGCCTCAATCTTCGCCAAGACGGGCCCGACAAGAGGGCCGGTGAGCTCCGCGTGGCGCCAGCCGGCAAGCTTCTCCAGATGGGCAGTAGGTAGCGCCAGCAGAGGATGGGTGCGCTGGGCGTCCAGATAGACCCACCTCTTCCTATGGGACTCTATCTTCTTCCCGGCCGTCATCAGGCGACAGCCCTGGCGCTGGAAGATAAAGGAAACGCAGCCCGAGCACGGGCCATTGTCGTACTGACGCATGGAGAAGAAGTGACGGAAGACGGCGACAGTCGGCCTCACCCCCACGAATGCCTCACAGTAGAAGGCGAAGAGCGACAAGACAAATATGGAGCGAGGTTGGATATGGAGAGCGTGCACCTGGTAATGTTCCATGATGGCGTAGAAGAACTCGGAGAAGGGGGGCACGAGCCCCACGGAGATGCTGTGGAGGAAGAAGTGGTAGCATGACTTTGACATGGTCCGCGCCATGGTGGATCCAGCCCAGATCCGCGTCGGGCCATGCTCATTGTGGGAGCTCGATAGGAACGGCTGGACCTCTGAGTAGTCCTCCTCCCTGATAATGGAGGACTCCTCAAGCGCTGCATCAAGAGAAGAAGCTGATCCAGATGCCAGCGCGGTACCCTTGTTCTTCTTTGCCATGGTCAAAGGAGCCGAAGGATGCAGAGAGGCAGGAGGCGAAAAGGGAAGAAATCCAAGCAGGAAGGAAAGAGGGCGATATCTCCCCCAGCAGAGAAGGCCCCTTTTTGTCAAGACGCACGGTTACCAAGACGGCGTGGGGAGCGGGGTCGCTCGCGTCCCATCCAACCGTCATGCACCAGCCTGGCCCACAACCTTTTTTGGGCCCGCGACGCTACGTCCTCGACTAAGGCTTCGCCCTGAAGCCAACTCCGCGCGCGCCTTGGGCCCGGGGGCTACTGGCGGCGTCCTGGGAACCATGATACCCAGATTTGCCTATCTGCGGGCCGCGACGCGCTCCTACAAGCGGCCTGGTACATCCCAGCTGATCGACCAGCTGCTCAAGACCCTCGCGAGGGGGCCAAGCCTCGCGAGGAGAACGACGTCAAGACCTCCTCGGGAGCGGCCTCGGCAAGCGTTTTGGAGGGGCGGAGAATCCAAGGCCGAGCCTGTCTCACGAGGAGGCAGTGATGTCAGTAGAGACGCACCATGCCAGCGGGTGCCAGCGTCCGCCAGCGGCGCAGTTGCCATTTCGGTGCAAAGGAGACAACCCTGTCGTTGGTTACCAAGGAGCGGGGCAAATGTTTCCTCTTTGGTGCCATGAGACCGAAGACCGGAAGGACGATAAGGAGGATGTCACCGTCGAGCCCACCACTGTGTCATCGCCTGATCCTTTTGCAGGCGAAGACCGCTTTTGTCAGGATAAGAACGTCCTTGTGTTCCCGCTCAAAAATGGCCGTTGTGGGATCCCTTCCCGCCTAAACATTTCGGGGGAAGAGGATCGTGGCCGCCTATATAAATAGCTAGGACTCCCACTGCAAAGGGGGAGACGAACACACTTAGCCACGGCACAAGGAGCAAGAACACTAGCCTCCTGACCCTCCCGAGCTCGCCTCTTGAGCCCAGGAATCGTTGTACCATCTCATATTCTAGCTCGCCTGGAGCCAATCCACAAAAGCAGGAAGTATGGTCTTACACCACACGGTTGCCCGAACCTGGATAAACTCTTGTGTGTTTGTTCGTTGTTTGCTTGAATCCTTCCACCAAGACGAGAGCGAGGCGCTAGGTAGACGTGAGTGGGAGAGATCTTCGTTCACGCCCCTGTGTTCGAACTTAACGAGTTTGCGGAGCCCTGAATCCGACATATGCATGTGGGGATTTTCCGGAATTGTTGTTTGTTATTTCCAGCCTCATTTAAATTGCCTAGATAGGTAGATTAATTGGGTTGCACCTCTTGCCATGTTAAGAGCATTTAAACTTGTTGGTTTCATAAACGAGAGCGAACTAAATAATTGAATGTGATGCTTCGTCAATATGCAACTTGTTGCATATTGAGCTCCACTTAATTTGTAGTATTGTTTGTTGCTCTTTGCAATGCCATGCCTATTTAATCTTGTCATGTATCATACTTGGTTGAGCATTATGCCATGTTTATGCTTGTGTGTTTACCTTGTTGTTTGCTTCTTTCCGGTTGTGCTTCTTCTCGATAGTTTGGGTTACGTTGCGATTGTGAGGATTCGTTCGGCTGTGCTTGGTTCGACTACGTGGCTTCTTTTTCTTCATGGACTCGTTCTTCTTCCTTGCGGGATCTCAGGCAAGATGACCGTCACCTTGGATACCTTTACTATCATTGCTATGCTAGTTGTCTCGATGCTATCGCTATATGTCGCGTCACCTATCTATTTGTTTGCCAGCCTCTCATTGTTGCCATGAAACTTCTAACCTTTGACGCCATCCCAACAAACCATTGAATGGCTATGTTACCACTTGCTCAGCCCCTCTTATAGTGTTGTTAGTTGCAGGTGAAGATGAAGATTGCTCCATGTCGGAACTTGGATGTTTGGAATATCATAATATCTATTACTTTAATTAATGCACCTATATACTTGGCAATGGGTGGAAGGCTTGGCCTTTTGCTCGGTGTTTTGTTCAACTCATGCCACCTTAAGAACCGATAAACCGGTGTTATGTTCCTTGATTTTGCGTTCCTAACGCGGTTGGGTATATGGGGACCCCTTGACATTTCGCATTGAATAAAACTCCTCCAGCAAGGCCTAACATTGATTTTAATTTGCCAACATAATAAAACTATTAATTAATTAATTAATTTTGCATAGGGGGTCGCGTCCATGGGGATTCTTTTCAACATAATACAGGGGGCCAGTGCTGTTGGTGCTGGTCCAAACTGGGCGATGTCCGGCGCCCCCTGGGAAACCAGGGTCTCAGCCAACCCGACGTCTTGCCCATCCGATGTGTCCTGAGAACGAGATACGTGCGACTCCTATCGGGATTGTCAACACATCGACTGGTCTTGCTGGACTTGTTTTACCATTGTTGAAATGTCTTGTGCACCGGGATTCCAAGTCTGATCGGGTTGTCCGTAAGATAAGGGGTTTTTACCTCTACTGGTCGTAAGAGCTTGTGATGGGCTAAGTTGGGACACCCCTGCAGGGTTATGATCTTTCTAAAGCCATGCCCGCGGTTATGTGGCAGATTGGAATTTGTTAATGTCCGGTTGTCGAAAACTTGACAGAGGATCCGAAGTAAAATACACCAACCGTGTGAGTAACCGTGACCGTCTCTTTTCACTTTGAGAAGAGAACACGGTGGGTTTATGTTTGACTCATAGGTAGTTCAGGATCTCTTAGCGATCATTGCTAGTTTGCGACCGTTTGCGTAGATGCTCATCTTATTCTTGTACTCGTAAGTTAGCCACCATACATTGCTTAGCCGCTGCTGCAACCTCACCACTTAAGCTCTCCATACCTATTAAGCTTTGCTAGTCTTGATACCCATGGTTATGGGATCGCTGAGTGCTCGTGGCTCACAAATACTACAACACTAGTTGCAGGTGCAGGTTTCGGATGACTTGACATGAGAGTGATGTTTCCTTGTGTTGGAGTTCTTTCTTCTTCTTCTTCATCGTCGATCTTGGTTTAGGTCCTGGTCGGCAGCCTAGGATAGCAGGATGGATGTCGTTGTGCTTTCTTGTGTTTTTCATCCGTAGTCGGATGTCTTGTGTATGATATGTTATATTCATGTGGAGTTGTATGACTCGTATGTATCCCCATCTATTTATGTAATGGTACGATGTAATGATATCCATCTTGCTAAGCGCCTGAAATACGGTTGTGCCCCAATCACGAAGTTATCACGTGATCGGGATAGAATCGCATCTTGGGCGTGACATAGGTACTATTGTGAACTCATTCTTATTTTATATTTGTGTAATATCTACTGTATTTCAATTCTTCCATGGTTCATACCCCCTGATACTAGCCATAGATGGATCAAAATAAGCAAACAACACAATGAAAACATAATCTATCAAAAACAGAACAATCTATAAAGATACGAATTAAGGTGAAATCTCTATGTCTCTAAAAATTCTGAGAAATTAGGAAAATATGGACAATTTGTAGGTCAGAAATGTGTGAAAAATTCAGAGTTTTTTCATGTTACAGCAATCAGAAAAAATTCTGACACTGGACGCGAAAGTTTCTGTTTTCCAGAAAAAACCAATCTATAATCTTCCAAATCATCCCAAAGGTCTTACTTGGCACAAACACTAAATTAAAACATGCAAACACATCTAACCAGAGGCTAGATGATAAATTTAATCAAAAATAGCAAGAAAAATATTAAAACCAAAATAGAATTGGGTTGCCTCCAAATAAGCACTATTGTTTAACGCTCCTAGCTAGGCAAAAATCAACGACCTAGGTATTGTCATCTTTGGTATTCATCTCATAAGTAGCCCTCATAATAGATTCATATGGTAATTTAATTTTCTTTCTTGGAAAGTGTTACATGCCCTTCCTTAATGGAAATTCAAATCTAATATTTCCTTCCTTCATATCAATAATTGCACCAAACATTCTAAGGAAAGGTCTACCAAGAATAATAGGGCATGTTGGATTGCAATCTATATCAAGAGCAATAAAATCTATGGGCACATAATTCCTATTGGAAAAATAATAACATCATTAATCCTTCCCATAGGTTTTGAAATAGTGGAATCCGCTAGATGCAAGTTTAAAGAACAATCATCAAGTTTATGGAAACCCAGCACATCACATAAAGTTTTGGGAATTGTTGAAATGCTAGCACCCCAATCACACAAAGCACCGCATTCATAATATTTGATCTTGATTTTAATAGTAGGTTCCCAATCATCATAAAGCTTTCTAGGGATTTAAATTTTCAACTCAAGTTTTTCTTCAAAAGATTTCATCATAGCATCAACAATATGTTTCGTAAAGGCCTTATTTTGACTATAAGCATGAGGAGAAATTAACATGGATTGCAAATAGGAAATGCAATCTATCAAAGAGCAATATAATAATTAAATCCCTTGAAATCCAAAATAGTGGGTTCATTGCTAGCTAAAGTTTTGACATATTCGTTCCCACTTTTATGTCTTTTTTCACTAAGATTATTATTCTTCAAATTATCGGGACGCCTTTTATCTAAAGTTGACTCATCTCCAGTCCCTTCCTTTTCAAGATATATATTAGCAAACAAAGATTCAATAGGAGTCAAACCAATCATCTTAAGATCTTCATCATTTTTATCGCATAAACTAGAAGAATGCGTCTTTTCTAGTAATTCTCTTTTAGCACGCAACCTAGCCGTTCTTTCTTTGAACACATTAATAGAAACTCACATAACTTCCAGAGATTCATTAATATCATGCTTTGGTGGCATAGGTCTAATTTTCGAAGAAGCAATCTCACGAGAAATTCTATCAATGTTTCTAGCCAAATCATCAATCTTGAGCAATTTTTCTTCTACCATAGCATTGAAAACCTTTTGGTAATTTATAAATTCCTTAATTCTACTGTTGAAAGGATCGATATGGTTGACTAGAGGGGAGGGGGGGGGGTGAATAGGCAACTAACAATTTTTAGCTTTTCTTAACCAAATTA
>LR738715.1:379341629-379372539 GCA_902687465.1 Secale cereale | reverse complement strand
GCAATATAATAATTAAATCCCTTGAAATCCAAAATAGTGGGTTCATTGCTAGCTAAAGTTTTGACATATTCGTTCCCACTTTTATGTCTTTTTTCACTAAGATTATTATTCTTCAAATTATCGGGACGCCTTTTATCTAAAGTTGACTCATCTCCAGTCCCTTCCTTTTCAAGATATATATTAGCAAACAACGATTCAATAGGAGTCAAACCAATCATCTTAAGATCTTCATCATTTTTATCGCATAAACTAGAAGAATGCGTCTTTTCTAGTAATTCTCTTTTAGCACGCAACCTAGCCGTTCTTTCTTTGAACACATTAATAGAAACTCACATAACTTCCAGAGATTCATTAATATCATGCTTTGGTGGCATAGGTCTAATTTTCGAAGAAGCAATCTCACGAGAAATTCTATCAATGTTTCTAGCCAAATCATCAATCTTGAGCAATTTTTCTTCTACCATAGCATTGAAAACCTTTTGGTAATTTATAAATTCCTTAATTCTACTGTTGAAAGGATCGATATGGTTGACTAGAGGGGAGGGGGGGGGGTGAATAGGCAACTAACAATTTTTAGCTTTTCTTAACCAAATTAAACTTAGCAACAAAGTAAGTTGTCTAGATAAGCAACTAGGTGGACAACTTAAAGGAAGCTATAATAACAACCACACGCGCAAGCAAGCGAAGGTATACAATGAAAGCTTGAACAAGTAAAGGAAATAAATAACCACAAGTGGAGCCGGTGAAGACGAGGATGAGTTACCGAAGTTCCTTTCCTTTGAGAGAGAAGTACGTCTCCGTTGGAGCGGTGTGGAGGCACAATGCTCCCCAAGAAGCCACTAGGGCCATCGTATTCTCCTCACGCCCTCACACAATGCAAGGTGCCGTGATTCCACTAGTGGTGCCCTTGAAGGCGGTGACCGAACCTTTACAAACAAGGTTGGGGCAATCTCCACAACCGAATTGGAGGCTCCCAACGACACCAGGAAGCTTCACCACAATGGAATATGGCTCCGATGTGACCTCAACCGTGTAGGGTGCTCGAACACCCAAGAGTAACAAGATCCGCAAGGGATTAGTGGGGGGAATCAAATATCTCTTGGTGGAAATGTGGATCGATGCCTTCTCAAGCAATGCCGAGGAAATCAACGAGTTTGATTGGCTAGGGAGAGAGATCGGGCGGAAATGGAGCTTTGAGCAACAATGGAGCTTTGGGGAGGAAGAGGTAAGTCTTCTTGGAGAAGAATACTCCCTATATATAGTGGGAGGACAAATCCAATCGTTATCCCACAAATCCGCCCGCAGAGCGCGGTACTACCGCACATAAGTTGCGGTACTACCGCTCGGCCCAGCGGTACTACCGCTGTGGGTGCGGTACTACCGCTGGTGCAGTACAAGCCAGTACTAGCCCTATTGCGTTAAAACACCGGGCGGTAGTACTGCCGAAGCGGTACTACCGCACGTCCTTGCGGTACTACAACAAGGCAGGGTTAGACTGGCCGAGGAGAAGCGCGGACTAAATAAAATACATCCGCAGATTTACGGTCTTGCAAAAACCCGACACGGTACTACCGCTTGCTCGAAGCGGTACTACCGCGTAGGACGCGGAAGTAAAAAATTACTTCCGCGCCTACTACCGTACTAGTTACGACGCTGGGCCGGTCACACGGTACTACCATGTCCATGGTACGGTACTACCGTGTAGTGCGGTACTACCGCAGCCCTGAAGCGGTACTATCGTGTGACCGTGCGGTACTACCGCAAATCATGAGCGGTACTACCGCATGCCAAGCAGTGGTAGTAGTAGGATGCCACTGTTTTTGTACTGATAAGGAAAACAGCCGGAGCTCCAGAGAAGCAAAGGAAAGGTGGTGCGAATGAGTAGACGTGTACGTGTTGATTCCACCCAAACCTTTCCGAAGCAGACCCCCTCTTAATAGTACGGCTTTCCTATGACTCAATTCCACCGAAAAGAAACAAAAGGAAACACCGTCTTCCATAGGTTCCGAGGGGCACTTAATCGTCTTGTGCCTAGGTGAGATATATCTGAAAAGCTCAATGCACACGATTAGTCCGCAAATGCATTGTCATCAATCACCAAAACTACTTAGGGAGAAATATGCCCTTACAATCTCCCCCTTTTTGGTGGATTGATGACAATACGGGATTTGCACAAGGATATATAAGAATAGTAAGCAAACCCAGCAAAGTTATAGAATATAGGTAAGCTTCCACTAGATGTGTGCATACATAAGACGGTGCTTTGGACTGCACAACACACATACTAGGATCAATGCTCCCCCTATATTCTACAAACAATATACTCCTTGCAACAAAGAATAAGATTCTACTCATGGATGTAAGGAGGATAAGGTGAGCACATATAAAGGGCAAGTGAAGCAACCGCTCACAACCTAACAGATAGTATAGACATAATAACGAGTTAAAGAGAAGGGCGCATATGTCTCACACCATATGAAGGTCTCACACACACGACACAAACCAATGCAAGCAGATAAGGTTCGACCAACGTAACACAAATAAACACGACACGACACAAGACGCAAATCTAACACTCTCTCCCCCTTTGGCATCGAGACACCACAAAGGAAAAGAGGACACCTAAGACAAAGGTGGTAGCTCAGGCGGAAGAACTCAGTCGTCACGTGCTCCGTAAGACTCCTGCTCCTCCTCCTCGGAATCAGACCACCCGAAGCCCTGTTTGGCAATCCACTCAGCCTCTGGAGTGATGATCTCCTCTAACCCAATAGACGCATCCTCACCGAAGATCCTCATTATCTTCTTGTCACGCTGGCGAGATTGCTTGTGAGTCACATGAGCCTTGTACTGCCCCTTTGCCTGCATACAAAACAGAGCCTTCATCTTCCTCTTCAGCTTCTTAGCCCATGAGGGCTCAGAGGAGGGGGGAGCATACCCTCCAGAACTGTCCTCAGTAGCTGCCTCCTCCTCCACTGGCTCCTCATCTTCATCCATCTTAGCAGCAGCAGCCTCTGCACGGGTAGTGGTGTTAGCCCAACGGCTCTTGATGCGAAGTCTGATAGTCTCATGACGAATCCAGTGAGGTGCCTCAAACTCTTCATCAGGGTAAAGCTTCTCCCAAGTCTTGGAGATAAGCAAGAACAGAAAAGGACCGTATATAGGCACTTTGCGAGTGAAAATCGCAAAGCGGAGCTCACACCACATGATATGTGAGATATCGAGTGGTTGAGTCTGAGCACTACGGGCCTCCTCACACATAAGCAACATGTCCATGAGGTATGCATGTACCTTGTCCTTGTCCCCAATGCGAGGAAACAAGGTGTTGCGGAAGATCCTATGCATGATATCCAGAAAGGGGTTCATCACCCAAGTCTTCTTGCCACTAGCAAGCGTCTTCTCCACATAGAAAGGCAGCATCCGGTCCTTGTTGGCAGATTCTTCGTTGGCATGAGGGCGAGCTCCAACAGGAGTGTGGAGCCCCTCATCGGCAACCTGAAGCAGATCCATAAAGTCCTTCCATGTAGCAGTCGTCTTATGTCCGTTTGTCATCCAAGTCAAGTTGCGTTCTTCCTTAGGATGGAAGTGAACCGAAGCATAGAACTGTGCCACAATCTCTGGGTCAAAGTCCATCTGAAATGTCATGATGTGCTCAATGCCAAACTGCTCCACAAGATCTAGAGCCTCAGCAAAATAGGCCTGGTGCTCCTCCTTCCTCATGTGGGTCATGTCAATCCAATGTGCATCCACATATAGGTTGTGTTTGCTCTTGAGTACCTCTATGTAGATACAATACTGCTGCTTGGTCCTGAACAATTCATCTCCATGGAACCGAGGCCGGGGATCTGCATAGGGGTTGATCTTACTCCTAGTGATGAACTCATGTGATGGTAGCTCTTCCATGGTCATAGTTGGTTCCTTGTTCTTGGTGGCAGTGGTCTTGGTTCTGCGTTGGGGGGCATTGGAGCCCTTATGAACATCACTTTGGGTGCGCAGACGCTTAGACCCTGTGTCACGGCTGGGATTCGAGCGACGAACATTGGAACCGGAGCCACCACCTATGACACAAACACAAGAACACGAAAGAAAGACAAAGATAATCAATGCAAAAGCCACAAAAAGCACAAGAAACATGTGGAAAAGATAATATGTATGTGCTACGAAGTAGGTATGAACCAAGCGGTAGTACTGGTCGGAGCTTGCGGAAGTAAATTTTTAGTGCCGCCTAGGGGGCGGTAGTATCACACCGAAGTGTTGCGATAGTACCGCACCAAACGCGGTACTAAAAAATTACTTCCGCGTCCATCACAGTAGTACCGCTCTGTCGGAGCGGTAGTACCGTTACGCACCAGAGCGGTAGTACCGCTCGGGGTCAGATCCGAAAGCGGATCTGAACAATGAACGCGTAGAACGAGCGAACGATACTACGGCTGATCACAACAACTTGGTAGCAACATACTTACTAGCATTTCTACTGCACTACAACTCTCCTACACCCTAATCTTCCATGGATAAGGTCAAAAAGAACACAAGAACAACATGCATCTCCCCAAAACCTAGAAACAAAAAACGAACAAAAAGAAGAGGGGATTTTGGGGAGAAACCTTCATCCATGGCAAGAGGTCGAGGAGGGGAACAATCCCTCCGGTCAGAATGCGAGGAGAGTGGCCGCAGACGGAGATCCGGTGAGGTCCTCCGGCGCCGTTCTTGAGAGAGAGAGAGAGAGAGAGAGAGAGATAGAGAGAGAGAGGCGACGTGGGGGAGACGAGATGAATGGGTATGAGGGAGTTAAACTCCCCCTACCCGCTTATAACCCCCAGTCGTCCGAACAAAAGCGGTAGTACCGCGGTCATCACGGTAGTACCGCCCGGGCGGAAGTACCACACGCAGGGCGGTAGTACCGCTCTTCCAGCGGCAGTAAAAAATTACCATCGTGCTGGTTGCGGTAGTACCGCAGTTCTCCTTGCGGTAGTACCGTGACAGTTCACGGTAGTACCACTCCCTCAAGAAAATGCAGGTTTCGACAAGAAGTCTTATGCAATACAAAAAGCGGGCAAGATCGCACACAAACGACAAGCGGAAAGAGAAATAACAAACAACTGAAACAACACGCGAGACACTCCTTGAAGGAGGTCGGTGGCTGAAGCCACCTATGTTTGAGCTATTTGGTATGGCACCGCGAAGGACTATCCTTGGGCCCATGACCAACACTCGTCTTGAAGCACTCATACCATTTAACATGGCAAATAATAAAGACTTGATCGATCTATGCATAATGGGGGGAGGAAGAGTTCACTGAGAGAACAATACTCCCCCTATGTCCATGCCTACATCTAGGCAAGAAAAATATGTTGAGTGAGAGGAGTGTGTGCAAGGTTTCAAGCCACATTGCTCAAATTTATGATATTTAGCTCATGCCTTAACTCGCGAAATCTTGCTTCATCCAATGGCTTCATGAAGATATCTGCAAGGTTATCATGAGTGTTGACATAGTGAGCTCGATTTCTCCTCGCCGAATATGATCCCGGATGAAGTGATACCGAATCTCAGTATGCTTCGTCTTGAAATGTTGCACCGGGTTGAGAGAAATCTTGATGGCACTTTCATTGTCACACCAAAGAGGCACTTTGTCACAAGTGACACCGTAATCCTTTAAAGTTTGCCTCATCCATAGAAGTTGAGCACAACAACTGCCAGCTGCCACATACTCTGCTTCGGTGGACGATAGAGATACACAACTTTGCTTATTGGAAGACCAACTTACCAGAGAGCAACCAAGGAATTGGCACCCTCCGGAAGTGGACTTCCTATCTACTTTGTCTCCCACCCAATCCGAATCAGGGAAACCTACAAGATTGAAGTTTGCTCCTCTTGGGTACCATAAGCCAAAGTTTGGGGTATGAGCCAAATATCAAAAGATTCACTTGACTGCCACAAAGTGACTTTCCTTAGGTGAGGCTTGAAACCATGCACAGATTCCCACACTCAACATAATATCCGATCTAGATGCACAAAGGTAAAGCAAGGAACCAATCATAGAATGATATACCTTTTGATCCACCACTTTACCATTGGGATCAATGTCAAGTTGGCACTTGGTTGGCATTGGAGTAGTAGTCGGCTTGACATCACTTAGATTAAACCTCTTGAGCATGTCTTGAGTGTACTTGGCTTGTTTGATGAAGATTCCTTCTCTTCTTTGCTTAATATCAAATCCAAGGAAGTACTTCAACTCTCCCATCTTGGACATCTCAAAATGTGTGGTCATGAGTGCGGAAAACTCATCATTGAAAGCTTTGTTAGGTGAACCAAAGATAATATCATCAACATATAGTTGGCAGACAAACAACTCCCCTTTGACCTTCTTAGTAAAAAGAGTGAGGTCGATTTCCCAATTTCAAATCCGCGATCATGTAACAACTCGGTAAGATGCTCATACCACGCACGTGGGGCTTGTTTAAGGCCATAGAGTGCCTTATCGAGTTGATACACGTAATTGGGGAACTTAGGATCCTCAAACCCCCGGGGTTGTTTGACATATACCAACTCATTAATAGGACCATTAAGAATGCACTTTTTCACATCCATTTGTTGCAACTTAAAGTTATGATGAGAAGAATAGGCAAGCAACAAACAGTTAGATTCAAGGCGAGCAACGGGGGCAAAGGTTTCACCGTAGTCGATAGCCTCGACTTGGGAGTAGCCTTGAGCCACCAAACGTGCCTTGTTGCAAATGACAATGCCATGAGCATCCTTCTTGTTCTTAAAGATCCACTTAGTTCCAATGACATTATGGGTTCTCCTTTGGCCTCGGCACCAGACACCACACTTTATTGCGCTCGAAGTTGCGGAGTTCTTCATGCATGGCATTAAGCCAATCAGGGTCTTCGAGCGCCTCTCTATGAGTGCTTACCCCCTTTGTGATGCTTCCAAGAATGTTCTCCATGTGATGTTCTCTAGAAGCAAGCCTGGAGGCAATTTTTGCAGCACGACGCTCCAATTGCTCTTCAAGTGATAATTGAGGAGCACCGAGTTGATCATCTTGAGCGACGTCAAGAGCTTGATCTTGATCTTGAGCTTCCTCTTGATCTTGATCTTGCTCAGAGGAGAGAACTTGGCCCTGTGCATCATTTGGTGGCTCACCACCATCTTGTGATTGATCTTGCACTTGGCCTTGTTCGGCCGGTTGAGGGCCTTCACTTTGTTCTTCGGAAGCGTGTGGGTCTTGGGTTGATGATGGTTCCACTTGTGTGGAACATTGTCCTTCTCCTTCGGCCACAAGGGGTTCCTCAATGGGTAGGATATAGCCAACATCCATTCTCCTTATGGCTTGAGGAGGAATTTCATCACCTACATCACAAGTACCACTTTGCTCCAGTTGGGAGCCATTATTCTCATCAAACTCCGCGTTACACGTCTCCTCAATGAGTCCATTGGACTTGTTGAGGATACGGTAAGCATGAGAGTTTGTAGCATAACCAACAAATATGCTCTCATGAGCTCTAGACTCAAATTTAGACAAGCGAGCACCTTTCTTGAGGATGAAACACTTACACCCGAACACCCGGAAGTACTTGAGATTGGGCTTGTTATCGGTAAGGATCTCATACGGAGTCTTGTTCAAGCCTTTGCGGAGATAGAGCCGGTTGGATGCATGATAAGCGGTGTTGATGGCTTCGGCCCAAAAGTTGTATGGAGACTTGAATTCTGCCATCATGGTCCTTGCCGCGTCCATCAATGTCCGGTTCTTTCTCTCCGCTACACCATTTTGTTGAGGGGTATAAGGTGCGGCATATTGATGTTTGATCCCCTCATCACTAAGAAACTCATCCAAGGTGTAGTTCTTGAACTCGGTGCCGTTGTCACTTCGGATCATCAAGATCTTTGCATCATATTGACGTTGAGCTTCATTTGCAAAGTTGATGTCGGTTTGTTGGGTCTCAATCTTCTTCTTGAAGAAATATACCCATGTGTATCTTGAATAATCATCTACAATCACCAAGCAATACTTTATGCCCCCAAGACTATCAAAGGATGGAGGCCCAAGGAGATCCATGTGAAGGAGCTCTAACGGCCTTTTTGAGTAGATGATAGTCGTTGGAGGGTGCGCCGTCTCATGTAACTTTCCTTGAATACAAGCACTGTAAGCACGATCTTTGGCAAAGCTAACATTTGTTAGTCCACGGACATGGTCCCCCTTGAGAAGACTTTGCAAAGATCTCATATTGACATGGGCTAACCGGCGATGCCAAAGCCATCCCACATCAACTTTAGCCATTAGGCATGTCGCGGTCTTAGTGGGTTGCTCCGAGAAGTTAACCACATAGAGACCGTTCTCGACATGTCCAACATAGGCTACTTTAAGAGTCTTGCTCCACAAGAGGGCCACGATATCAATATCAAAGAATGTAGCAAAGCCCATGAGTGCAAGTTGACGAACATAAAGTAAGTTGTATGCAAGGGACTCAACAAGCATGACTTTCTCGATCGTGAGATCATGAGAAACAACAACCCTGCCAAGCCCCAATACCTTAGAAGATGAAGCATCACCCCATTCGACGTTGGTGGCCATTGATGAACCTTGATGCACGTCCACCACCAAGTCTTTGCTTCCGGTCACATGATTTGTAGCTCCACTATCGAGTAACCATGATCCCCCACCGGAAGCAAACTCCTACATGAGATCAATGCTTGGATTTAGGTACCCATTTGGTAATGGGTCCTTTGAGGTTAGTAACAAGGGTCTTGGGAACCCAAATAGACCATTCAATGTACTCATAAGAAGAACCAACAAATTTAGCAAAAACATGACCATCACTAGCACGACATAAAACATATGAAGGATTAAATTCGCTGGCTATGTTTGATGGCATGGCGGAGTTTTTCTCGACTCCACCACTCTTCACATTGTTCTTCTTCTTAGAAGCACCCTCACCCTCTTTCACAAAGGTTCGTTTGAGAGGAGGAGGCTGCTTGGTATTGTCGTTCTTCTTCTTCTTGGGCTTGGGAGCAAACCCAATTCCTTCCTTTGCCACAACTTCCTTTTGATTGCTCAAAAGATCGCCGAGGTTCTTCTCACCTTGTATACATGACACAAGGCCTTTCTCAAGCTGCTTCTTCAACTTAGCATTCTCTTCAACAAGATGCACATGCTCGCAACATGGGTTAGTAGCATTTGCATTATCAATTAACACCATGCGAGGAAAGATAGCTTTCTCCTTGGTTAGTGAAACTTGAAGTTGATCATGAGACTCCTTGAGAGAAGCATGTACACCATTCAAGGCCTTGTGAGCCTTGTCAAGTGTAACCAACTCCTCCGTGAGTCTCGCATGGTCAACCACAAGCTTTGCCTTCTCGGAATTAATCACACGAGAGACAACTAAAGCATGATCAAGATCTTTTCTTAATTTAGCATGATCATCGTTGTGTGACTCCTCAAGAGCCAAACGAAGACCACGCTCTTCCTGTAGAGCATTAGAGAGATCCGATATCTCATCGGCATAGTCTCGACTATGACCTTCCATTTTAGAAATGGTCTCCTCGTGAGCCTCAATCATGTCATTGGCCTCACCGAGTTGTTCCAAGTGAGCAACGAAGTGCTTCTTGGGTTTGCCCTTGAGTTTGCTCATAAACAACTCAAATTCATTCTCTTCCTCCTCTACCCCTTCACTCTCATCAATACAATCCGTCAATGAAGGATTAGAGGAGATGGTAGTGCTGATGTTGGGAGTTACCTTGTTGGTGGCCTTAGCCATGAGGCACTTGGCGGTGATGTTCTCATTTGGTGAGTCAAAGAGAGATGAGCATGGAGTAGTAGCAATAGCAATGGTGGCCATGGTGACCATCTCATCATCTTCATCATCATCATCATCCTCAACATATTCTTCTTGGGCCGCCAACCCTTTGGGAGGGGTCTTCTTGTTGAGGTTGTTCTTGTTGGGATAAGACTTGGCCTTGTCCTTTCGGATAAGCTTGCCTCCATAGTCTTCTCTTTTCTCATATGGGCAATCTACTACAAAGTGGCTCACTTCCCACAATTGAAGCACGTCCTCACTCGTTGCTTGCCCTTGTTGCCACTTGAGTTATTCTTGTTGAAGTTGGGCCTTGAGTTCTTCTTGTTGCCCCAAAATTGTCGTGATGCAACCGCCATGTGCTCATCATAGGCATATTTTGTGTCCTCGGGGCAACTCTCATCGTCATCCTCTTCCTCCTCTTCTTCCACACAAGCCTTGGCCTTCAAGGCAAGGTTAGGCTTCTTTGATCATTGAGCTCTTAAAACCGCATTGTCGGCGGTCTTGTCCAAGATCCTCATGGCAACGAACTCATCCAACACTTCACTTTATGACAAAGTGTGGAAGTCCGGTCTTTGGAGAATGACGGAGGACATGGCCTTGTGGTAAGGCATCATGTCCTTGAGAAACTTGCGCTTGATCCAATTGTCATCCGTTTCCTTGCTCCCATGATCTCTAAGTGAAACCGCAAGAGTGGTTAATCTCCGATAAAGTTCACGGGGATCTTCATCTTCAATCATAGCAAACTCATCGGCTTAATATTGCACAACTTCATAGTTTGAGCGTTAAATGCTTGCGCTTCCCTTGTACATGGAAACAACATGCTCCCATGCTTCCTTGGCCACGGTGAAGGGTCGAAGATGTGCAATGTCTTCGGGAGGGATAGCATCTTGTAGTATGCAAAGAACAGACTCGTTGAATTGATGACTCGTAGCTTCTCTCGGGGTTAAGTTGTGAGGATCATGTGGGTAGAAACCTTGCTCAATGATTCTCCAAAGATTAGTAGAACGATGATTTAAATGACGTCTAAAGCAAAACATCCAAGTAGCAAAATCAGAGTTTTTCACAAACTTAGGAGAGGACCAACGGAATTTAAATGCGGAGTAGGAACGGGTCCTCCATAGTGGGTAGGAGGAGCGGAGTGGGCAAAAATCCCACTCCCATTCTTAGTAACCGGTGAAAGGATCGAGATGGACCTAGAGGGGGGGGGTGAATAGGTACAATTCTAAATTTTAATTGTTACTTAGCAATTTTTAGGCAATGGTACTAAATATGAAAGTGAGCCTAACAATTGCAAGTAAGATGCTTAACAAGTTAAGCAAGCTACACGGGTAGGTAGGTAAAGTAACACAATGACATATAAGTAATAACTTAAATAACAAGTAACCACAAGTAGAAAGTTTAGGTTAGGAATAACCGAAACTTCGAGAGACGAGGATGTATGCCGATGTTCACTTCCTTGGAGGGAAGCTACGTCACTGTTTAGAGAGGTGGGTGCTACCACGAAGGCACACCAACGCCACGAAGGCTCACCCTATTCTCTCTTTGAGATATCACCACGAAGGCGATTCCCAACCACTAGTGGTAAGCCTTTAGGTGGCCTCCAAACCCTTACAAACTTTTCCGGGGGTAATCACAGAGTTTGATTCCTCACCGAAAGACTCCTACCGCCTAGGAGTCTCCAACCTCCAAGAGTAACAAGAACAATGAAGTAAAGCTCAAGACTTTCTCAAATCACAAATTCCTTTGGTGCCAAGAAGAGGAGGGAGTGGATCTATCACTTGATTGGACAACTTCTCACAAATGTCTTCAAATCCTTTTGGGATCTAAGATTTGGTGTATCAAGGTGAGAGAGAGTGCGAATGTGTTCTTGAGTAAGCTCAAAGTGAATGGTCAACCTCTCTTGTGGAAGAAGAGGACTATATATAGTCATAGAGGAGAGAGGTGACCGTTGTACAGAAAAACGTACAGCAAGTGTCGGACATCCGGTCATTACCGGACGTCCGGTGGCACAGATAGCACCGGATGTCCGACGGAGGCCGGACGTCCGGAGCCTGACAGTTCACCAGATGGGGCCACGTATCATGCTGTGTGTACAGGTGACCGGACGTCCGGAAGATTCCGGATATCCGCTATTTTCTTTCTATGAAGGAATGCCGGACGTCCGGAGTCTGCCGGACGTCCGTTAGGCGCTGAAGGACCGGTCGTCTGGAGGAGACCGGAAAACCGCTGTATAGTTTCTCTTGAGAAATACCGGACGTCCAGAAGGGGTCGGACGTCCGTTAGGCGCTGAGCGACCGGACGTCCGGAAGATACCGGTCGTCCGGTAGGCTGTGAAGGTCCGGACGTCCGTAGAGTGCCGGACGTCCGGTGATAACTAGACACATAGGCTTAGTTACTCATACTTCTAGGTGCACAGAATATTATAATTGGTATGGATAGAGTAGAGACAATGTGGGAGGATACTTTGTATGTTTTGAGCAAGTCTTTCACAATATCCATTGATCCCCTCTTAATAGTGCGGGATCCCTATACTCAGAATCAACCTGAAAGTCAAGCTAGAAGCTATCATCTTTTATATCCGTTCTTGAGCGATGTAGATTTGTCTGTATTCATGATCCACATACGCATTGAGACATAATCCTGAGATATACTTGATAAACATGATTAGTCCCATATATGCATGTTGTCATCATTTATCAAAATATAATTAAAGGCAAGATTGCACTTTCAATCTCCCCCTTTTTGGTAGTTGATGACAACATGTATGCATTTCTCAAAGAACTGTATTAAAGACTTTCAAATATCGAAATGATGTTATGGAGCTCCCCCTAAATAGGTGCGTGAACAATAATAAACAAGAAGAGAGGAGCTCCCCCTCAATATGATATCATGACAATCTCTTCCACCAGATTTCATAGGAAACTTATACACAAGATATCATACACAAATCTCATACCCATGATATAACACAATAGTTCCATAGATATATAGGTGCATCACATAATAGATAAGGTTTCATCAGATAGTTCATCATAACAGGTTCACATCATAGATTCGATACAAATCTCACATCATTACATAAATAGATAAGTTCTTAGTGAAGTGCCTACTCTCCCTTTGGCAGCTACTACCCAAAAGGTGTTAGATCATCAGAAAGCATCATCATCATCATCGTGAGTACCACTGCCACCAGCCTCGTCAAGGAATTCAGACCACTCAGGACCCGAGGGAAAGCCAAAGTCAGAAGGCGGAACATCCGGAAGGCATTCATCATCACTCACATCGAATACTCCGAAGTCTCTCAGACGAGCCTTCAGAGCATTCTTGGAAGTAACCATGCGAGTGACTACATCGTGGTTCTGGGAACACTGAAAGGTGATGGCCTTCATCATGGCAGAGTGAGCTTTCCCAAGAAAGCGAGCAATGCGTCCAAGGGATGAAGAACCGAAATGAGTAGTGGGAGGAAAATGAGCAGCAGTTCGACGAGGATGAGTGGAGGAGGAGGGCCTCACCCAGTCATCTGCCATGTGGGATGGAATGACCCACTGCTCATGTAAATGAGTGCGGACAATGGGAAAGGGGGCCACACTCTCAATAAAGGCCTGAAGATAGGGGGCATGAGGAAAGGCTCGCTTGAATTGGAAAGAAGCGAGACGGATCTCATGCCACAGAAAGTGAGGAACATTTATCTTTCCTTTAGGTGCCGTGTAGAGACGATGCATTAGGTCAATGCAATAGCTATTGCACGACCCTTTGTCTCCCATTTTAGGATAGACGGTGCGAATGACACACTGAAAAATGATGTAAAAGGGAGAGCGCCAAATTGACACTTGGTTTAGATCTTTTTCTTTCTCCTCCTTAGTCATTTCAGCGATGGGTTTGAGGAGATCCATGCAAACATTTATGCCTTTGGGCTTATGACGGGGATCATCTTTGTGTATTTTGAACCCACTATCAGGAAAGCCCAAAGCAGCCACAAATTGAGAGTATGAAGCTGTAAGCACTGTGTCGGAGGTCATCCAAGTGACAGTGTTGTTGGGGTGAAAATGACATGTGGCATAAAATTGATGGATCGCAGCATTATTAAAATCATGCTGAAAGGAAAAAGGAGCAGCGAGACCCGAAGTCTCAATGAGTTCAATGGCTCCCGGATACTTCTCCGGATGAGAACGAATGTGCTCAAGATCAATGCACAAATGTAAGGACAGACCTTTAGGTAAAATGACAGTGGTGAAAATGTCTGCCTGGACATTGGTGCGAAAACGATCATCCGTGGAGTCGCTTGCAACCGTAAATTGGTCTACATCACGGCGAAGAGCAAGATATGATGCAATGGGAATGGTGTTGAATCGCTTAACCTTTCGACCGTGAGAGAGAGGAGGCTCAAGGGAGATGTGACGAGCATCACCTTGAGGCTGAACTGGTGGAGGAGGTGGCTTAAACGTGGGTCGCCGAGTCCCGGGCTTGGGTGCAGCAGTGTGGGAAGAGCCAAAGTCCTCCCTCTCCATAGCTGCGAGTTCATCCTCAAAATCTGATTCCTCCGATGAGGAGTCGCTTGTGGGGCTGTGAGGCGGAGCGACGCGCTTCTTAGTGCGAGCATGTTCTTGTGAGTCATCGGAGCCACCACGACGAGATGGGCGAGCAATCCCACCGGTGGCCTCCTTGCGTGCGGAGTGTTTAACCTTCGGCATTCCGACCTAGAATAAGAAAAAGGACCCACAATCACCACACTACTCTCATAGATCGAGGGCAAACCCGAGGGATGAGAGGAGGGGAAGAAGAGGGGGAAACCTTGGAGTGAAGATGCGAGACGGAGAGAGGCCGGCGAGGGAACCAGGCGAGCAGCCCGGCTTATGGACAGACGAGGGCCCCCTCCTGGCGGCGGCCAGAAAAAGGATTCCGGCGGCGACGGCGGCCAGACGATGGTTCCAGCGGAGGCGGCCAGACGATGAGTTCCAGCGGCGGCGGCCAGGAGATAGGGACGGGGGATGAAGATTTTTAGGGTAAAACTGCCCCTGCCCACGCAGCCCGACTTATATATGGGCCAGGGATTTTCCGGACGACCGGCGGTTTCCGGACGTCCGGTCCAAGTATAATTACCGGATATCCGACAGTACCAGACGTCCGGCATAGGATTGACAGAAGGGTTTTGACGGACGTCCGGAACGTACCGGACGTCCGGACGCACTCGAAACACCGGACGTCCGAAAGGTACCGGACGACCGGAGGGTCAGAGATGATGGATGGCTTGGGGCATTTTGTAGGGAGATGATGGATGACGCTTGCATGAATCTCGGAGTTGATAAAATAACTTGTTTGGTTACTATGGTTACTCTACGAGTGGTGGTTGATGTCACCATGTTTGAGCATATGTGATATGAGACCTCAAGAATGTTGACTTGGGTGCATAGTCACTACTCCATCATATTAAAGCACCACATGATATGGTAAGCTTTGAGAGTGTTTGTTCTTTTTATGCATTGTATAGAAAGTAGAGTACTCATGAGTTGAGTGTCTCCCCCTAAATATATGCCTACATCAAGACGAGATATTAAGTTTATGCATGAATGGGTACTAGATTTCACATAATATTGTCAAGCTCCAAGATACCAAGTTCACGCCTAAGTCGACAAAACCTAGCTTCATCCAATGGCTTCGTGAAGATGTCTGCAAGTTGCATTTCTGTACCAATGTGGGCAACATCGATGTCACCCTTTTCCACATGATCTCTCAAGAAATGATACCTAATGTCAATGTGCTTGGTACGAAGATGATCTTTGGGATTTTCAGCAATGTTGATTGCACTTTCATTATCACATAGAAGAGGCACATGTCGATAGGTGATCCCGTAATCCTTCAAAGTCTGCCTCATCCATAGTAATTGAGTTCCACAACTGGCAGCTGCAATGTATTCTGCTTCACAGCTGGAAAGGGCGATACAATTTTGTTTCTTGGAGGACCAACTTACCAATGAGCGTCCAAGAAATTGACATGCACCGGAGGTAGACTTGCGGTCCAGTTTGTCACCAGCCCAATCAGCATCCGTGTACCCAATAAGATCAAACTAGCATCCTTGGGGTACCATAGACCCAACTTTGGGGTGTGAACAAGGTATCTAAGAATATGCTTAACCGCTTTATGATGGCTTTCCCTAGGGGAAGCTTGAAATCTAGCACACATGCATACGCTAAACATGATGTCTGGTCTAGATGCACAAAGATAAAGCAATGAACCAATCATAGAGCGATAAATAGATGGGTCAAAAGGAATACCGTTTGTGTCTTCAGTGAGGGCAATTGTGGTTGGCATGGGTGTCTTACATGGACTAGCATCAGACATGCCAAACTTTGCTAGGATGTCCTTGAGGTATTTTGCTTGAGACAAGAAGATTCCTTCTTGAAATTGTTGAATTTGAAATCCGAGGAAGAATTTCAAATCCGCATTGAGCGACATTTCAAAATTCTTGGTCATTGAAGCCGCAAAATTCTTGCATAAATGAATGTTAGGAGAACCAAAGATTATGTCGTCTACATAGATATGGCATAATATCAAATCACCCTTGTGTCTCTTAGTAAAAAGAGTGGGATCGATCACCCCTCTCACAAAATCATCATCGAGTAGAAACTTCTTAAGATGATCATACCAAGCACGAGGTGCTTGTTTAAGGCCATACAAGGCCTTATGAAGTTTGTACACATAGTTTTTGTGATCGGGATCAACGAACCCAGGTGGTTGTGATACATATACTTCTTCTTATAGAGGACCGTTAAGGAAAGTACTCTTCACATCCATTTGATGTAATGTAAATCCATTGAAAGCAGCATAAGCAAGTAAGATGCGAATAGATTCGAGACGGGCAACGGGAGCAAAGGTCTCACCAAAGTCCAAACCTTCGACTTGTGAGTACCCTTGTGCCACTAACCTTGCCTTGTTGCGGATGATAACACCATTCTCATCTTGCTTGTTCTTGAAAATCCATTTTGTTCCAATGACATTGTGTTCTGTAGTTGGTCTCTCCACCAGAGACCATACTTGGTTGCGTTCAAAACTGTTCAACTCTTCTTGCATTGCCACGAGCCAATCGTTGTCCATTAATGCGTCTTGTACCTTGACTGGCTCAATACTAGACACAAACGAGAAGTGAGCACAAAAGTTTGTCAATTGTTTACGAGTGACCCTACCTTCGGATATGCCAGTGAGAATTTTGTCAACATCAACACGTCCGGCCACACGAGGCATGATGGAGGTGAGAGTTTCACGAGGTTCAACTTCATGTCCATCATCCACGTCCTCAACATATGGATCATTGATGTGAGGTGGAAGATCTTCTTCTTCATGTTGCATTTGTTGAGGTTCATCATCTTCTTCTTCATGTTGCATTTGTTGAGGTTCATCATCCCTGATTGCACTTTCTTGGTCTTGGTCTGGTTGAGGATGATCATGGTGAAGGACTTGATCATCATCAGGTGCTTGAGTTCTGGGCATTGGTCGAGGATTTTGATCTTGTGGTGGTGTGGGTGTTGTAATGGTTGGATATATAGGAAGTCGTGCGTCGTTTTCCATATCATCATGAGGTTCTTGTTCCATTGGAAGAAGAGCACCAACACCCATGTTCAAGATATTTTGAGAGGAATCTTCATCACCTGCATCACTTAGATCAACTTGCTCTCCATGAGAGCCATTAAATTCATCAAACACCACGTCACAAGTTTCTACAACACATCCATTGGATTTGTTGTAGACCCTATAGGCGTGGGAGTTTGATCCATAACCAACAAATATACCCTCAATAGTTTTGGATTGAAATTTTCCTAATCGTTCTTTCTTGTTGAGTAAGAAGCACTTACATCTGAACACACGGAAGTACTTGACATTTGGTTTGTTTCCGGTTAGGAGCTCATATGGGGTCTTTTCCAAGATTTTGCGGAGGAAAAGACGGTTTGAGGCATGACATGCAGTGTTGACGGCCTCAGCCCAAAAGCTATGTGGTGACTTGTACTCATCCAACATTGACCTTGCCATCTCCACAAGGGTACGGTTCTTTCTTTCAGCCACACCATTTTGTTGAGGAGTGTAGGGGGCGGAGTATTGATGCTCAATCCCCTCGTCACTGAGAAACTCTTCCAAGGTGTAATTTTTGAACTCGGAGCCATTGTCACTTCTTATTGCCAAGATTTCTTTGTCAAATTTGTGTTGAGCTTGTTTGGCAAAATCAATGAAGGTGAACTTCGTCTCGTCTTTGGATTTGAGGAAGAACACCCATGTGTATCTTGAGTAATCATCAACAATGACAAGACCATACTTTTTCCCACCAAGACTATCCCATGAAGGAGGCCCAAAGAGATCCACATGAAGGGGCTCCAAAGGCCTTGATGTAGATACAATATTCTTGGGTGGGTGTTTTGATAGGTGTTGCTTCCCGGCTATGCATGCACTACACACACGATCTTTCTCAAAAGAAATATTAGTTAGTCCAAGGATGTGATTCCCCTTTAAGAGGTATTGAATATTTCTCATGCCGACATGGGCTAGCCGGCGATGCCATAGCCATCCCTTGTCGGCTTTGGCCATTAGACAAGTTGCATGGAAGGTACTCTCTTTCGAGAAATCAACCGTGTAAAGGTTGCCATCCAACTTTCCAACAAAGGCCACTTCAAGAGTATCTCTCTTAAAGACTTTCACATCCGTTAGTCCAAACAGTGTATCATAACCAACAGAAGCCAATTGACGAACGGAAAGTAAATGATATTTTAGAGATTGGACAAGCATGACATTTGCAAGTGACATGTCATTTGTGATAGCCACCTTACCCAATCCAAGTACCTGTCCTTTTGTTCCTCCACCGAACACGATGCTCATAAATGGTTGGATGGCTTCCATAAAATCGTAGAGCAATTTTCCGTCTCCGGTCATATGGTTGGTGCATCCACTATCGATCACCTATTTGACTCCACCGGAGAAGGCAACCTACACACAATTCATTACTTGGTTAGAGGCACCCATTTTGCAATGGGACCTCTCACATTAGTCACAAGGGTCTTAGGAACCCAAATAGCATAGAAACGAAATGCATTATGGTGGCCAACAAATTTTGCATAAACCTTTCCATCCTTTGTTTTACGAAGTACATAGGATGGAGGCATGAAACCCTTAGGTTTGATGGGAGTGGGTTGGTCCCTAGTGGCCTTTCCACTCATAACCTTGTTGACTTGACTCTCCCCTTTCTTCCTCTGCCCTTCGCATACAAACGTCTCCTTGAGAGGAGTGGTGCACTTTTGAGTGGAGGTTTTTGTCTTGCTTGTGCTTGGGTCGTACCCAAGCCCTTCCTTTGCGAAAACTTCATTGTGACGACTCAATACTTCATTAAGGTTCTGTTGTCCTTGAGCACAAGTCATGAGTCCTTTCTCGAGCTGTGCTTTTAGAAATCGATTTTCCTCACAAATAGATGCTAGATCATAACTTGCGTTAGTAGTACAAGCATCAACATTTATTACAGGAGAGGAGTAAGCCTTGGCTAGAGTTTCAAGATAAGTAGCTTTGAGTGTCTCAAAGCTCTTTGTAAGAAGGGTGAGCTCTTCTTCCTTAGTCTTAAGAGACACAGATAGAAGCTCACACTCCTTAGAGAGAGAGTAGCATGAGACCTCACAAGTTTGCTCTTATCATTCGTCAACTCCTTGAAGGAGCTTTCATCCTTTTCCAAGGAAACAAGTTTCTTGACATATTCATCAAGGTTTGTACCAATTTTTATGCACAGTTCATCATTTTTTGCTTCCTCATATAGGACTTTCCGCTCAAGGATTTCGTATTTTTCCTTTTCCTTGGTGACGAGGGTTTCGAGTTCCTTAATGGTGACGGTGTGCTTACCCACCATCTCCATAAGCATACGAAACATAGTGAGTTTCTTTCCTTTGAGGGAACACATGAATTTTTCTAGTTTAGCATACATAGGATCATTCTCATCATTATCCTCATGATTATCCTCCGCATCATTAAGAGTAGGTGGAGAGAAAAGAGGAGGTTCCGAACGAGAGGTTACCTTCACTTTGTCTGAAGAGGTTTGTTGCTCATGGTCCTCAACAATGGCGTTGGCCATCAAACACTTGTGTGCGTTGCCCTTGTAGTCTTTCATGTAGTTGTAGGTGACAACCTCACCACTTTTGTTGACTAGTCTCAAGGTGCTTTGAGAATCTTGAGCAACACCGGCAACACCTCCAACATCATCGGGATCGGATTCTTCTTGGGCAATCATAGCCCTTCCATCTTTCTTCTTAAGCTTGGAGTTCATAGGGTTTGGCAATTTCTTCTTTACAAAGTTCTTGGGGAATCTGGGCTTATCTTCTCTCTTCTCATATGGGCACTCATTGGAGAAGTGATCCGTCTCGTCACAGTTGTAGCAACTTCGGACCTTCTTCTTTTGAAATCTCCCTTTGAATTTTCCTGTGCTGAACTTCTTCACAAAGAGAGCAATGTCTTCATATGAGGGTCCCTCTTCAGAGTCACTTTCATCACTTTCATCATCTTCATCCTCACTTTCTTCTTCTTCACACACTTGTTTAGCCTTCAAGGCTAAGTTGGTCCCAGAAGATGAATTTCCATGCATGGCAAGATGTCTTGTAGCATTTGCCTTGGATTCTTCAAATAGTTGAAAGGTGGATATGATGTCATCTGGAGTCATTTCTTTGAATCCATGGTGTTGCTTTATGTCCCACACCATTTGATGGTGATACGGGGCAAGAGCATGTAGCAATTTGTCCACAAGAAACCGCTTTGTCAAGTTGAATCCATCTTGTGTCTTGTCACAGTCACAGGACTCTATGTCAGAGGTAAGCGTCATCAGACGCTCGTTGAGCTGGTTGGGGGTTTCACCTTTCTCCATACAGAAGTTTTGCAATTGACCTTTGGCAATCTCATATTGTGCAAGCCGGAGGGAGGAGGTTCCGGTTTTTGATCTCACAATGCAATCCCACAAATCCTTGGCACTGGTGATGTGTATGAAAGGTCTCCTTTGCTTTTCACTCATCCCTTTCCTTAACAACATGATTGCAGTGTCGTTGAGATGCTTGTCATATATTTCTCTTGGAGTGAGGTTCTTTGGATCAACAGGGTTGTACCCATCCTCCAAGATGGCCATCATCTCATCGTTTGCGAACCTAAGATGATCCTGCATAGCAACTCTCCACATAGAAAAGTCAACCTTTTTTATCAAGCACGGGAGGTTCACCCCCATGCTTATACTTTGGTTTTTCATCCTTAGGTTTTGCATATAGCCATGGAACATTAGAGTGATCACTATTAGGAGGTTGTTGATCAAGAGAAGGAATAGGCGCAGTTTGCCTCGAACCCACACCACCCGGACTAGGGGGTATCGTGGAATCTGTGGTTAGTGCGGCTAACCTTATTTTGACCAAGGCCTCAAGAGAAGCATCATGCTCCTCCTTTTGCTTAGCAAGGGCCCGTTCTAGATCCTCAGAGGTGAAGGTCTTGACTCCCGAAGAAGTCGAGACCTGATCTTTTGGATCTACAACAAGGGGAGTCCCATCGGGGTTCATCTCGCTCTAGGGCGGTTAAGCCACAAGAATAGAGCACGAGGCTCTGATACCAATTGAAAGGATCGAGATGGACCTAGAGGGGGGGGGGGGTGAATAGGTACAATTCTAAATTTTAATTGTTACTTAGCAATTTTTAGGCAATGGTACTAAATATGAAAGTGAGCCTAACAATTGCAAGTAAGATGCTTAACAAGTTAAGCAAGCTACACATGTAGGTAGGTAAAGTAACACAATGAGATATAAGTAATAACTTAAATAACAAGTAACCACAAGTAGAAAGTTTAGGTTAGGAATAACCGAAACTTCGAGAGAAGAGGATGTATGCCGATGTTCACTTCCTTGGAGGGAAGCTACGTCACCGTTTAGAGAGGTGGGTGCTACCACGAAGGCACACCAACGCCACGAAGGCTCACCCTATTCTCTCTTTGAGATATCACCATGAAGGCGATTCCCAACCACTAGTGGTAAGCCTTTAGGTGGCCTCCAAACCCTTACAAACTTTTCCGGGGGTAATCACAGAGTTTGATTCCTCACCGAAAGACTCCTACCGCCTAGGAGTCTCCAACCTCCAAGAGTAACAAGAACAATGAAGTAAAGCTCAAGACTTGCTCAAATCACAAATTCCTTTGGTGCCAAGAAGAGGAGGGAGTGGATCTATCACTTGATTGGACAACTTCTCACAAATGTCTTCAAATCCTTTTGGGATCTAAGATTTGGTGTATCAAGGTGAGAGAGAGTGCGAATGTGTTCTTGAGTAAGCTCAAAGTGAATGGTCAACCTCTCTTGTGGAAGAAGAGGACTATATATAGTCATAGAGGAGAGAGGTGACCATTGTACAGAAAAACGTACAGCAAGTGTCGGACATCCGGTCATTACCGGACGTCCGGTGGCACAGATAGCACCGGACGTCCGACGGAGGCCGGACGTCCGGAGCCTGACAGTTCACTAGATGGGGCCACGTATCATGCTGTGTGTACAGGTGACCGGACGTCCGGAAGATTCCAGATATCCGCTATTTTCTTTCTGTGAAGGAATGCCGGACGTCCGGAGTCTGCCGGACGTCCGTTAGGCGCTGAAGGACCGGTCGTCCGGAGGAGACCGGAAAACCGCTGTATAGTTTCTGTTGAGAAATACCGGACGTCCGGAAGGGGTCGGACGTCCGTTAGGCGCTGAGCGACCGGACGTCCGAAAGATACCGGTCGTCCGGTAGGCTGTGAAGGTCCGGACGTCCGTAGAGTGCCGGACGTCCGGTGATAACTGGACACATAGGCTTAGTTACTCATACTTCTAGGTGCACAGAATATTATAATTGGTATGGATAGAGTAGAGACAATGTGGGAGGATACTTTGTATGTTTTGAGCAAGTCTTTCACAATATCCATTGATCCCCTCTTAATAGTGCGGGATCCCTATACTCAGAATCAACCTGAAAGTCAAGCTAGAAGCTATCATCTTTTATATCCGTTCTTGAGCGATGTAGATTTGTCTGTATTCATGATCCACATACGCATTGAGACATAATCCTGAGATATACTTAATAAACATGATTAGTCCCATATATGCATGTTGTCATCATTTATCAAAATATAATTAAAGGCAAGATTGCACTTTCAACCGGGACTTGCTCACTACTAGCTTCTCCCTTGTCGGGAGTAGCCTCCGACACGTTGGTAGTGGGACGAACCACTTCCAACGGTATGGTGGATAATTTAAGTCCCTTAAGCAATTCTTTAAACATGCCTTTGACCTCGGTTGCTAGTGATTCTTTCAATGTGACCATCGCCACATTGAACTCCTCACAAGAGACCGAGGCTCCCCCATCAGACGTAGGCAAGGACGAAATTCCACCGGAGTGTCCCTCCGTCTTGACTACGTTGTCACCCATACTCTTTGGACGGTAAAGTCCTTATAAAGAGACGAGGCTCTGATACCAATTGAAAGGATCGATATGGTTGACTAGAGGGGGGGGGGGGTGAATAGGCAACTAACAATTTTTAGCTCTTCTTAACCAAATTAAACTTAGCAACAAAGTAAGTTGTCTAGATAAGCAACTAGGTGGACAACTTAAAGGAAGCTATAATAACAACCACACACGCAAGCAAGCGAATGTATACAATGAAAGCTTGCACAAGTAAAGGAAAGAAATAACCACACGTGGAGCCGGTGAAGACAAGGATGTGTTATCGAAGTTCCTTCCCTTTGAGAGAGAAGTACGTCTCCGTTGGAGCGGCGTGGAGGCACAATGCTCCCCAAGAAGCCACTAGGGCCACCGTATTCTCCTCACGCCCTCACACAGTGCAAGGTGCCGTGATTCTACTAGTGGTTCCCTTGAAGGCAGCGACCGAACCTTTACAAACAAGGTTGGCGCAATCTCCACAACCGAATTGGAGGCTCCCAACGACACCACGAAGCTTCACCACAATGGAATATGGCTCCGAGGTGACCTCAACCGTCTAGGGTGCTCAAACACCCAAGAGTAACAAGATCCGCAAGGGATTAGTGGGGGGAATCAAATATCTCTTGGTGGAAATGTAGATCGATGCCTTCTCAAGCAATCCCGAGGAAATCAACGAGTTTGATTGGCTAGGGAGAGAGATCGGGCGGAAATGGAGCTTTGAGCAACAATGGAGCTTTGGGGAGGAAGAGGTAAGTCTTCTTGGAGAAGAATACTCCCTATATATAGTGGGAGGACAAATCCAACCGTTATCCCACAAATCTGGCCGCAGAGCACGGTACTACCGCACATAAGTTGCGGTACTACCGCTCGGCCCAGCGGTATTACCGCTGTGGGTGCGGTACTACCGCTGGTGCAGTACAAGCCAGTACTAGCCCTGTTGCGTTAAAACACCGGGCGATAGTACTGTCGGAGCGGTACTACCGCACGTCCTTGCGGTACTATAGCAAGGCAGGGTTAGACTGGCAGAGGAGAAGCGCGGACTAAATAAAATACATCCGCAGATTTACGGTCGTTGCAAAAACCCGACACGGTACTGCCGCTTGCTCGAAGCGGTACTACCGCGTAGGACGCGGAAGTAAAAAATTACTTCCGCGCCTACTACCGTACTAGTTACGACGCTGGGCCAATCACACGGTACTACCATGTCCATGGTACGGTACTACCGCGTAGTGCGGTACTACCGCAGCCCTGAAGCGGTACTGCCGTGTGACGGTGCGGTACTACCGCAAACTATGAGCGGTACTACCGCATGCCAAGCAGTGGTAGTAGTAGGATGCCACTGTTTTTGTGCTGACAAGGAAAACAGCCGGAGCTCTAGAGAAGCAAAGGAAAGGTGGTGCGAATGAGTAGATGTGTACGTGTTGGTTCCACCCAAACCTTTCCGAAGTGGACCCCCTATTAATAGTATGGCTTTCCTATGACTCAATTCCACCGAAAATAAACAAAAGGAAACACCGTCTTCCATAGGTTCCGAGGGGCACTTAATCGTCTTGTGCCTAGGTGAGATATATCTGAAAAGCTAAGTGCACACCATTAGTCCGCAAATGCATTGTCATCAATCACCAAAACTACTTAGGGAGAAATATGCCCTTACAACTGTCAAGATCAGAAGGTATTTATTATAATTTAAGTAAGAATCATTGTAGGAAATATGAGGAATTACTAGAAAACGGCCTAGGGTTGAAATTACCCCTATACACGTTGTTACCAAAATTGTTCCTACTAACAAAATTCACATCCATAGATTCATTATTATTCTCAAGCAAAGTATACAAAGGCATATCATTAGGATCCATAGAAGAACCCTTGCTAGCAACTAATTTCATAAGATCATCCATCTTTTCACTCAAAGTGTTAATTTCTTCAATCGCATGCACTTTTTTACTAGTAGATGATCTTTCGGTATGCCATTGAGAATAATTTACCATGATATTATGTAGGAGTTTAGTAGCTTCTCCTAATGTGATTTCCATAAAATTACCCCCACGGCTGAATCCAAAAGATCTCTAGATGCAAAATTCAATCCAGCATAAAAAAATTGTATGATCATCCATAAAATTAAACCATGAGTAGGGCAATTTATTATCATTAATTTCATCGTTTCCCATGATTGTGCAACATGCTCATGATATAGTTGTTTAAAATTAATTATATCGTTCATAAGAGAGATGATCTTAGCGTGTGGAAATTACTTGGAAATAAAGGCATCTTTGCACTTATTCCATGAATCAATACTATTTTTAGGCAAAGATGAAAACCAAGTTTTCGCATGATCATGTAGAGAGAATGGAAATAGCTTCAATTTAATGATATCATTATACACATCTCTTTTCTTTTGCATATCACATAGCTCAACAAAAGTATTTATATGGGATGCATTATCTTCATTAGGACTATCGGAAAATTGTTCTTTCATAACAAGATCCAACAAAGCGGCATTGATTTCATAAGATTCCACGCTAGTGGTGGGAGCAATCGGAGTACTAATAAAATCATTATTATTAGTATTGGAAAAATCACAGGACTTAGTATTCTCTGGATTCATTGTGACAAAGCAAGCGATCTACCACACAAGCAAACAAAAAGATGAACGTAAAAAGAGAGAATAAAAAGGCAAACATTTTAGTGTTTTTCTGAAAACGTTTTACAAGTGGGGGAGATGAAAACGACAAGCAAATAGCAAATAATGTAAGTGAAAGAGTTGAGAGTTTATGGCAAGTACTTGGTAGGCTTGAAGAACCTCCCTGGCAACGGCGACAGAAATTCTTCCTACTACTTCTTGAGCTTGCGTTGATTTTTCCCTTGAAGAGGAAAGGGTGATGCAGCACAGTAGAGATAATTATTTCCCTCATTTGAGAACCAAGGTATCAATCCAGTAGGAGGCACAAGCAAGTTTCTAATCTATGCACCTGCACAAACTAACAAACACTTGCACACAATGCGGAAAAGGGGCTATCAATCCCTTCACGGTCACGAACAAGAGGGAGATCTGATAGAGATATATTTAAAACAAAAAAAGCTAAATAAAGTAAACACAAATAATTGCAGCAAGATATTTTTGGGTTTTGGTTTTATAGATCTGAAAATAATAGATGGAAAACAGACCAGGGGGCCATAGTTTTCACTAGAGGCTTCTCTCTCGAAGAAAGCATACAATGGGTGAACAAATTACCGTCCAGCAATTGATAGAAAAGTGCAAAGTTATGATGTTATCTAGGGAAATGATCATGAATATATGCATCACGTCCATGACAAGTAGACCGACTCCTGGCTGCATCTACTACTATTACTCCACTCATCGACCGCTATCCAGCGTGCATCTAGAGTATTGAGTTAAAAATAGAGTAATGCCTTAAGCAAGATGACATGATGTAGAGGAATAAACTCATGCAATATGATATAACCCCCATCTTGTTACCCTTAATGGCAACAATAAAATACATGCCTCGCTACCCTTTCTGTCACTGGGTGAGGACACCGCAAGATTAAATGCATCAGAAAGCACCTCTTCCATTGCAAGAAAAACCAATCTTGTTGGCCAAACTAAATCGATAGATCGAAGAGAAATACAAAGCTATCTTAATCATGCATAAAAGAGTTCACCGAAGACTCAAATAATATTCATAGATAATTTGATAATAAATCCACAATTCAACGGATCTCGACAAACACACCGCAGAAGAAAATTACATCGAATAGATCTCTAAGAACATCGAGGAGAACATTGTATTGAAGATCAAAGAGAGAGAAGAAGCCATCTAGCTACTAGCTATGGACCCGTAGGTCTGTGGTCAACTAATCATGCATCATCGGAGGGGCATCAAGGTTGATGTAGATGCCTTCTGTGATTGAATCCCCCTCCGACAGAGTACCAGAAAAGGCCTCCACATGGGATCGCACGGGAACAGAGACTTGTGGCGGTGGAAATGTATTTTCATCTGTCCTTCTAGGGTTTTGCGAATATTTGAGGATATATAGGCCAAGGAACGGGGGCATGGGTTCCACGAGGTGGCCACAAGCCCTAGGAGTGCCCCCCTAGGGCGCGCGCCCCTGGCTTGTCGCCGCCTCGGGGATCTTCTGACTTGGACTCCAAGTCCTCTGGATGTCTTCTGGTCTAATAAAATTCATCACGAAAGTTTTATTCCATTTGGACTCCGTTTGATATCCTTTTCTGTGAAGCTCAAAAACAAGGAAAAAACATAAATTGGAACTGGGCACTAGGTTAATAAATTAGTCCAAAAATAATATAAAATAGCATATTCATGCATATAAAACATCCAAAGTTGATAATATAATAGCATGGAACAATAAAAAATTATTGATACATTGAACACGTATCAGCGTCCTGCGGGCCCTCACGGGGTTAGGCTGGGCTTCTGCCTAGGCTGTATTTTGCCCTTTTCCCTTTTCAAGCTTGTTCCTAGGGGATAAAGTTTAATAAAGAGTTATTTAAGGAGGCATTTCCCCCAATGTATCTCTATCCATTTTGTATTGAAAATGAATGAAAGAACGCGTTTCCTCTTTCTTTAAGTACTGCCCCTTTCCCCCTTTATTAATACTGTAACAACATGTCTATCCTTGCCGCACGGAACCCGTCGTCGGGTTAGCATTAATCATGAGCGCTTGGAGCGACGAGCCCCCGGCAGCAGGCTGATAGCACTTCCCAGCAAGGCCCCTTGTCGGCCTCGGCGCGGCCTCCTAGAATTGCGAAGCGACAAGAACTGGGGGGCGGCTCGTCCCGACAAGGGTTTCCATTGTGTGAAGGATTCCATTGTGTTCAGTTAAAAAGGATAGTAAGTTCCTTACAGGAGAAATGACACTAGGTTTGGTATGCGTGGCTGAACTTATCTTTCAAGTCGCATCCTTCCTCTGAGAACGATGAGCGGCCGTCGTCCTTACTTTCTTGCCCTTCTCTCTTATCTCCTCGATGGCCAGGCATGTGGGACAAGAGGCCCCTGTTCTTAGGAGAGAGGAAGAAAGAGAGAAGCAACAAGGGATTCACAGGTTCATCAAGCATTCTAATAAATCTCTAGGGACTTAAAAGCGATGATATTGCAACATAAACATGCATAAGAACATGTAGATTGATGGTATGATGCAATGCCTACCTTTATTGTTGCATGCGTAGGGTCTACGCCTGGCTTTCTACAAAGTGTTACATGCGCTGCGGCAAGGCTTGTACAAAAGGTGGTTGCCGGGGATTGAGCCCGGCAACCGCGCCTTATGGGTAGAAGTTACGAGGATGCTCAATATTCAATGAGTTTTGCATTTTGATGCCATATTTGGTCTCCAGACAGACTGCGTCAGGTCTGGTGACTCGTGCTACCCAGTAAGGGACTTCCCACTTCGGCGTCAACTTGTTGGAACCCTTGGTGGACTGAACATGCCTAAGGACAAGGTCGCCTTCCTCAAGGCCCTGGGCACGAGACTTGCTACTATGATAGCGGTGTAGAGCTTGCTGGTAGCATGCAACACACACAACGACCCGGAGATGATCTTCCTCGAGGAGCACGACATCGTCATGCCATAGATGCTCTTGCTCTACTTCATCGTAGGCAAGTAATCGAGGTGACCCGTATATGAGTTCCATGGGGAGCACTGCTTCTGCCCCATACACTAGGGAGAAGGGCGTTTGGCCGGTAGCTCGATTTGATGTCATTTTGAGGGACCAAAGAACTACCGATAGCTCATCAATCCAGCACCTTCCGCACATGAGATGTGCTATTATTGAAATGTCATTTTATTTTTATTTTTCTTGCTGTTAGAATAAAATACTTATATCTGAAAGTTTTAAATAAAAGAGAGTCTTCACATAGCTACCTATTTACATAACTACTCGCTTGATCTTCACTTTTATCTTTTTGGAGTAGTTTGTCATTTGCTCTAGTGCTTCACTTATATCTTTTTGAGTACAGTGTGATTTATTATTTTTGAAGAAAATCTCTCATGCTTCACTTAGATTAATTTGAGAGAAGAAATATTATGCTCATGTTATTCACTTATATTTGTTTGAGCTTATCAAAAGCAACACATAAAATTAGTACCAATAAGATATTTATCCAAGGGGGATATAATAAAAAAAATTCATGAAGATCATTGGACAAAATTAACTTAATTCTTTGTAATAGTTTTCAGATATGATGATAGTGATATGTGAGCCATGTTAATGAGTAATTATGTTTTAGTAAGAATATTGGTGTTAAGGTTTGTGATTCCCTATACAAGCACGAAAGTCAATAGCCATGCAATGAAATTAAATCCTACTTGTGGTGCATTATTCAATGTTAGTTATGCTCAATGCTCGCTTATGTGATTTTTCGTTTCTTGGTTGGTAGCTTCTCAATCTATTTGCTAGCCTCCACTTATACTAAGTAGAAATACTATTTGTGCATCCAAACTCTTTAAACCCAGTTTTGCCACATGAGTCCACCATACCTACCTATATATGGTATTCCCTTGCCGTTCTAACCAAGTTTATATGTGCCATCTCTAAATTTTCAAAATAAATTTCTCTTTTGTGTGCCCGTACCGCTCATGAGGCGGTGAGGGCTGGCCGATATTTTTCCATGCTAGATGTGTTATTCTCAAGATGAGTGTTTAATCACTTGTCATTGCATGAGAGTACGACAAAGGTATTAGGGATTCCCAGACCCGAAATGAAGAATAAATTTACTTTATGTTGTCAAATAATAAATTCCTTGGAAAGTGTTGGTATGGAGGGCACCCGTGGATACAGTCAGCCATGGATTGTGAAAGAATGGTGGAAAAAGAAATAAACTTTAATTTCTGTATGGGAACCGCCTATGATATATATAGCATGGAAAGTATTGGGAACTCGAAGTCATTTTCGTTGACGGGAAAAGTATGCCTCCCAATTTTTTTATCTCTCAATTTAAGCTTCGAGCTCTGGCGCCTCTACAAATCCCTACTTCCCTCTGCGAAGGGCCATTATTTACTTTATGTAATTTTATTTTTATTTGAGTCTCCATCTTCTCTTATAAAGCACCAACTAAGGGGCACTATGATCGTACTTGAGCGTTGGTTGTAGCTAATATGCGAGCGTGTTTCATGAATGGATCAATTATTGAGCACGATGGGCTAGGGATAACTTGCTTTAGTATTGATATTTTGAAAGACATGGTTGTTTGTTGATATGCTTGAGTATTAAAGTCTTCATGTCAAAACTAGACTATTGCTTTGAACCATATAAAAGTCCAATTGTCCATGCTATAAAGAAAAGTATATGTGATGAACATGATAGGCAGCATTGCACATCAAATTTTTTGTTTTTATAATTTACCTACTCGAGGACGAGCAGGAATTAAGCTTGGGGATGTTGATACATCTCCAACGTATCTATAATTTTTGATTGTTCCATGTTGTTATATTATCTTTCTTGGATGTTTTACAACCATTTTATAGTCATTTTATATCATTTTTTTGGGACTAACCTATTGACATAGTGCCAAGTGCAAGTTGTTGTTTTTGCTTGTTTTTTACTTCGCAGAAAATCAGTACCAAACGAAGTCCAAATGCAGCGAAACTTTACGGGGATTTTTTACGGAACCAGAAGACACCTTATGGGCCAGAGAAGCACCTGGGGGGGGGGGGGG
>LR738715.1:379315319-379336281 GCA_902687465.1 Secale cereale | reverse complement strand
GGGGGGGGGGCTATCTTCATCAACATCTTCACCAACACCATCTCCTCTCAAACCCTAGTTCATCTCTTGTATCCAATCTTTGTACCCAAACCTCAGATTGGTACCTGTGGGTTGCTAGTAGTGTTGATTACTCCTTGTAGTTGATGCTAGTTGGTTTATTTGGTGGAAGGTCATATGTTCAGATCCATTATGCATATTAATACCCCTCTGATCATGAACAATATTATGTCTTGTGAGTAGTTACTTTTGTTCCTGAGGACATGGGAGAAGTCTTGCTATTAGTAGTCATGTGAGTTTGGTCTTTGTTCGATATTTTGATGAGATGTATGTTGTCTCTCCTCTAGTGGTGTCATGTGAACGTCGATTACATGACACTTCACCATTATTTGGGCCTAGAGGAAGGCATTGGGAAGTAATAAGTAGATGATGGGTTGCTAGAGTGACAGAATCTTAAACCCTAGTTTATGCGTTGCTTCGTAAGGGGCTGATTTGGATCCATATGTTTCATGCTATGGTTAGGTTTACCTTAATACTTCTTTTGTAGTTGCAGATGCTTGCATTAGAGATTAATCATAAGTGGGAGGCTTGTCCAAGTAAGGGCAGAACCCAAGCACCGGTCCACCCACATACCAAATTATCAAAGTACCGAACGCGAATTAGATGATCATAATGAAAACTAGCTTGATGATAATTCCTATGTCTCCTCGGGAGCGCTTTCCTTTATATAAGAGTTTGTCCAGGCTTGTCCTTTGCTACAAAGAGGATTGGGCCACCTTGCTGCACCTTATTTACTTTTACCTTTTGTCACTTGCTACCAATTACCTTATCACAAATCTATCTGTTACTGATAATTCCAGTGCTTGCAAAAAATACCTTACTGAAAACTACCTATCATTTCCTTCTGCTCCTCGTTGGGTTCGACACTCTTACTTATCTAAAGGACTACGATAGATCCCCTACACTTGTGGATCATCAAGACTCTTTTCTAGCGCCGTTGCCGGGGAGTGAAGCGCCTTTTGTAAGTGGAATTTGGTAAGGAAACATTTATATAGGGTGCTGAAATTTATTGTCACTTGTTACTATGGCTCAAAATCCTTTGAGGGGCTTGTTCGGGGTATCTTCACCCCGAACAGAAGAGCAAAGAGTTGCTCCTCAACCTACTGCACCTATTGAAAATGTTTGCTTTGAGATTCCTTCGGGTATGATAGAGAAATTGCTTGAAAACCCTTTTACAGGAGATGGAACGTTCCATCCCGATTTACATCTAATCTATGTGGATGAAGTTTGTGGATTATTTAAGCTTGCAGGTATGCCCGAGGATGTTATCAAGAAGAAGGTCTTCCCTTTATCTTTGAAGGGAGATGCATTGACATGGTTGAGGCTATGTGATGATATGGGATCATGGAACTATAATCGTCTGAAGTTGGAATTTCATCAGAAGTTCTACTCTATGCACCAGGTTCATCGTGATCGCAATTATATTTATTATTTCTGGCCTCGCGAAGGAGAAAGCATCGCTCAAGCTTGGGGGAGGCTTAAGTCAATGTTATATTCATGCCACAATCATTAGCTCTCAAGAGAAATGATCGTTCAATTTTTTTATGCTCGGCTTTCTCTTAGTAATCGCTCCATGCTAGATACTTCTTGTTCTGGCTCTTATACGATGAAGACTATTGAATTCAAATGGGATTTATTGGAAAGAATTAAACGCAACTCTGAAGATTGGGATCTCGACGAAGGTGAGGATTCAGGTATGACCCCTAAGTTTGATTTTGTTAAAGCTTTTATGGATATCGATGTTTTCTGTGAGTTTAGCACTAAATATGGACTTGACTCTGAGATAGTGGCTTCTTTCTGTGAATCTTTTGCTACTCATGTTGATCTCCCCAAGGAGAAGTGGTTTAAATACCATCCCCCTATTGAAGTAAAAGTAGTTGAACCTATTAAAGTTGAAGAAAAGACTATCACTTATAATGTTGATCCTGTTATTCCCACTGCTTATATTGAGAAACCACCTTTCCCTGTTAGGATAAAGGATCATGCTCAAGCTTCAACTGTAGTTCATAAGAGTAATACTAGAACACCTACACCCTCTGAGCAAATTAAAGTTGAACCTAGTGTTTCTATGGTTAAAGATCTCTTGGTAGAAGATTTAGATGGACATGTTATTTACCTCCAAGAAGAGTCTGCTAGAATAGCCAAACCCAATGCTAGGAACAAACATAAACCTATTGTAGGCTTGCCTGTTATCTCTGTTAAGATAGGAGATCATTTCTATCATGGTTTATGCGACGTAGGTGCTAGTGCGAGTATTACCCCTTTTGATTTGTATAACGAAATTATGCATGATATTGCACCTATTGAGTTAGAAGGGATTGATGTTACTATTAAGCTTGCTAATAGAGATATTATTTCACCAGTTGGGATTGTAGAGATGTTGAAGTCTTGTGTGGGAAGGTTAAATACCCTGCTAATTTCCTTATTCTTAGTTCCCCACAAGATGAATTCTGTCCCATTATATTTGGTAGACCCTCCTTGAATACTGTTAATGCCAAGATACACTGCGTGAAAGATATTGTTACAGTTGGATTAGGAGATATGTCTCATGATTTTAACTTTGCTAAATTCTGTAGACAACCCCTTGAAAAGGCACCACCCAGTAAAGATGAAATTATTGGTCTTGCTTCTATTGCCGTGCCACCTAATGGTCCTTTAGAACAATACTTGCTAGACCACGAAAATGATATGCATATGAATGAGAGAAGGGAAATAGATGAAATATTCCTTAAACATGCACCCGTATTGAAAAACAACTTGCTTGTTGAAATCCTAGGGGATCCTCCTCCACCCAAGGGTGATCCCGTGTTTGAACTTAAACCTTTACCTGATAATCGTAAATATGTTTATCTTGATGATAAGAAGATATATCCTGTTATTATTAGTGCTAACCTTTCAGAGCAGGAAGAAGAAAAATTATTGAAAACTCTGAAGAAGCACCGTGCTGCTATTGGATATACTCTGGATGATCTTAAGGGCATTAGTCCCACTATATGCCAACACAAGATAAAATTGGAAGAAAATGCTAAACCAGTTATTGATCATCAGCGACGGTTAAATCCTAAGATGAAAGAAGTGGTAAGGAAGGAAATACTAAAGCTCCTAGAGGCAGGTATTATCTATCCAGTTGCTGATAGCCAGTGGGTAAGTCCTGACCATTGTGTTCCTAAGAAAGGAGGTATGACTGTCGTTCCTAATGATAAAGATGAATTGATTTCGCAAAGAATAGTTACGGGCTATAGGATGGTAATTGATTTCCGTAAGTTAAATAAAGATACTAAGAAAGATCATTACCCCTTGCCATTTATTGATCAAATGCTAGAAATGCTTTCCAAACATACTCATTTTTGCTTTCTAGATGGTTATTCTGGTTTCTCTCAAATACCTGTGTCAAAAGGGGATCAAGAAAAGACCACTTTTACTTGTCCTTTCGGTACCTTTGCTTATAGACGTATGCCTTTTGGTTTATGTAATGCACCTGCTACCTTTCAAAGATGCATGATGGCTATATTCTCTGATTTTTGTGAAAAGATTGTTGAGGTGTTCATGGATGATTTCTCCGTTTACAGAACTTATTTTGATGATTGCTTACGAAACCTTGATCGAGTTTTGCAGAGATGTGAAGACACTAACCTTGTCTTGAATTGGGAGAAGTGCCACTTTATGGTTAATGAAGGCATTGTCTTGGGACATAAATTTTTTGAAAGAGGTATTGAAGTTGACAAAGCTAAAGTTGATGCTATTGAAAAGATGCCATGCCCTAAGGACATCAAAGGTATACGAAGTTTCCTTGGTCATGCTGGGTTTTATAGGAGGTTCATTAAGGACTTATCCAAAATCTCCAGGCCTCTGACTAATCTCTTACCAAAAGATATTCCTTTTGTCTTTGATGATGATTGTCTAGAAGCATTTGAAATAATTAAGAAAACATTGATCTCTGCACCTATTGTCCAGCCTCCCGACTGGAATTTACCCTTTGAGATTATGTGCGATGCTAGTGATTATGCTGTAGGAGCTGTTTTAGGGCAAAGAGTTGATAAGAAATTAAATGTTATCCAGTATGCTAGTAGAACTCTAGATAGTGCCCAAATAAATTATGCCACTACCGAGAAAGAATTTTTAGAAGTTGTATTTGCTTGTGATAAGTTTAGACCCTATATCGTTGATTCTAAAGTAACTATCCACACTGATCATGCTGCTATCAAATACCTTATGTAAAAGAAAGATGCTAAACCTAGACTTATTAGATGGGTTCTCTTGCTGCAAGAATTTGACTTGCATATTATTGATAGAAAGGGAGATGAGAATCCCGTAGTAGATAACTTTTCTAGGTTAGAGAATGTACTTGATGACCCACAACCTATTGATGATAGCTTTCCTGATGAACAATTAGCTGTCATAAGTACTTCTCGTACTGCTCCATGGTATGCTGATTATGCTAATTACATTGTTGCTAAGTTTATACCTCCTAGCTTCACATACCAGCAAAAGAAAAAGTTCTTCTATGATTTGAGACATTACTTCTGGGACGACCCACATCTTTATAAAGAAGGAGTAGATGGTATCATTAGACGTTGTGTACCTGAGCATGAACAGGAACAGATCCTACGCAAGTGCCACTCCGAAGCTTATGGAGGACACCATGCGGGAGATAGAACTGCACATAAGGTATTGCAATCCAGTTTTTATTGGCCTACTCTCTTCAAGGATGCCCATAAGTTTGTCTTATCTTGTGACGAATGTCAAAGAATTGGTAATATTAGTAGACGTCAAGAAATGCCTATGAATTATTCACTTGTTATTGAACCATTTGATGTTTGGGGCTTTGATTATATGGGACCGTTTCCTGCCTCTAATGGGTACACACATATTTTAGTTGCTGTTGATTACATTACTAAGTGGGTAGAAGCTATTCCAACTAGTAGTGCTGATCATAACACCTCTATTAAGATGCTTAAAGAAATTATTTTTCCGAGGTTTGGAGTCCCTAGATATCTAATGACTGATGGTGGTTCACACTTTATTCACGGTGCTTTTCGTAAGATGCTTGCAAAATATGATGTCAACCATAGAATTGCACCCCCTATCACCCACAGACTAGTGGTCAAGTAGAACTAAGTAATAGGGAGTTGAAATTAATTTTGCAAAAGACAGTTAATAGGTCTAGGAAGAACTGGTCCAAGAAACTAGATGATGCACCATGGGCCTATAGAACTGCATACAAAAATCCTATGGGTATGTCTCCATATAAGATGGTACATGGAAAAGCTTGTCACTTACCTCTTGAGCTAGAACATAAGGCATATTGGGCTATTAAAGAGCTCAATTATGATTTCAAACTTGCCGGTGAGAAGAGGTTATTTGACATTAGCTGTCTCAATGAATGGAGAACCCAAGCCTATGAGAATGACAAACTGTTTCAAGAAAAAGTTATAAGATGGCATGACAAAAGGATACAAAAGCGTGAGTTTAAGGTAGGGGATTATGTCTTGCTATTCAACTCTCGTTTAAGATTTTTTGCAGGAAAACTTCTCTCCAAGTGGGAAGGACCTTACGTTATCGAGGAGGTCTATCGTTCCGGTGCCATAAAAATCAACAACTTCGAAGGCACAAATCCGAAGGTGGTGAACGGTCAAAGAATCAAACATTATATCTCAGGTAATCCTATAAATGTTGAAACCAATATTATTGAAACCGTAACCCCGGAGGAATACATAAGGGACACTTTCCAGAACGATTCAGCCTCCGAAAGGGAAGAGGTATGTGATACTGTAAGTAAACCGACTCCAAAACAGTTCTAAAGGCAATTTTTCTCCGTTTTGGAATATTTAGAAAAATAGAAAAATAAGCTGCAGTCCGGAAGAGACACGGGCCGTCCACGAGGGTGGAGGGCGCGCCCCCCTTCCCAGGGCGCGCCCCCTGCCTCGTGGGCACCCCGTGTGTCCCCTGGACTCCTTTTTCTTGTGGGTTACTCCTTTTGATCGGTAAAAATTCATTATATATACTCCCGAAGGTTTTGACCTCTGTATCACGCAAAAATCCTATGTTCTTGTTTCGAGCTGTTTTCTGCTAGGGTTTGCGAAGCCAGGCATCATGTCGTCTCCCTCCTCCAACAACGAAGGCAACGATGCTTGGCTAATGAAGATAGATCCGAAGAGGGAAGGAGCTGAGGAGATCCACAAGGAGAAGAAGATCAAGATTGAGGTGGAAGATCCGGCTCCGGCATCGGGAGAAGAGGACACCTCTAAATCCCTTCCTAATCTCTTTACCTCAACTGAGATAGAAGCTTTCAGGATGATTGAGTTAGCTCAGATTCGAAACAAGCATCTCACAAGTGAAAATATTTTGTTGAAGGATTACATAGCTGCACTCAAAGGTATTATCCGCAAGCTGGAGGATCTCCTACGCTCGATATATGAGGATCCGTCGTCACTACTTTCAACTCCATCATCATCACCCCCGAAGAAGGAGACATAATCATATGGGTATGGGCACTCCCCTTGGCAACTGCCAAGCTTGGGGGAGTGACCCTGGTATCGTATCACCATCACTCCTATCTTTACCGTTTTACTTAGTTCGATCCTTTTGGTACTATCTTGATCTAGTAGTATAAAGTTAGCATGATCTAATCGAGTCCGTGGGCTATATAATAAAGATTAGTGTTGAGTCAAGGGATTGATTTCCTCACTTGGGTTATGATAAAAAGAAAGAAAACATAAAGAGTATCAAAGAGATCATATCAATCTTGTGGGAAGTAATGACTTCACATACAAGAGTATGATAAATAAAAGTTGTTGGGAGGTGACAAACATAGTTTTGGCCATCGTTGCAATTAATAGGAAGTAATAAAAGAAGAGAGGCTTCACATACAAATATACTATCCTGGACATCTTTTATGATTGTGAGCACTCATTAAAATATGACATGCTAAAGAGTTTATGTTGGACAAGGAAGACAACATAATGAGTTATGTCTTCTTATATCTGAAATAAAGTATATTTTCATGGATCATCCACCATGTTCAGCTTTCCTTTCCCCCTCATGCTAGCCAAAACTCCTCGCACTAAGTAGAGACACTACTTGTGCTTCCATATATCCTTAAACCCAGTTTTTCCATGAGAGTCCACCATACCTACCTATGGATTGAGAAAGATCCTTCCAAGTAAGTTGTCATGTTGCAAATTCGCTAAAATATGTATGATTTATTAGTGTGGGAGAAATTAGCTTTATACGATCTTGTGATATGGAAGTAATAAAAGCGACGGACAATATAATAAAGGTCCTTATCACAATTGACAATATAAAGTGAAGTTCTTCTATGCTAAGACTTTGTGCATCCAACCATAAAAACACATGACAACCTCTGCTTCCCTCTGCGAAGGTCCTATCTATTATTCCTGTCTTATAAGTGTCAAGGTGAATTCCACCTTTCCTTTTTACATTTTATCCTTTGGCAAGCACATTGTGTTGGAAATATCCTGACATATATACCCACTTAGATGTAAGTTTTCATGATCTATTACTGTTGACATTACCCTTGAGGTAAAAGGTTGAGAGGCAACACCATAAGCCCCTATCTTTCACTGTGTCCGATTAAAACTCCATAAACATAAGTATTGCGTCAGTGTGAGCAATTGTGGAAGACTATATGATAGTTGAGTATGTAGGCTTGCTGAAAAGCTCTTATATTTACTCTTTCCGATGTTACGATAAATTGGAATTGCTTCAATGACCGAGATCAAAGTTTGTTAGTTTCCAATGAAGTTTATGATTCATATTTGATATTGTGGATGATTTGTTACTTTAGCATAAGAATCATATGACTATATATATGTAAGTTGCTGTTATGAGAATGATCATGATGCCCTCATGTCCGTATTTTCTTTTTATCGAAACCTCTATCTCTAAACATGTGGACATATTTTTCGACATTGGCCTTCGCTTGAGGACAAGCGAGGTCTAAGCTTGGGGGAGTTGATACGTCCATTTTGCATCACGCTTATATGTTGATATTTATCGCATTATGGGCTGTTCTTACATGTTTTGTCACAATACTTATGCCTTTTCTCTCTTATTTTACAAGGTTTACATGAAGAGGGAGAATGCCGGCAGCTGGAATTCTAGGCCGGAAAAGGAGCAAACTCTGGAAACCTATTCTGCACAACTCAAAAAGCCCTGAAACTCAACAGAACGTCATTTCGGAAAATATAAAAAATATCTCGCAAAAGAAGTCCACGAGGGTGGCCACCGGCTGCCCACGAGGGTGGGGGGGGGCGCCCCCCTTCCCAGGGCGCGCCCCCAGCCTCGTGGGCCAGCCGGAAGGCCCCCGATGCCCATCTTCTCCTATATGAGGTGTTTTGACCTGGAAAAAAAAGAAGGAGGCTTTTGGGACCAGACGCCGTCGTCTCGAGACGGAACCGAGGCGGAAACCAATCTAGGGCTCCGACAGAGCTGTTCTGTCGGGGATACTTCCCTCCGGGAGGGGGAAATCGTCACCGCCGTCATCACCAACAATTCTCCCATCTTGGGGAGGGATATCTTCATCAACATCTTCACCAACACCATCTCCTCTCAAACCCTAGTTCATCTCTTGTATCCAATCTCTGTTCCCAAACCTCAGATTGGTACCCGTGGGTTGCTAGTAGTGTTGATTACTCCTTGTAGTTGATGATAGTTCGTTTATTTGGTGGAAGATCATATGTTCAGATCCATTATGCATATTAATACCTCTCAGATCATGAACAATATTATGTCTTGTGAGTAGTTACTTTTGTTCCTGAGGACATGGGAGAAGTCTTGCTATTAGTAGTCATGTGAGTTTGGTCTTCGTTTGATATTTTGATGACATGTATGTTGTCTCTCCTCTAGTGGTGTCATGTGAACGTCGACTACATGACACTTCACCATTATTTGGGCCTAGAGTAAGGCATTGGGAAGTAATAAGTAGATGATGGGTTGCTAGAGTGACAGAAGCTTAGACCCTAGTTTATGCGTTGCTTTGTAAGGGGCTGATTTGAATCCATATGTTTCATGCTATGGTTAGGTTTACCTTAATACTTCTTTTGTAGTTGCGGATGCTTGCATTAGAGGTTAATCATAAGTGGGAGGCTTGTCCAAGTAAGGGCAACACCCAAGCACCGGTCCACCCACATACCAAATTATCAAAATACCGAATGCGAATCAGATGACCGTGATGAAAACTAGCTTGACGATAATTCCCATGTGACCTCGGGAGCGCTTTCCTTTATATACGAGTTTGTCCAGGCTTGTCCTTTGCTACAAAGAGGATTGGGCCACCTTGCTGCACCTTATTTACTTTTACCTTTTGTCACTTGCTACCAATTACCTTATCACAAAACTATCTGTTACCGATAATATCAGTGCTTGCAGAAAATACCTTACTGAAAACTGCCTATCATTTCCTTCTACTCCTCGTTGGGTTCGACACTCTTACTTATCGAAAGGACTATGATAGATCCCCTACACTTGTGGGTCATCAATGTGAAAACGGCTTTCCTTAATGGATGTTTAACTAAGGATGTGTATATGACACAGCCAGAGGGTTTTGTCTATCCAAAGAATTCTAGCATGGTATGCAAGCTTTAGAGATCCAATTATGGATCGAGGCAATCATCTCAGAATTTGACATTCATTTTAATGAAGAGGTCAGAGCGTTTGGCTTCATCTAGAACGACTGTGGTCATTGTGTGTTCAAAAAAGTCAGTGGGAGCTCAGTCACATTTTTGATCTTTAATGGGGATGACATATTGTTGATTATAAATGATGTTCAAATGCTTGAATCTATCCAGGACTCATTCAAAAATAGTTTTCCGATGAAGGACTTGAGAGAAGCAGCTTATATTTTGGGAATCAATATCTATAGAGATAGACCGAGAATGCTTATTAGGTTAAGCTAGAGTGCATACATTGACAATGCATTGAAGTAGTTCAACATGCAAGATGCCAAGAAGGGTTTCTTGCCCATGTCACTGGGCATTAGTCTTAGCAAGACTCAGAGTCCTTTGACTCCTGATGAGCAAATACACGTGGATGGGATTTCGTATGCTTAGGCTATCGTGTCCATCATGTATGCTATGCTATGTACTCACCCTGGTGTAAGCTTTGCTCTCAGCATGGTGGGTAGATACCAGGCAGATCCAGTTGATAGTCACTGGATAGCGGTTAAGAATATCCTTAAGTACTTGAGAAGGACTAATGATATGTTCCTAGTTTATGGTGGTGATGATGAGCTCGTTGTAAAGATTTACACCGATGCTAGTTTCCAAACCAATAGGGATGATAGTCAATTGCAATTTGGGTTTGTGTTAATTCTGAACGGAGGATCAATGAGATGGAGGAGTTCCAAGAAATATACAATAGTTGATTCTACAGCAAAGGCCATGTACATTGCGGCTTCTGACGCTCCAAAGGAAGGTGTTTGGGTGAAGAATTTTATTTCCGATCTTGGTGTGGTCCCAAACGTGTCCAATCCATTAGACCTCTGTTGTGATAATAGTGGTGCTATCGGGCAAGTCAAGGAACCACGGAACCATCATAAAACCCAAGACATACTCAGGCATTTTACCTTATTCACGACATTTTCAAGAGAGGTGATGTAAACATATGCAAGGTACACACGGATGCAAATGTTATTGATCCATTGGCGAAGCCTATCCCATGGACGAAGCATGAGGCGCACATAAGTTCCATGGGCATACGATGCCTAAATGATTGACTCTATCACAAGTGGGAGACAGTTGGAGATATGCCCTAGAGGCAATCATGTGATGATGATATTTCCCTATGTATTCATGAGTGTTTTGTATTGTCCTTGAACATCATCAATGATATGTATCAATAAGTATGTGACTCGTTCATGGAACTATGTATTGTATGATGATCGTTCTAACGGTTCCTAGTTGATAAGGTTATGTGGACACATATCCTTAACTAGGATACGACTAGGTTGATGACTATGTTTGACAAGTCATGTGCATGGAGAGGCTAAACTGATAGTATGGGCTCGAGGATGGAGATCACTGAGTTGGACAGACCCACTTTGAGATGCGGCGAGATATTGTCATCTATTAGTCTCAAGTACAATCTCTATGCCATCTTCTAGACTTGAGGTCCTCACGTGTTCTCGAGATGAGGATCGACTCACTTAGGGTCTATCAAATGCTACTCCACAACTAGGTAGTTACTACGAGTGTGCCTAAAACTGAAAACACTTTAAATATGGCTGACCATGTGCGCCGTGGATGCCATCATTTGTCAGATCTTGGCTTCCGGCAAAACCCTTGTGGTTCGAACACTAGGGTGCGCACGAAGATCTCTCCTTCCGCTTTAGGTCGTCTACTCGCCAATTCCTAGGCCTAGCTTGTCGAGCCTAAAGAACAAGGGACACAAAGGTTTATACTGGTTCGGGCCACCGTTGTGTGTAATACCCTAATCCAGTGTGGTGTGGTGGATTGCCTTATAGGCTGAGGAAGAACTAGTACAAGGGAAGAACAACCTCCCGAGGAGAGGTGTTCTTGCGCTCGGATGAGCTTGCTGGTGTGTGTCTCGTGGCTCTTCCCTTTCCCATATGGTGGTGGCTAGTCCTATTCATAGAGGCCCGAGTCCTCTTCCCAAATATTGAGCGGGAAGGGATCCCACAATGGCCAAATTTGAAGGGGGACAACTAGTACAAGCTATCCTGACAAAAGGTGGTCTTCGCCTGCCAAAGGCTCTAGTGGTGACGCCACTGTGGGCTCCGCGATGACCTCCGCTCTACCGTCCTGCTGGTCTTGGTCTTGTTGCACCGATATGGAAACCTTTGCCTGATGCATCGGGACACCTTGCCTGCGCCTGCCCCTTTAGCACCAAAGAGGAAACTGGCACCCTGCGACCACTGGCGCCCGCCTGGCCTTGGTTGTCATTGCTCACATCACGAGGACCTCGTGATGTGCCCCTTGCCTTGATATCTCCGCTCCTCAGGAGCTAGCCTTGCGAGGCTGCCACAGGGAATGTCTTGTGTCGTCCGCCTTGCAAGGCTTGGCCCCTCGCGAGGGCCTAGAGTGATTGCCGACGAGGTTGGGCTGTACCAGGCCGCTGGATGAGCCATGCCCTGGGCCGCATGCAGGCAGGTCTGGGTACCCCCGTTCCCAGGACGCTGATTGTAGCCCCCAGGCCCAAGGCGGGCTCGGACTTGGCTTCGCGGTGAAGCCAAGGGTCAAGTGCGGAGCGTCGCGGGCCCCAAAAGCTTGCGGCCTTGACTGACGCGTGGCAATTGACGGGACGTGGGCGTCTCCACTTCCCCACGTAGCCTCGATTTTTGCCCGTCCCGACGGGCACTGTTGCCTACACAACTCCTCCTCCTACGTCGGTAATGCGCCCAACGGCTTCTTCGTCTTCTTGATCCTTCCCCCTAGTCCGATTCGACACCAAATCCCCTCGCCACTATGGTCTCTAGTCGCTAGAAAGAAGGGAGGGAGGAGTCTCGTACCTCAGCTCCTTCGCCGCCGGCCTTCGGTCCCGCCATCGAGCGGTCGGTGGAGATCAACAACGAGAGGATGGACAAGGTGCGCCTTGCACTCGCCGCCAATTTCAATGAGTGGGGGGCGACGGTGGCTTGGCCTGCTTCCCGTGCCGAAATCGACAGGATGGTGATACGTCTCCAACGTATCTATAATTTTTGATTGTTTCATGCTATTATTTATGATGTTTTGGATGTTTAATGGGCTTTGTCATACACTTTTATATTATTTTTGGGACTAACCTATTAACCCAAAGGCCTAGTCTAGATTGCTGTTTTTTTTGCCTATTTCAGGGTTTTCTAGAAAAGGAATATCAAACGGAGTCCAAACGGAATGAAACCTTCGGGAGAGGTATTTTTGGAGCGATATCTTCACAAGAGACTTGAGAACCACGGAATAGGGCACACGTGGAGTCCACGAGGGTTGGGGGGGGGGGCGCCCCCCTACAGGGCGCGCCCCCAGCCTTGTGGGCCCCATGTTTGTCCCCCGGTGCCCTCCTTCCTCCTATATATACCTATGTACCCCAAAACATCAGAAATAGAGAGAAACCCCTAGTTCCACCGCTGCAACCTTCTGTTCCCGTGAGATCCCATCTTGGGGCCTGTTCTGGAGCTCCGCCGGAGGGGGTATCTACCATGGAGTGCTTCTACATCAACACCATCGCCTCACCATGAGTTGTGAGTAGTTTACCACAGACCTTCGGGTCCATAGTTAGTACCTAGATGGCTTCTTCTCTCTCTTTGGATCTCAATACCAATTCTCCTCGGTCTTCGAGGAGATCTATTCGATGTAATCTCTTTTTACGGTGTGTTTGTCAAGATCCGATGAATTGTGGGTTTATGATCAAGATTATCTATGAGAAATATTTGGTTCTTTTCTGAATTCTTTTATGTATGATTATAATATCCTTGCAAGTCTCTTCGAATTATTGGTTTGGTTTGGCATACTAGATCTTTAGTTCTTGCAATGAGAGAAGTGCTTGGCTTTGGGTTCAATCTTGCGGTGTCCTTTCCCAGTGATAGTAGGGGCAGAAAGGCACGTATTGTATTGTTGCCATCGAGGATAAAAAGATGGGGTTTATATCATATTGCTTGAGTTTATCCCTCTACATCATGTCATCTTGCTTAAGGCATTACTCTGTTCTTATGAACTTAATACTCTAGATGAATGATGGATAGCGGTCGATGTGTGGAGTAATAGTAGTAGATGCAGGATCGTTTCGGTCTACTTGTTACGGATGTGATGCCTATATACAATGATCATGCCTAGATATTCTCATAAGTATTCACTTCTCTATCAATTGCTGGACAATAATTTTTTCACCCACCGTAGAATTCTGCTATCATGAGAGAAGCCACTAGTGAAACCTATGGCCCCGGGTCTATTCTCAACATATCAATCTACAATCTACTTTACTTTACCATTTTTACTTTCTGTTCTTATATCCAAAAATACCAAAAATATTAAACTATCATATCTACCAGATCTCACTTTCGTAAGTGACCGTAAAGGGATTGACAACCCCTTATCGCGTTGGCTGCAAAGTTCTTATTTGTTTGTGCAGGTGCGAGGGACTCGCACGTGGTCTCCTACTGGATTGATACCTTGGTTCTCAAAAACAGGGAAATACTTACGCTACTGTGCTGGATCACCCTTTCCTCTTCGAGGGAATACAACGCAAGCTCGAGAAGTAGCAAGAAGAATTTCTGGCGCCGTTGCCGGGGAGGCTTACGCAAAAGTCATATACCAAGTACCTATCACAAACCCTTATCCTTAGCATTACATTTAGTTGCCTCTTGTTTTCCTCTCCCCCACTTCACCCTTGCCGTTTTATTTGCCCTTCTTTTTGCCGTGTGTTTATCATTCGCTTTGCCTTGTCGTCATGGCTAGTCCCTTATCATCTCCTTTGTCTCCCGAGTTTGAAGTTCTTCACTTCAAGTAAAAGCAAGGAGAAAACTTAAAAGATGCTTGGCTTAGGATGATGGAATCTTATCATAATTGCACCTTAGAGGTGAATTTTAGAATCTTGCTTCGCAATTTTTATGTTGGACTAAATATGTCCCATAGACAACTCTTGGATTGCGTTGCCAAAGGGTATTTTATTGAAGTTGATCCTAGTATTGCGCATGAAATTATAGAGGGAATAGTGGGAACACTACCTCAACAAAAAGGGTCACATCCAGCCCAGGAAGGGACACAAGTTTTTGAGAAAATTTGCGAAGTAACAAAAATATTACAAAAGTCTCTTGAACCTCTTAAGAGTGTTAGTGGAAATCTCCACCGCATGAATATGTTGATTACCCTTTGCAATAAGCGGTTGGATTCATTAGATCTAAAGATTTCCGAATACGAAGGGAAACGTAAAGAACCTCCCGGATTCGAACTTGACACCACCAAAAGGGTAAAGACCAAAGATGGCAATACCTAGATCTATCCTTGTATCGTGCCTAGCTAGGGGCGTTAAACGATAGCGCTTGTTGGGAGGCAACCCAATTTTATATTTTTTGTTTTGCTTCTGTTTAGGAATAAATATTGCATCTAGCTTCTGTTTAGATGTGGTTTTGTGTTTTAGTTAGTGTTTGTGCCAAGTAGAACCTTTGGGAATACTTGTGCGAAGTTTATATGATCGTGCTGTAAAAAACAGAATCGTTAGCGCTCACTAGAATAGTCACCATATTTTACTGGAGTGTACTATTTAGTTGATTCTTTTTGCCGATGATTAATAGAAAAATTCCTCATGTTTACCAATTTATTTCATTTTTTTTGGAGTTACAGATGTATGCGAAAGTTATAGATTACTACAGACTGTTCTGTTTTTGACAGATTCTGTTTTTCGTGTGTTGTTTGCTTATTTTGATGAATGTATGAGTAGTATTGGGGAGTATGAATCATAGAGAAGTTGTAATACAGTAGGTTTAACACCAATATAAACAAAGAATGAGTTCATTACAATACCTTTGAGTGGTGGTTTGTTTTCTTATACTAACGGAGCTCACGAGATTTTTGTCTAAGTTTTGTGTTGTGAAGTTTTCAAGTTTTGAGTATTGCTTTGATGGACTACAGAACAAAGAGTGGCAAGAGCCTAAGCTTGGGGATGCCCAAGGCACCCCAAGGTAAAATTCAAGGACAACCAAAAGCCTAAGCTTGGGGATGCCCCGGGAAGGCATCCCCTCTTTCGTCTTCATCTATCGGTAACTATACTCGGGACTATATTTTTATTCACCATATGATATGTGTTTTACATGGAGCGTCATGTATTATTTGAGTCTTTGCTTGTTAGTTTGCGACAATTATCCTTGCTGCACACACCTTTTTGAGAGAGATAAATATGGCCTAGGAATTGTTAGAACACTCTATGTGCTTCACTTATATCTTTTGAGCTAAATAGTTTGCTCTAGTGCTTCACTTATATATTTTTGAGCACGGTGGTGATTTTATTTTGTAGAAATTGTTGATCTCTCATGCTTCAATTATATCCTTTTCAGAGTCTATTAGAACAGTATGGTAATGTGCTTTGGCTATAAAACTAGCCTTAACATGATAGTCATCCAAGATGAATGTAGTAAAAACTTTCATACAAAGTGCATTGAATATGATGAGAAGTTTGATGCTTGATAATTCTTTTGAGATATGAGGATAGTGATATTAGAGTCATGCTAATGGAGTTATTATGAAATTGAGAAATACTTGTGTTAAAGTTTGTGATTCCCGTAGCATGCACGTATGGTGAACCGCTATGTGACGAAGTTAGAGCATGAGGTATTTATAGAGTGTCATCCTTTGTGTGGAGGTCGGGGGCGCGCGATGGTTAACTCCTACCAACCTCCCCCTAGGAGAATGCGTTGATTGCTTTGTTTTGATGACTCGTAAATTTTTGCAATAAGTATATGAGTTCTTTATGACTAATGTTGAGTCCATGGATTATACGCACTCTCACCCTTCCACCATTGCTAGCCTCTCTTGTACCGCAACTTTCGCCGGTACCATACACCCACTATATACCTTCCTAAAAATAGCGACCATATACCTTCCTCAAAACAGCCACCATATCTACCTATCATGGCATTTCCATAACCATTCCGAGATATATTGCCATGCAACTTTCCACCGTTCCGTTCATATGACACGCTTCATATTGTCATATTGCCATGCATGATCATGTAGTTGACGTCGTATTTGTGGCAAATCCACCATGCATAATTTTCATACATTTCACTCTTGATTCATTGCACATCCCGGTACACCACCGGAGGCATTCATATAGAGTCATACTTTGTTCTAGTATCGAGTTGTAATATCGAGTTGTAAATCAATAAAAGTGTGATGATCATCATTATAGAGCATTGTCCCATGTGAGGAAAGGCCAAAAAAAAAGAGAAGGCCCCTCCAAAAAAATAAGAAAAAGAAAAGGGACAATGCTACTATCTTTTTCCACACTTGTGCTTCAAAGTAGCACTATGTTCTTCATGATAGAGAGTCTCATGTTTAGTCACTTTCATATACTAGTGGGAATTTTTCATTATAGAACTTGGCTTGTATATTCCAACGACGGGCTTCCTCAAATGCCCTAGGTCTTCGTGAGCAAGCAAGTTGGATGCACACCCACTTAGTTTCTTTTGTTGAGCTTTCATACATATTTAGCTCTAGTGCATCCGTTGCATGGCAATCCCTACTCACTCACATTGATATCTATTGATGGGCATCTCCATGGCCCATTGATACGCCTAGTCGATGTGAGACTATCTCCCTCCTTTTTGTCTTCTGCACAACCACCACTCTATTCCACCCATAGTGTTATATCCATGCCTCACGCTCATGTATTGCGTGAAAGTTGAAAGGTTTGAAAAGATTGAGTATGAAAACAAGTGCTTGGCTGAAACCGGGGTTGTGCATGATATGAATATTTTGTGTGATGAAGAGGGAGCATAGCCAGACTATATGATTTTGTAGGGATAACTTTCTTTAGCCATAGTATTTTCAGAAGACATGATTGCTTTGTTAATATGCTTGAAGTATTATTATTTCTTATGTCAATATAGACTTTTGTCTTGAATCTTTCAGATCTGAACATTCATGCCACAATAAAGAGAACTACATTGAAAATTATGTTGGTTAGCATTCCACATCAAAAATTCTGTTTTTGTCATTTACCTACTCGAGGATGAGCAGGAATTAAGCTTGGGGATGCTTGATACGTCTCCAACGTATCTATAATTTTTTATTGTTCCATGCTATTATTTATGATGTTTTGGATATTTAATGGGCTTTGTCATACACTTTTATATTATTTTTGGGAATAACCTATTAACCCAAAGGCCCAGTCCAGATTGCTGTTTTTTTGCCTATTTCAGGATTTTACAGAAAAGGAATATCAAACGGAGTCCAAACGGAATGAAACCTTCGGGAGAGATATTTTTGGAGCGATATCTTCACGGGAGACTTGAGAACCACATAATAGGGCACACATGGCGTCCACGAGGGTGGGGGGCGCGCCCCTGCCTCGTGGGCCCCACGTTTGTCCTTCGGTGCCCTCCTTCCTCCTACATATACATATGTACCCCGAAATATCAGAAACAGAGAGAAAACCCTAGTTCCGCCACCACAACCTTTTGTTGCCGTGAGATCCCATCTTGGGGCCTGTTCTGGAGCTCCGCCGGAGGGGGGGGGGTCTACCATGGAGTGCTTCTACATCAATACCATCGCCTCACCATGAGTTGTGAGTAGTTTACCACAGACCTTCGGGTCCATAGTCAGTACCTAGATGGCTTCTTCTCTCTCTTTGTATCTCAATACCAAGTTCTCCTCGGTCTTTGAGGAGATCTATTCGATGTAATCTCATTTTGCGGTGTGTTTGTCGGGATCCGATGAATTGTGGGTTTATGATCAAGATTATCTATGAGAAATATTTGGTTCTTTTCTGAATTCTTTTTGTATGATTATAATATCCTTGCAAGTCTCTTCGAATTATTGGTTTGGTTTGGCCTACTAGATCTTTAGTTCTTGCAATGGGAGAAGTGCTTGGCTTTGGCTTCAGTCTTGCGGTGTCCTTTCCCAGTGACAGTAGGGGCAGCAAGGCACATATTGTATTGTTCCATCGAGGATAAAAATATGGGGTTTATATCATATTGCTTGAGTTTATCCCTCTACATCATGTCATCTTGCTTAAGGCGTTACTCTGTTCTTATGAACTTAATACTCTAGATGCATGCTGGATAGCGGTCCATGTGTGGAGTAATAGTAGTAGATGCAGAATCGTTTCGGTCTACTTGTTACGAACGTGATGCCTATATACAATGATCACGCCTAGATATTCTCATAAGTATTCGCTTTTCTATCAATTGCTCGACAGTAATTTGTTCACCCACCGTAGAATTCTGCTATCATGAGAGAAGCCACTAGTGAAACCTATGCCCCCCGGGTCTATTCTCAACATATAAATCTACAATCTACTTTACTTTACCGTTTTTACTTTCTGTTCTTATATCCAAAAATACCAAAAATATTAAACTATCATATCTATCAGATCTCACTTTCGTAAGTGACCGTAAAGGGATTGACAACCCCTTATCGTGTTGGCTGCGAAGTCCTTATTTGTTTCTGTAGGTGCGAGGGACTCGCGCATGGTCTCCTACTGGATTGATACCTTGGTTCTCAAAAACCGAGGGAAATACTTACACTACTGTGTTGCATCACCCTTTCCTCTTCGAGGGAATACAATGCAAGCTCGAGAAGTAGCAGACGGCCACCGAGGTCCCCCTCAATCTTCACGCCCTCTGGGTGGGCTTGATTCCTCCCTTTTCTGATTTGTTCAACGCGGTGCTCTCTCATTACCAGATCAGCGCGCTGCACCTTGATCCTCAATCTATAGTCCTCCTTGCTGCCTTCGCCTTTGTCTGCGAAGCTATGGTGGGCATCGCCCCCTCCGTGTCCTTGCTCCGCCTTCTCGCTGCATCTGACGGATGCACTCCAGTGCTCTGGGTGTGTGTCCTTCCAGGTCATTGCGGCAATGGCCGGCTCGGGGATCGACTTAGACCTTTCAATGGTCGTCGGCGGCTTCAAGAGGTGGTGGGTGTTCGTCGATGTCAGGGTGCGTAGCCCCCTGCTGCTTCCTCCATGGATTCCGGCTGCCCCGAGCTCTAGCTAGAAACATGAGAAGCTTGTCAACCGGAATCTAGCCCCCTTTTGGCTCCGGCTGACCAGGCTGTAGAAGCTTGGGGTGACGGCGCCCATGGTGGTGAAGGAGTACATCTAGTGCCGCATCGCCCCACTCCAGCACCACTCTCAGTCGATGTGGACCTTCTCCGATTATGGGGACCGCATGAGGGACCAGGCGCCTGCCCTTCCTCGCGAGGTACGGCTCATGGTGCTTGAGCTCCTGACGGGTGACCTAGCACTGGCCCGCTTGCTAGAGGAAGGCCGTCTTCTGTACTGCTGCTCAAACAAGGTGGAGTTCGTGACGCAGATGCCCTCCTTCGACGAATGGGGGCTTCGTCCACCTGGTCTTGTTGGGTCTCACGAGAACCCCATCTGCACGGTTCCCTTATCCGCCGCTATCGCGACAATCTCCCTAGGTGAGGGCGTGGGGGAGCGATTACAGCTGAGCGCTGGTTGCGCGGCTGCTTCGACGTTGACGTCTCCTGGAGCCCCTAAGGCGCCGTCCCCTGGGGCTCGGGAGAGCCACCCAGAGGAGATGGCTAAGGAGCAGGTGCTTCCTGACGCTCCTGAGGCCCAGGCTCCCAAGGTCCCCCCACGTTGCTCTGAGGTGGGGGAGGGGGCCCCACACGTCCTAGCGCTTCTGGGGGCATCTCGCCTGGAGCTGCTCCGGTCGTGCCTGGCGATGCTGACCGTATCTCGGGCTTCGGTCGGCTTCATCTGAACTTCGAAGCTCTCCGCAAGAGGTAGGGGTCCCCAAACTGTAGTGGTTCTGCCTTCCGGCCATTGAAGCAGAGGAAGTACATCGCCATTGATGAGTGAGTAGATTATCTTCATAACTCCTTGAGTGCTGCCTTCCCTCCTGACTGTGATTCCTCAGAGCCCCTCCCGCCAAGGCGATGGAACCTCATGAGAAACAGCCCCCTGCTGCCTCGAGCTCCCCGTCAGTCCTGGGTGCCCTCAACCGATGCGCCGCCTCTGGCACGAGGCCATCCACGAGGGCGGACGCACCGGCCTCGCGCCTTGACCCCGCGTCCTTGCCGCTCCTTTGTTGTGGCTCCGCCTGGGGAGCGGGAGGCGTGCCGAGGGCTCCCCCTCCCATGGTCGTCGAATGCTGTCGGACCACTTTGGCCCTCGTGTCTTCTTCGAGTGGTGTGTCCCAACCACTCCGGGCCCCAGCCGAGGCCCGAAAGATGACTGGGGTGGAGGAGACCTCGGGCTCGCCCCTGGGGGGG
>LR738715.1:379253682-379315195 GCA_902687465.1 Secale cereale | reverse complement strand
GGGGGGGGGGAACGAGCCTCCTCTGGCTTCTTCAACGGCTCCTGGTTCCGAGGAGGGTCCTGGTCGTGCGCTCGAGTCTGCGCGCAGGCGGGGCGCCGCCCGTCGTGAGCTTCTTCAGGAGGGGATGAGCGCGCTGAATCGACTCGCGGGAGAGCTTGAGGAAATTGATGCATGTCTTGAGGCTGAGGGCCTCCAACTGATGGACGAGTGGCGTCGACTGAGGGTGGCCATTAAAATCGGGCGCCTCCATCACGAGCGCGCCAACGCGAAGGCTGATGCATCCCTCGTAGCCTCGTGAGAGGCCTGCGCCCGAGCCCTGAAGGAGGCTAGGGAGGCTGACCATCATTGCGAGGTTGCAGAGAAGCACAGGCTGGAGCATCAGGCCCTGAACGCCATCCTGGAACAACGAGCTGAAGCGCGCAGGGCCGCCTTGGCGTCGATGAAGGGGATGCCTTCCGAAGAGGCGGAGATCTTGCAACGTGAGGGGGCGTTAATGTTGGAAGCCGCGAAGCACAGCCTTGAGCTCGAGCGGCTGGAGGTGAGGGAGCGCCACATGAACCTGGCCGAGGATGTTGTCTCCGCTCGTGAGGCCAGAGTTCAAGAGGAAATCGCCCAGGGGGTGGCGAAGGCCAGCGCAGACCTTGCCAAGGAGTATGGCCTGAAGTTGGAGCTTTAGCGGGTAGAAGCTGATGGGAGAACTGCTGCCCTCAGGACGAAGCTGGAGGAAGTAGAGCAGCGTGAGAGGGTCGCCACAGCAGCCCAGTCTTCAGCTCAGGCCAAGCTGGACTCCGTGCAGGCCGATTTGGCCTCGCTCTAGCGACAGGTTGATGGTGCCGCGACTCTCGTGCAGCGGAGCGAAGACTAGGCCGGTCGTTGGCTGGTGCGGCAACATGAGCACGCCCCTATGCTCCAGGCTCTCCGGGCGAGGGCCAATCAGGCGTTAGGGACCATCCGCGAGGGGAGAGCCCCTCATCCCCTCGCGGAGGATTATGCGGGCCATCTCATCTTCTTCACCAAGGTCGTGATGCGCCTGGAGAGCCGGGCCACGAGGGCCCGCCAGCTTGTTGATGAAAAGAGCTGAAACCTCCTTGGGCACGCGTTCTCCCGAGTCTTCAGCCACCTTCAGAATATCGACCCCCACTTCGATTTTGACGCTACCACCCCAATGCCTGGGGCCATCCGAGACAACTTGGTGCACTGGGTGGACGACAACGTGGATGTTCTGGTCAGGGCCTTTGCCACTGATGATGACGAGGCCGTGGTCGTGGTAGATGAAGGCGACGTGGTTGACAACGGTGAAGACGAGGCCAGCGACATCGCTAGTAGTGTGCATGAGAGCGACTCGGATGGCAGGGCTGAGCTTGTATCCCTTCGCCTTAACCCTGCACACAAGGACTTGCACATGGCCCCGTAGGGCATGAGAGCATTTTGATGGGGGATCCCCCTATGTGTGTAAACTGATATTCCACTCTCCTTCTTTTTTGCTACTTAAATTCAAACCTGGGACGTGTGTCCTCGGGTTTTCGGAGCTGGGTTGTCATTGTAGCTCACTTGAGTCTCACCTGGCCTCGTGCGTGTTACGAGGTCGTTGACACACCTCTCTTCTGAGGTAAACCGCTTGGGATCTGCGGCCCTCACCTTCCTGAGTAACACGTGGCCCTGCTCCGTGCAGCGGGGCCAGGGGTGTCCCGATGGCCGCAGCAGGATGCCTACGCGGCAATTTTGCGGCGCATAGGCTTTTTCATCGAGGGGTCCTGCTGAGGTTACGGAGGTCCGCCAGGTGGGATCGGCCTTCTGGTCCCCGAGCCGGAGAGCTCGAGGTAAGATCTTCAAAAATAGCAAGAAGGCGACAAAATCCAGCAGAAATCAACAAAAACTCCCCCCATTTTTGACAACGAGCAAGACTTCAAATTCAATTCGAAAAGGCGGCGAATCCGGTTACAAAGAAAGGAGAGGAAAGCAAATAGCCACGTCCGGCACCTATCTAGTCTTCAGTTCTTCCACCAGCGCGGAGCTAAGTGCCACCACTAGGACGTGGGAGGGAGCCCCCGAGGCCCGAGGGCGGCACTCTAGAGACTCCGGGGCGTGTACAACCCCACTCATTATTACGTGAGAGCGTCTCGGTGGAGACCTTCACAGGCGTGAGCCTTACTTCCTGTCGCGAGACGAGGGCCCCGCCTTGCGCCGCCCCCGACCACCGTTGGGGCGACTGGAAACCAGGACGAGACCAAGGGACAAGGGGGACGCCAGCGGCGCCCTCGGCGACCACGGTCCCTCTGCCAGGGGGTAGGGCTCGTTGACGATCCCCCGACAAAGGACCTACCTCTACATGCTGCTTTGCTCCATGCGGCGCGGGGAAGAATGCGGCTCCAGGCCCTCCACGCGCAGCCCCCGGCACTCTGCCCAAGTCGATTGCGGAACCACCGCCCTCGAGCCTCCGACCATTGCCATGGTCTGGTTCACGTGCATCCCATTGTTAGTGCACACCTACCTTTGCAATACCTGTTGTGCCCTGTCGTCATCGCTGAAGGGGTCGATGGAGCCCCCAAGCAACTCGTGGTAGTCTTCTGCTTCAAGCGTCCCGCCGTTCCATCTCAGCCCGAGGAAAGCATTGGGGCCTTCTCCGAACGCGTACGCCAGGTCCACCATGCGGGGCACGTAGGCTTCGCCGGCTGCCCTACCAAGGACACCACTCAAGTGCCCCGGGCCTTGAACTTCCGGCTGCGGCACCTGGCCTTGGTGCTTACCTGGCTGTAGCTCGGCGCGTCCTCGTGAGGGGCCGCCAGCGCTGGCCCCCGCTCGTGATGCAGTTGTTGTGGTCGGACGGATGATGCCAGTGCCCATGTTGGTGTCGTCGGGACCCTCCATCGCTAGAGGGGGCGTGCAGGCTTGTCGGTGCCTCGCGTGCGCCTCACCTGCGACCTGGGGCGCGGGTGAGGAGCAGAATGGCGGCGCACCCCTGCAGGCGCAGTCCAGCAGTTCGGTGACGTGTCCCAGCAGCACGTCACGGCCGCCCTCGGCCAGCCTGCATCGTAACAGCTCTTGCGCCACGATGAGTGCAGCCCTCATGTTCGCGTGCTCCCGTCGGGTGTGTGGTGCTGTTGCTGCGGCGTAGTTCGAGGATCGCATCACGGAGCATGCGTGCCGCGAAGCCGCGGTGGAGGTTGCAGGTCCGCGCCACCCTCGGTAGGTGGTGTTAGACGGTGTGGGGGCGCCTGAAGTGCGGAGTTGAGGCCTTCATGGGTGGACGGCGCCATCCGCGCGGGCCAGGCTGCCCAGCGGTCGGCGTGAACCCCCTGGTCGCCGGCCATTGGGATTGCTGAGTGGTAACGAACCGAACGACAGGAGAGGAGATCCGGCGCACCCCTACCAGGCGCGCCAAATGTCGGATCTTGGGTTCCGGCAAAACCCTTTTGGTTCGAACACTGGGGTGCGCACGAAGATCTCTCCTTCCGCCCTAGCTCGTCTACACGCCGATTCCTAGGCCTAGCTTGTCGAGCCTAAAGAACAAGGGACACGAAGGTTTATACTGGTTTGGGCCACCGTTGTGGTGTAATTCCCTAATCCAGTGTGGTGTGGTGGACTGCCTTATAGGCTGAGGAAGAACTAGTACAAGGGAAGAACAACCTCCTGAGGAGAGGTGTTCTTGCACTCGGATGAGCTTGCTGGTGTGTGTCCCGTGGCTCTTCCCTTTCCCATATGGTGGTGGCTAGTCCTATTTATAGAGGCCTGGGTCCTCTTCCCAAATATTGAGCGGGAAGTGATCCCACAACGACCAAATTTGAAGGGACAGCTAGTACAAGATATCATGACGAAAGGTGGTCTTCGCCTGCCAAAGGCTCTGGTGGTGACGCCGCCGTGGGCTCCGCGATGACCTCTGTTCTACCGTCCTGGTGGTCTTGGTCTTGTTGCACTGATATGGAAACCTTTGCCTGATGCCTCGGGACTCCTCGCCTGCGCCTGCCCCTTTAGCACCAAAGAGGAAACTGGCACCTTGCGCCCGCTAGCGCCCGCCTGGCCTTGGCCGTCATGGCTCACGTCATGAGGACCTCGTGAGTTGCCCCTTGCCTTGATATCTCTGCTCCTCAGGAGCTAGCCTAGGGAGGCCACCCCATGGGAGGTCTTGTGTCGTCCGCCTCACGAGGCTTGGCCCCTTGCGAGGGTCTTGAGATGTTGACGATGAGGTTGGGTCGTACCAGGCCGCTGGATGAGCCACGCCCTGGGCCGCAGGCAGGCAAGTCTGGATACCCCTGTTCCCAGGACGATGACATCATTGTCTCCTCCTCCATATGCAACCCCAACCAGATAGCCTCCTTTTCTTGGCAGGGCACCTTCCTTGTGTCGCCGGACAGCGACCCCGACCTGAGCTCGTTGCTACCCGATGTCTAGACCGGGGCAGAGCAGATCGAGGCAGAGCACCATGCTTTGGTCAAATTGGAGCAGAGCCGATCGAACGGAGGATGGAGCATCGGTATGGGGGATGGTGGTGGCCAAGGGAGGCTCGTCGTACAGCCCAGCGCCGCTGCTTGTCTAGGGCGTCGTCTTCCTCGTAGTGGGAGTGGGCAGCGGCGACCTTCACGTCTTGTGTAGCCGTGGTCGAGGGGACCCGTGGAAGGTGAGGTGGCATGGTCCGGGAGGTGCGAGGTGGAGAAGGGGATGCAGAGAGGAAAGGGGATCAGGGGGGAGGTGCGTGCGTAGCCACCCGGCACGGCTGCCCTCCTGGCGTCTCGCTCACCTAGGTCACAGCGCATCTCCACCGGCATTTCTTGCGGCCTCCATCCCCCAACAATGACTTCGATTCCGATCCAGGGGCAAGATGAGGAGTAACAGGCTAGTAGCGATGGCGTATCGTCTTCGTGCGTGCGGAGGACAAAGGGATCATGCACGTGATGTTTCCATTTGCTCGTATAATATACATTTTTTGAAATTTTTGCTCGTATAATATTTAATATTGTTAAGAGAAAGTATATATATATATATAATTTAAATATGTGGAGGCGAGATTGATGGTGACCGTACGGTAGAATGAGACGTGCTCTCCTTGGTATGTTCTTTCTATTGGGTTAGGAGGCCGTAAGAAGGACAGAAGAATCGTCCAATTAAATCTTAGCCATCAATCTTTATAATTAATGTAAAATCAGTGGATATAAAAGCATGATGTATGGAGAACTATGAAAGCTTCCTCCCTTTAATATTAGGTAAAGATAAAGGTAGCTTTCAGGTGAGTTGTGAGACATGCCGCAAGACATGTCTAAACAAGATGGGATTTCCCCCTCCTATATGGAGAGATATTCTATAGGCCCTCTAGAGTGACCAGATTTGGAAAGCATGGCCATGCGACTTGGGTTAAGTGTTAACCCGGTTCAGGAATCTGTATCATAGTTTGGAGAAGATACCTCGAGCTACCTCGAGGGTGAAAAGTACTAGCCTTAAGCTCGACAACATATATCTTGAGGTAAAAGGAATGTTGCATATGACACATTGTCGAGGTTCGTCAAATGACTTTACGCACACATGGGAGTTGGCATGTTTTTCTAGGAGCCGTTGCCAACTATCGAATCCGATCGTTTCCATGTGTACGTGAACCTATAGGTCCCACACTTAAGGGGCTACAGCCCATTCGAATTGGATCTGAGTGGAAAATGGATGTAGACTCCTACTGGGCTCAAGTGTTGAGCCCACGTCGGAGGTTAATATAAAGGGGAGTGGGTGCAACACTTAGGGTTGATCTTTTTCCACCCAGGACAGCCGCCACCATGACTCCTGATGCTGCACCCCGCACGTGCGGATACCTTGGAGGCAGCGCACTTGTGGTGCACAGACAAACTATTCGAGGGATCCGTGAGGTACCCTTCGTGTGAGATCACCATTCGTGGATCTTTGCTGTTTGTGAGAGATCGGTAACATGAGGAGGGGACGCCCTCGGAGATCGACTAAACGCATCGCCAACTCTTATTCCACTGCGGTGACGACACATGTAGTGGTAAACCCGATCACGTGATCTATTTCAAGTAGCATGATCTTGGGTGTGTGCAGATTTTTTTTACTTGCGCTAGCGTAGCGGACCGCATGTTCCAGTAGTATGGGAATACAAAAATGGCTCGACAAGACTTTCATTCCTTGATAATTGTGATGATACATATTTGAACATACTTCCATTACAACATGAATACTACTTTGGCTAATACAAGTCTAATGATGTATCTACAACTACTCATCCGCTGGCTAAATGATATCCAAGTGTGATGGGGTTGTTGATGACTTCAGGTCCTCCCTCCTCTAGTGTTTTTGCTAATTATGTCTCTGAGGTGAGGCTCACTCTGGTTCTTAGTGTTGGGTTCCTGTGTTGCTGACTAAGTCTTTCTCGTAGATATGGTTGCTCTCTGATTCTGTTCCAAACACTTCCCCATAGAAGACTATGGATGTTGATCTCTCTGTGCATCCTCGAGATGATGTGGGGTTTCTTTATAATAACTTTATGTTTGTGGGCCGTTCGCTTCTGTGGGAATTCCTTTGCGAAATGTCCATGCTCCTTGTAGCTAAAACACTCAACAAAACTCATGTCTCTCCAAGGTTTTGCCTTCCTCTTCTTGGCTTCCCATTCTACCATCATGGCTTTAATCTCTTGCAGGTCAATCTCTACAGTATCCATGTCTTACAGATCTCTTTGCTTCCTCTTACATCTCTTGAATAGTGATGTTTCTCCTCCACACAGTGCACAATCACAGTGTGGCTCTTCTTCTTCCGGGATCTACACTATCTTCTTTCCTTCTCGAGGGCTTGCTCTTCCAGGTTTGGTGTTTCATCTTCCATTGTAACTGTGGCAACTCCTTCGTATTGATCGGGTGCTATTGCTCCTTCCTCGAGTCCTTCTGCCTCATACTCGGGTTCATGATCATCCAAAATTGCTTCCTTCTCCTCAGCATCATCTGTAGTTGCTAAGGTCTCCTCTTTATTTTGTGTAGATTCCTTCAGTCTCCTTCTAGTTTCAAGGCTCCTTACAAGGTTTTCCTCTGCTGCTGTGTGGCCCACAATATGTGGGATAGATTTCACGATGTGCTGGAACATGATCTGTTCCCTCACATAGGAACATGCCACTTTCACAATAGGGCAATATCCTTTTGGATGGCTCTCTCCATAACAAGGGCATTCATCCTAGTGTCATTCTTCTGTATGCCCGAGTTCTCCACAAATAACGTAGACATCAAACTTTCCTTCTTCTTGCTCCGGCATCTTAGGTGTTGGTGTGACAAGTCGGGATCTCAACAAAACTGCTCAAAATTCCTTCCAAGTAAGGTTCTTATGGTTCTCCTCGATCATATGATGCATCTCCCACCAAGTTGCGGCTGCTTCGGTCAGGTGCATCGCTGAATAGCATACCATATCCTTATATTCTATGTCACTAGTCCTCATGTGTGCTTCCATCTCCTGGGTCCACTGTTCTGCTTCTGACAGGGTGACTGATCTAGAGAACGTAAGGCTCTCAAGATCAACTTCGTCATCCTTATGGTCTGACTTTTGAGATAGATCATCTCCTGCAGATTTTGGCGTTTCTACCAACTTCACAAGACCAACTGCTCTCTTGATCTCCTTCTTAAACTTCTCGCAAGTGAACAGTTCTCATGTTCTTGCTACCGCTTCACGCTCTCTGTACCAATTGAGTGTGTTTCCTGCTAGGTACGATTTGACATCGGTGAGCTTGTCTCTGTGTCTAACTTACCCTTCTTCATCTTCAATGATGCAATCCAACATCCAATCTCTACATTGGTTGCTAGTCTAGTACAAACCAATCCCTCGGGGTCCATTTTGTGTACTCTGGGGTACTGGGTAGTCTGGGTTAGGGTCGAGAGACAATAGACGAGAGAGATAAACACCCTTATGCTAATCCCACTAGTATTATATATAGCCTCAGTAGTCATAGCCTTGTATGGCTGTTAATACAACACATAGATGGTTCAGCGCCTCAAGATCTCTCTACTCATGTCTTCTGTGATGGAATCCTCTCTTGGATCTACCCTTGATTTGGATTTCTCCAAGGGTAGAGGTTTTGCAGATGAGATCTACATGGCTTCTGGCCTCATCGTTCATCCTATGGAAGATAAAGGTGCTTTTACTCTGGTCGTCTCATTCAGCAGACATGATTTTAGGCTCACAGAGGACTCCGTGGCCGCAACTCTCGAGTCTGTGTTAGGAGGATCTGCCATTGATCTATGGGTTTCATATATTATCGACAAGGTATTCAGCTTTAATGTTTCATGCAAGGATGTTGGTTATTACATTGTTGATACTAGATCTTACTCCTGTCCTCAATTCAAATGTTACTTTCATTTGTGGGGTAATGGGGGGCAAAATTGGTATCGTGAGTTCAAAATTTGGACGAAAGAGTGTGATGATGAATGTATTTTGGTTAGACCTTCCAAGCATAGGGCAGCTTTGGGTCTTCCAGCAATGCATAATCCTCCTGCTAAGTCGGCTATTAAGTCTCGATCTACTCTCCAGAAAAAGTTATCTTTTGCTATGTTTCAAAATTATGATGCGTGCAAAGGGTATAGATATCAGGCATCAGCAGAGTGCATTGCTGCCACTGAGTGTGCTGGTTATGTGGTTTCTGAGAGGGAATGCATGGTCATTCATCCGCCTCCACCCACTGATCTTAGTTGGACTATAACCTCGGTGCCGATCGTCTTTGGCACGGTGAGCTCGTCAGTGATCCAACATCGTATCGCTTCGGGAGGCCTTGCCTCGGATCGTGCCCTAGCTTGTTCGGGCGGGAATTCTGGATCTTCCAATCCGCCTCTCTTCGGCCCAGCTTTGAATGGCCCATCTGCTACAGTTATAGTGCCAAGCCCATCTGAAGAAGCAACCTCATTTGATAAAATGGTTAATGATATGCTTGATGAAATTGTTACGTGTCATATTTGTTTTAAGAAGGGGCATTTTTCCTCTTCGTGCGCGCCAACTTTAAAGTGCTTGGGGTGTTCTCGGGTTGGTCATAGTAGGAAAGATTGTGCCCGTTTTACTCAGCATTTAGGTTTGGTTTGGAAACCAAAACCCGCTAACGATTCAATTTCCGAGGTTCAAGCTATAGGGAACGAGAATATCTCTCTGACAGGATATATACCAAACTTGGACTCCTCTATTTTGATTGCACCGACCACATCGCCCAATTCCATCCACCTTGGTCCCAGTACTCCTCCCGGCTCTCCACCGGCGACTCTGCCGCCCCCTCCTGAACCACCATCGCCATCGCCACCCATGGCCAACTTTCCTCTTGACCCAGTGCAATATGTCCCTGCTGGGCATGTGATCATCGATGGAGGAGATGCAAGATGGCCACACACTTTTGTGACATCGCACGTCCCTATTGTGCACCGCGATGAAGAGTACATGCTTGCTGAGGTCATGCCGGTGCCCTACAAATGAGATTGGAGCTGCTCGAGAGGAAGTAGCTGATTGGCTTGAAACACATGGCTACCAGGTTCGTTCTGTGCAACCTTGGATCAATGCAGTGGGTCTATTTTGAGTTAGGGACCCAGCAACACATTTCTCCCTTCTCCAACTTCCCCCTCAACATCTTGGAAATGACCGTGTCATCCGCTTTATGAAGCGTGATGACGGTGAGGGTTTTCATGGGGCTTAGGATTTTTGTCAGGGTCTGCTAATGCTGATGGGCATCCCTTTGGATCAACACAACACTGACAATATTAGGGCTGCTGCGAATACTTTTGGCAAATTTCACCACTGGAACAGTGAATATCCATACCTTGTCAGATATCTAGTTTTTGCATCTTTTCCAGAGGATGCTCTGGTTCCTAGGGATGTTATTTTTAATGACTATGCTGCATGGGGAGGGGCAAGAGTTTCATGGACTGCTCCCATCTATATTCTTGGAGCAAACTTTGCTGAGCAAATGCCATAGGATGAGGATTGGATGCCAATCAATGGAAACCCTCACCCTCTTCCTGATGTGCCTTTCACTGACCCCCCATAGTTCGTACTTCCACCATACCCTGCTTTGGGTTGAATGATGTTCCACCACCCCCACCAGAACAGCCTGACATGGGGGAAAATAATTGGGGCAATGCTGTTTGGGGAGATGAGGAAGTACCTCAGGAAGAAGCGGAGGCAGAGCAATAATCTATAGTGCTTGATCATTCTGAAAATCAGTCAGTGCCTATTGAGCAGCAACTCATTCAGCCAAATTTTGTGCTTGTTTATGATGTGGATCAACCAGATGTGCATGAAGAGGGGCAAGATCAACCTGCAGTTGAGGAGCTAAATCATGTTCAGAACCATGTGTATCATTTTGATAATGCTCCAATCTATAACCCTGATGAGTGGGCCCTAATGGTTTATCATCCTGCAGTGCCTATTTTGGAAGAATTTCCTCTTGTGGAAGAAGCTACTCTTGTCGAAGAATCTCCTCTGTTGATGGTCTCAAACAGGAATGCTAGTAAGGTGTTTTCTGGGCCTGAATTGCCACCAGAGATAGCATTCAGGAGGACTTTCGAGGCCATTCTTCATTCTGACACCATATATGAAATCCCAAACCCATACAGGTGATACCATTTCAGTCAGCAATGCTTTCAAAAAGAAGCTGGGATTCAACCTTTGATGTCCCAAGATCAACTTACAGTGATAGTACAGAACATGTGCAACTACCTATGGCAAGGGCCCTTTTCCCAGGTACGCAGACCATTGTCATACCTGTTTTTGAGACACAACAGCCTACAGATGCAACTGAACAAAGTCTCTCTTCTGCTACCAATGAACAAAGAAAGGTTAGAAGGCCCAGGAAGACTTTGGCGCCAACTCATGTAGTGGAAATTTTAGTTAGAAGGTGCACCCATGACTCTGTGCAGATGGATGGTTTTAAACCTACCTTCCAGGAATTGCCAATACAGTCAAAGCAGAGGAAGCCAAAGGCAAAACATTTCTCTGCTACGTTATTCGAGGACATGCAGGATGAGCAACTAGAAGATCTACCACCTCCAACTTCCATCAACAATCTGCAACGAATTGGTCATGAGCTAGGAATTGCTGAAGACTTGATCACTGTGGAGAAGCTTATGGCCGATCCTTCTACTCCCACAAACACTGGTGCTAATGATTAGTTGCCAGCTGGATTACTTGGGGGGGGGGGCAGTGTTTCTATTTTGTTCTTCATATGACAAGGTCTTTGTCTTTTGCTGTTCCCTGTAATAATTTATTTGTGTCATGCTGGACATGTGGTATTTATGCTCTTGGTGACATTATGTGTCATTAGACTATGTTCTCTAATCATATTTGTTTTAATGAGTAATGCATGTAAGAACTGGAGTGTGCTCTGTTGGAATTTAAGGGGTCTGAATTCTGATGCTAGGCAGAGTGTTGTCAGGCAGAAATTGGATGAAAATCAGTGTGCCATTGCTTGCTTCCAAGGACCAATTGTTCTTCTTTTGATTTTAGGTCTATTAGATCCTTCTGTACTAAAAGATTTGATAGCTTTGCTTTTTCTCGCTCTATGGGCGCTTCTTGGGGCATATTGCTTGTGTGGAATTCATCTGTTTTCTGGGGCAATCTGATTGAGGTTCAACAATATGCTGTTGTGGTGCTGTTCATATCCAAGCAAAATAATGAACAATGGACTTTAACTTCTATTTATTGTCCATGTCAAGGTGAAGCCAGGGATAATTTTGTCATTTGGTTATATAATTTGCAAATACCTATGGGTGAAAACTGGCTTGTGGTTGGAGAATATAATTTCATCAGATTAATTGAAAATAGAAACCTGCCTGGGGGTGACTTGAATGATATATTTATTTTTAATGAAATCATTGCACACCTAGGGCTGTTGGAACTGCCACTAAAGGGGAGTGCATATACATGGTCTAATATGCATGACAACCCCCTTTTAGAGCATCTGTACTAGTTTTTTACATCTGCCGATTGGATATCCTCATATCCTATGACTGAAGTTTTGCCTTTAGCCAGAACTGTATCTGATCATGTGCCATGTGTGGCGACAATCAAAAGTTCCATCCCTAAATCTAAAATATTTAGATTCGAAAATTATTGGGTTCAGCTTGAGGGCTTTATGGATTGTGTTAAACAGTCATGGCAGAAACCATCTCATAAGTCCCACATTACTGCTCAGATTGTTGATAAGTTCAAAAGTCTGAGGGGAGCTCTGAAGAAATGGTAGCTCAATATCTCCAAACTGAAAGTTTTGATCTCAAAATTCAATGAGGTAGTTTTGTGTCTTGATGGTTTAGAGGAACTTAGGCCATTATATAGACCTGAATTTAATTTCAAGAAGGTGGTCAAACTGCATGTGGAAAAACACCTACATCTTCAGTTTATTTACTAGAAAAAGAGGTGCACAATCAGGTACATTAAATTTGGTGGGGAGAACACTAATTTTTTCCATGCTATGGCTACTGAGAGACACATGAGAAACTCAATTGCTAGCTTGAAAGCTTTGGATGGGTCTATGGTGTCACAACATTCCCAGATGGAGGGCATCATATGGAATTGCTTTAAGAATAGAATGGGGGTATCTGCTGGAATTGTAATGGGTTTTGATCTGAGTGTTTTATTTACACCCATTGATGGGCTATATTTTCTTACAGAACCTTTTACTAAAGAGTAAATGGATGACACTGTCAAACTCATGCCCATTGACAAAGCCCCTGGACCAGATGGATTTAATGGATTATTCTTCAAAAAGTGCTCGCCCATTATCTGTCAGGATTTCTATGCTTTGCCTGAAGCTTTTCACAATGGTACTACACAACTTGAAAACATCAATGACTCATATATCACACTCATCCCAAAGAAGCTGCCCCCTGAGGAGGTTAGGGACTACATGCCAATTTGTTTGACTGGGATGGCCTCAAGTTCCTGTCCAAGACGGCTGCTAATAGATTCCAGAAGATAATTATGAAGTGTATTCATAAGAATCAGTATGGTTTCATTAAGAGCAGAACAATCCAAGACTGTATTGGCTGGTCACTTGAGTATTTGCATCAATGTCATTAATCAAAGAGACCTATTGTGATTCTTAAAATAAATTTTGAGAAGGCCTTTGATTTCATTGAGCATGAAGCTATCTTGCAGATCTTGAAATATAAAGGATTTAAGGAGAAGTGGATTTCTTAGGTCAAGCAGTTGCTTTCCACTGGAACATCACCAGTTCTTTTGAATGGAGTACCAGGAAGATAGTTCATTTGTAAAAAAAGGTGTTAGACAGGGTGATTGCCTCTCAGCATTGCTCTTTGTCATTGCTGCTGACCTACTGTAATCAATAGTTAATGATATGTTTAGAAGGGGAATTATCCAGTTGACTATACCATGTCATGATCAAGATTATCCAATAGTGCAGTATGCTGATGATACTCTCATCATCCTACCAGCAAACAAAAATCAGTTACTAGCCCTGAAGGATATGCTTCATGTTTTTTCCAACTCCACTGGTCTAGTGGTAAATTACCACAAATCTTCCATGGTGCCCATTAATGTTGATGAGGATGAAACCACTAGTTTGGCTGCTCCATTTGGATGCCAGGTTGGCAAGATGACCTTCACATATTTAGGACTGCTTGTAGGTACTACTAGGTCCAAGATGGTGGATTTTATGACTCTTGTTGATTGCATGGAGATGAGAATGACAACTAGATATTCTTTCCTCAATCAGGGAGAAAGGTTAGAATTTCCGAACTCTGCATTGTCATCCATGCCCATCTTTTACCATGGCAGTTTGATAGCTCCTGCTAGAATTTTAAATCAATTAGATAGAATGCAAAGACAGTGCTTATGGAGGAAGCATAGAGATGAGCCGTCACCATCTTTGGCAGCCTGGGACCTAATTTGTAGTCCCAAAAGCAAAGGGGGGCTAGGCATTTTGAATCTGGGTGTACAAAACATGGCCCTTTTGCTCAAACATATGCACACATTTCTAAATAGGATGGATCTGCCATGGGTCTCTCTTATTTGTGATACATACTATCTTTCTCGTGTACCCCAGGGGACATCCATGTGTGGTTCATTCTGGTGGAAAGATATATGCAAGCTGCTTGATCATTTTAGGAGCACAACTTGGGTACAATTTAATTCTGGGAATTCAGCTCTGTTCTGGTCAGTTAGGTGGAAGATTGGAGACTCTATGGCTCCTTTGCAATCAAGGTTTCTAAGGCTTTTTTATTATGTGAAAGATCCTTGGATAACAGTGTTTGAAGCTTTTCAATCACAGGATATTACCAGATGTTTCACCTTCCTCTTTCTGGACATGCATATTAGGAATATTTGACAATTCAGAACATGATGGCAACTGTAATAGGGAAGTGGGTGCAAATGATATTTGGTACTGGCAAGGGACTTGTAATACTTTCAAGGCCAAGTTGTTCTATTCTTTCATGCACTTCACCATGTCCTTCAATCCTATTCTTTTATGGATTTGGAGATCATCCCGCACAATGAAAATTAAAGTGTTTGCATCGATGTTAATTATGGACAGGCTTAACACTGAGGATATGGTTGAAAGAAGGCACTGTCATTTGGATGATGGAGTCAATTATGTGCTATGTCCTTTGCTGACACGTGAGACCAGGGATCACATATTGTTTCAATGCAACTTTAGTGTGAGAATTTGGAATTACCTCCAAATCTCATGGCCACCTGGGGATGATATGGCCACCATTGTGATGCAGGCTAAGCAAGATTTTGCAAAACCTTTCTTAACTGAGGTTGTCTTTGTTGCTTGCTGGAACATTTGGATATTCAGAAATGCAAGAGTGTTTAGACATGAAAGGCAGAGTTTTAATAAATGGAGAAGTGCTTTCATCCATGATATCACTCTCATGCAGCATATAGTCAAGCATAGATTCAAAGAGGAGCTGCTAAGATGGATTTCATATTTGCCTCCTTGAGGTTATGTATCATAGTTCCATAGTGCTTTACTTTTCTTTTCTATTCTCTTGATTACCTCTTGTAATCCATGTACATCGTAACTCTGTTTATGAATACAATTTGATTGCTATGGGGGCTTTGCCCTACAATCACCAGTCAAAAAATATATAACACATAGACGTGTTCACACCTAAGTTATGTTTGTGGTCTATGTTCTCACTCCAACCAAAGTTTCCTATGCTTGCACTACTCTCATCATAACTCCTCTGTGGCGTTATTCTGACTCCCTTCATTAATTGGGTAGGCCTCTAATTCTTTAGTAAGTAATTCACACTTCACACAATTCAAAGCAATAATTTCATTCGACAATCAAGACAATCAATTCACTCAAGCAACAAGGTTCAAAGCAAATCCTATGTAATGTCATCCAGCATCCATCATGATGTCATCCAACTACTATACATCACCACATGAAATTGACATAGTAGTGTGTTGGGGAACTTAGTATTTCAAAAAAATTCCTACGATCACGGAAGAACTATCTAGGAGAAGCATAGCAATGAGCGGGGAGAGTGTGTCTGCGTACCCTCGTAGACCAAAAGCAGAAGCGTTCAGTAACGCGATTGATGTAGTCGAACGTCTTCGCGATCCAACCGATAAGTATCGAACGCACGGCACCTCCGCGATCTGCACACGTTCAGCTCGATGATGTCCCTCGAACTCTTGATCTAGTTGAGGCCGAGGGAGAGTTTCATCAGCATGATGGTGTGGTGATGGTGTTGATGAAGTTACCGATGGAGGGCTTCGCCTATGCACTACAACAATATGACCGAGGTGTGTAACTGTGGAGGAGGGCACCGCACACGGCGAAGAAATCAACTTGTGTGTCTATGGGGTGCCCCCTCCCCACGTATATAAAGGAGGGAGGGAGGAGGAGGCCGGCCTACATGGGGCGCGCCAAGGGGGGGGGATCCTACTCCTAGTAGGAGTACGTTTCCCCCCTTTCCTAGTCCAACAAGGAGGAGAAGGAAGGAGGAAGGGGAGAGAAGGAAGGAGGGGGCGCCGCCCCACCCCTTGTCCAATTCGGACTAGGGGGGCACGCACCACTTCCTGGCCAGCCCTCTCTCCTCTAGGGCACTTGGTGGCCCATTAACCTGCCGGGGGGGAGGGGTTCCGATAACCCTCCGACACTCCAGTTTTACACAAAACTCTCCGGAACACTTTTAGTGTCTGTACAACATGGTCCAACATATCAATCTTTATGTCTCAACCATTTCGAGACTCCTCGTCATGTCCGTGATCTCATCTGGGACTCCAAATAACCTTCGGTACATCAAAACACATAAACTCATAATGGCGATCACCGTCGAACGTTAAGCGTGCGGACCCTACGGGTTCGAGAACTATGTAGACATGACCGAGACTCATCTCCGGTCAATAACCAATAGCGGAACCTGGATGCTCATACTGGTTCCTACATATTCTACGAAGATCTTTATCGATCAAACCGCATAACAACATACGTTGTTCCCTTTGTAATCGGTATGTTACTTGCCCGAGATTCGATCGTCGGTATCATTATACCTTGTTCAATCTCCTTGCCGGCAAGTCTCTTTACTCGTTCCGTAATACATCATCTCATGACTAACTCATTAGTCGTTTGCTTGCAAGGCTTATTACGATGTGTATTACCGAGAGGGCCCAGAGATACCTCTCCGACACTCGGAGTGACAAATCCTATTCTCGATCTATGCCAACACCACAAACACCTTCGGAAACACCTGTAGAGCATCTTTATAATCACCCTGTTACATTGTGACATTTGATAGCACACAAGGTGGTCCTCATGTATTCGGGAGTTGCATAATCTCATAGTCAGAGGAACATGTATAAGTCATGAAGAAAGCAATAGGAATAGAACTAAATGATCATAGCGCTAAGCTAACGAAATGGTCTTGTCCATCACATCATTCTCTAATGATGTGACCCCGTTCATCAAATGACATCACATGTCTATGGTCAGGAAACATAACCATCTTTGATTAACGAGCTAGTCTAGTAGAGGCATACTAGGGACACTATGTTTTGTCTATGTATTCACACATGTACTAAGTATCTGGTTAATACAATTCTTGCATGAATAATAAACATTTATCATGATATAAGGAAATATAAATAATAACTTTATTATTGCCTCTAGGGCATATTTCCTTCAGTCTCCCACTTGCACTAGAGTCAATAATCTAGTTCACATCGCCATGTGATTTAACACCGATAGTTCACATCGCCATGTGACCAACATCCAAAGGGTTTACTAGAGTCAATAATCTAGTTCACATCGTCATGCGATTAACACCCAAAGAGTACTAAGGTGTGATCATGTTTTTCTTTGTGAGAGAAGTTTAGTCAACGGGTCTGGCACATTCAGATCCGTATGTATTTCACAAATTTCTATGTTTACAATGCTCTGCATGGAGCTACTCTAGCCAATTGCTCCCACTTTCAATACGTATCCAGATTGATACTTAGAGTCATCTGGATTAGTGTCAAAGCATGCATCGGCGTCACTCTTTATGACGAACTCTTTATCACCTCCATAATCAAGAAACATTTCCTTAGTCCTCCAGTCACTAAGGATAATTTTTGATCGCTGTCCAGTGATCCATTCCTGGATCACTATCGTACCCCCTTGCCAAACTCATGGCAAGGTACACAATAGGTCTGGTACATGGCATGACATACTTTATAGAACCTATGGCTGAGGCAATGGGAATGACTATCATTCTCTCTCTATCTTCTGTAGTGGTCGGGTTTTTAGTCTTACTCAACTTCATACCTTACAAATCGGGCAAGAACTCCTTCTTTGACTGATCCATTTTGAACTACTTCAAAATCTTATCAAGGTATGTATTAATCCAAAGTCTTATCAAGCGTCATGATCTATCTCTAAAGATCTTGGTGCCTAATATGTAAGCAGCTTTGCCGAGGTTATTTATTGAAAAACTCCTTTTAAACAATCCTTTATGCTTTCCATAAAATTCTACATCATTTCCGACCAACAATATGTCATTCACATATACTTATGAGAAATGTTGTAGTGCTCCCACTCACTCTCTTGTAAATACAGGCTTCACCGTAAGTCTGTATAAATCCATATGCTTTGATCACCTTATCAAAGCGTATATTCCAACTCCGAGATGCTTGCACCAGTCCATAGATCGATCGTTGGAGCTTGCACACTTTGTTAGCACCTTTAGGATCAACAAAACCTTCTGGTTGCATCATATACAACTCTTCTTTGAGATATCCATTAAGCAATGCAGTTTTGACATCCATTTGCCAGATTTCATAATCATAAAATGCGGCAATTGTAACATGATTCAGACAGACTTACGCATCGCTATGGATGAGAAAGTCTCATCGTAGTCAACTCCTTGAACTTGTCGAAAACCTTTCACAACAAGCCGAGCTTTGTAGACAGTAACATTAGCATCAGCGTCAGTCTTCCTCTCAAAGATCCATTTATTTTCAATGGCTTGCCGATCATCGGACAAGTCAACCAAAGTCCACACTTTGTTCTCATACATAAATCCCATCTCAGATTTCATGGCCTCAAGCCATTTTGCGGAATCTGGGCTCATCATTGCTTCCTCATAGTTCGTAGGTTCATCATGGTCTAGTAACACGACTTCCAGAATCGTGTTACCGTACCACTCTGGCGCATAACGTATTCTGGTTGACCTACGAGGTTCAGTAGTAACACGATCTGAAGTTTCATGATCATCATCATTAGCTTCCTCACTAATTTGTGTAGGAATCACTAGAACTAATTTCTGTGATGAACTACTCTCCAATTCGGGAGAAGGTACAATTACCTCATGAAGTTCTACTTTCCTACCACTCACTTCTTTTGAGAGAAACTCCATCACTGGAACTAATTTCTGTGATGAACTACTCTCCAATTCGGGAGAAGGTACAATTACCTCATGAAGTTCTAGTTTCCTACCACTCACTTCTTTTGAGAGAAACTCCATCACTGGAACTAATTTCTGTGATGAACTACTCTCCAATTCGGGAGAAGGTACAATTACCTCATGAAGTTCTACTTTCCTACCACTCACTTCTTTCAAGAGAAACTCCTTCTCTAGAAAGGATCCATTGTTAGCAACGAATATCTTGCCTTCGGATATGTGATAGAAGGTGTACCCAACAGTCTCCTTTGGGTATCCCGTGTAGACACATTTCTCCGACTTGGGTTCGAGCTTATTAGGTTGAAGCTTTTTCACATAAGCATCGCAGCCCCAAACTTTAAGAAACGACAACTTGGGTTTCTTGCCAAACCATAGTTCATAAGGTGTCGTCTCAACAGATTTAGATGGTGCCCTATTTAACATGAATGCAGCTGTCTCTAAGGCATAACCCCAAAACAATAGTGGTAAATCGGTAAGATAAATCATAGATTGTACCATATCTAATAAAGTACGGTTACAACGTTCGGACACATCATTACGCTATGGTGGTCGAGGTGGCGTGAGTTGTGAAACTATTCCAATTCGTAACACCCCAAATGTAACACTTTCCCAATTTTGCAATATATTCACTTGGTCCTCATCCTTTCCTCGGGGGTCTTTCCTTTTAATTGCTATGCTTCATTAATGCATTGTCATCATCATTGCATTGTCATGCCATATTGCATCTTTGTCATATCATTTTGCATTCTTGCCTATTGTCATCTTGCATTCTTACTCTAGTAATGTGTGTTGTGTGTTTCTTGCATGATACCCTGTGGCTTGACCCATGTGTGTGAGCCATACATGAACACTTCCATGCACCACCACCTCTCCTTCCCTCTCTTCTTACCCATTCATCCTTTTCTTTACTTTTGTGGCAAGCTAATCTCCTCGCCTTTTAAAATGTTCATCTTCTCCCTATAAATCTTGCACCATGTCCTAAACCTCTATGCCAAATTTCACTCTCTTTGAAGCTGATTTAGTTAGGTTCAAAAATACCTCAAGTTTGAAGCTAATTCAAACTTGCTATATTTTTCTACCTCTAAAAATGTCCAACTCATTTTTGTAAAATAGAGCATTGTCCCAGGGTCATGAGGATATTTCCATATTTCCCAGATTCATCTCCTACCTCCCTGGCCATTTTTCTTTCTACACGTGTGATTTTAGATGTACAAAATTAAGAGGAAAAGGAAAGGGCCTTCCCAGCACAGCCACTTGGGCCTTTTCCCTCCAGCCAACCAACCCACTTGCCTCATCCGGCCCAACCAACCCACCAGCGACATGAGCTTCGTCTCCACTGTACGGCGTGCATCCATCGTGTCCACGTCAGACATGGGCGTGAGTTGACGGTCGTCGGGCGTCCCTAGCCCGTATATATCATGTCACTGGTGCCCTAGGGTTCCTCCTCGTCCAATCCCTTTCCTGTCCCTGCCTCGCCGCCTCCTAGGTAAGTCTCCGCGCCACGCCGTCGCCCTGCTCGCCATGACCCGAGCGAGCTTCAGCTCAAGCTCGGGATAGCCCCTCGCTGCGCCTCCGACCACCTCGACCGCCGTGGAGAAGACCGCCAAGTTCCCCTACGCCTCCTACCACGACGCACGTGGCGCCACGGCCTCGGGTTCGAGCTCCACGACACTGTCTTCCTCCTCTTCTTCCCGGTCAGAAAAGCCGCCAAGTTCAGAGCTGCCTCGCGCCGTCTCCGTCGAGTCCCTGGCCTCATCTTCTTGTCATAGGTATATGAGGTATACCCATCTTCCTCCCTGCTGCTTCCTGTCGTCAATAGATCACCGTAGGCGTCGCTTCGTTCCCATCTTTCACGCGCTCTCGGTGCTCCAGGGAAGTCTGTAGCTTTTGTATAGCTCCTGTCAATTCCGCGGCTAGCCCTCGCTGCCTCGCTTCAGCCTTGCCCGAGCACGCACGCCCCGCAGTGCAACACCCTCGCGCGTGCTCCCTGCCAGCCTCGGCTGGCCGGACCTCGCGTACCCGAGACGAGCTCGAGCTCGTGTTCGAGCACCCCGCGCGCGCATGTCCTGTAGCAGCTCCGCATGCCGCACACGCACACTCCCACTCCCGCAGCAGCTGCACACACACGCGCCGCACCCCCTCCAAGTCTGCACCCCCGCTGGCACATCACCTCGCCGGACACTGCAGCCTCGCTTGCTGGCGTCGTCGTCGTTTTCTTCTCTGTACGTGTAGGTCAGTGCAGCCCACGCATCACGAGCACTCTCCTAGCCTAGTGGTTAGCGTAGTAGGCCTCAACCCGAGAGATCCTGGGTTCGATTCCTGCGCCCTCCTTTTATTTTTTTGGTTTGTTTCTCTTTCACAGGCGCATACCTGTTTAGCTTTTATCTTGCCTCCATTCTGTGAGTGATTTCATCTTAGTGCAGTGGCTCGTCCCTCTCCCTCTTACCCCGCAGACCCGGGTTCGAATCCCCTTCAGGCCAGTGGTAAAATTCCCAAATTTTTGCCACTTAAGTCTCTATGACAATGAGGCCCCACGTGTCAGCCTCTTCCCCTCTCTTTTCTTTTATTTTTTTATTTTTAATCGAGAGAATATTCCATTTCAGGCACTTGGAATCTTTCCATTTCGGGCAGGTCCAATTCTAGACATTTCCATTAAGGGAAAATGCCTTTTCTGTCATTTCCATTTTAGGCAGATTTGCATTTTAGCAAGTTTCAGATGATTTTCCTATAAGACCCCAACATATTATATATGTTTATGGGCTATAAATATCCAAGGAATCTAGTGGTGGCATTAGTTTTTGCATTGGAGCAAGTTTGCAAACATGTCATTTCTACTGCATATTGCATTTTGTTATTTTTGTGCATTTAAATCCATTTATGCTTTGCGGTGGTTTTGCACATGAACATCTTCTACATCATGTCTACTTTCTGCCAATATACTCCACATGCCATGACTTGCTATGAGTAGAGTGAAACAAGCTTGTAAACATGCCTTCATGATGTTAGTTTTCTGCCATGCAAAATTTCACCAAGTCTGAAACAGTTTTAATCCTGATGCTATGTTAAGTTGATGCTAGCATTTGATCCATGAACATCTAGCCATTCTAAGTGGGGAGTTATTATTGTATGCATATTGCACTATGTTTCCATGCCTTTACATGCCATGATGGGTTGATGTAGCATTTAGTTTGAGTGCTATAAACTTGCTTCATGATTCTGTTTTCTGCCATGTCCAGTAAATTTTACCAAGTCAGAAAACTATTAACTTTTGCAATCTGGCCATGCTGTTTTAATTGTGCTCTAGTAAGTTTTAGCTGGTGCTAGTTGTTCATATTTGTAGTAAAACATGTCTACTTCACTACCATGCCTTTAGTTTTCATGCTGGAGTGCTGTAGCATATTTAAATGTTGCATCTTGTTTTGGTTGTCATTTTCAAATGGTGCATCCGTTTTCGGTGATCTTTATATCGATTTCAACTGAAATATCCCAATCTATCCAGTGCCATACTTGGTTTGCCAAGAGCTTTCCCACATCCATGTTTCATACACCATGCCTTCCCCACACCATCTCCTTCCGTACCGGTAGCACCGTAGCTTCGTTCTTGCATTCATACTTGCATCTCTCTTGCATAGCATGTGTTCTTTTCTTGTCAAGTGTGTTTATTTGGATGCTTTTTTATGTTTGGGTAGCACCAGGAGATGAGTTCGAGTCCGAGGTCGAGACAGCCGCAGAGTATGATTACGAAGAGCAAGGTCCTGAACTCCCGATAACTCCGAAGACTTACCACGCAAGATGCCCATTCCTTGATATCACCTCTATTGTTGCTATGCTAGATGCCTCGCTCTATTGCTTTGTCACGATACCCATCCTTGATAACATCAGTATGTATGATTTCCAATAAGTTAGTTGCTCGCTCCATTGTTCCGGAGAACGGAGTTTTAGTCATCTTGCCCATGAGGCATGGTTCGCAAGCACCAAGTGATTCATAATCAAGTGATTCCAAAAGTTCATCAGCATGGAGTTTCTTCATGCGCTTTACACCAATATGAACTAAACGACAATGCCACAGATAACTTGCACTATCATTATCAACTTTGCATCTTTTGGCTCCAATATTATGAATATGTGTATCACTATGATGGAGATCCAACAAAAATAGACCATTCATCAAGGGTGCATGACCATAATAGATGATACTCATATAAGTAGAACAACCATTATTCTCTGATTTAAATGAATAACCATCTCGCAACAAACAAGATCCAGATATAATGTTCATGCTCTGCGCTGGCACCAAATAACAATTATTTAGGTCCAAAACTAATCCTGAAGGTAGATGTAGAGGTAGCGTGCCGATGGCGATCACATCGACCTTGGAACCATTTCCCACGCGCATCGTCACCTTGTCCTTAGCTAATCTTCGTTTAATTCGTAGCCCCTGTTTTGAATTACAAATATTAGCAACAGAACCAATATCAAATACCCAGGTGCTACTACAAGCATTAGTAAGGTACACATCAATAACATGTATATCAAATATACATTTTTTCACTTTGCCATCCTTCTTATCCGCCAAATGCTTGGGGCAGTTCCGCTTCAAGTGTCCAGTCCCTTTGGAGTAGAAGCACTCAGTTTCAGTCTTGGCTCCAGACTTGGGTTTCTTCGTGGGAGTAGCAACTGGCTTGCTATTCTTATTGGAGTTCCCCTTCTTTCCCTTACCCTTTTTCTTGAAACTAGTGGTGTTGTTAACCATCAAAACCTGATGCTCCTTTTTGATTTCTACCTCCGTAGCTTTGAGTGTAGCGAAGAGCTCGGGAATAGTCTTCTACATCCCTTCCATATTATAGTTCATCATGAAGCCTTTATAGCTTGGTGGCAGTGATTGAAGAACTCTATCAATAACACTATCTTCATCAACTTTGCATTCAATTTGAGTCATATGATTGTAGTACCCAGACATTCGCAGTAAGTGTTCACTGATAGAACTGTTCTCCTCCATCTTGCAGCTATAGAACTTATTGGAGACTTCATATCTCTCAATTCGGGCATTTTCTTGAAATATTAACTTCAACTCTTGGAACATCTCATATGCTCCATGACGTTGAAAACATCTTTGAAGTCCTGATTCTAACCCGTAAAGCATGGCACACTGAACTATCGAGTAGTCATCAGAACGAGCTTGCCAGGCATTCATAACGTCCAGAGTTGCTCCTGCAGCAGGCCTGTCCCCTAGCGGTGCTTCAACGACATAATTCTTCTATGCATCAATGAGGATAATCCTCAAGTTATAGACCTAGTCCACATCATTGCTACTAACATCTTTCAACTTAGTTTTCTCTAGGAACATATCAAAAACATAGGGGAGCTATAACGCGAGCTATTGATCTACAACATAATTTGCAAATACTATCAGGACTAATATCATTATAAATTAAAGTTGAGTTAATCATATTACTTAAGAACTCCGACTTAGATAGACATCCCTCAAGTCAGATAAATGATCACGTGATCCATATCAACGAAACCATGTCCGATCATCATGTGAGATGGAGTAGTTTTCAACAGTGAACATCGTATGTTGATCATATCTACTACATGATTCACGCTCGACCTTTCGGTTTCCAGTGTTCCGAGGCCATGTATGTACATGCTAGGGTCGTCAAGTTTAACCCGAGTATTCTGCATGTGCAATACTGTCTTACACCCGTTGTATGTGAATGTAGAGCTTATCACACTTGATCATCATGTGGTGTCGACAAACTGTCACAACGGTGCATACTCAGGGAGAACACTTGTACCTTGAAATTTTGTAAGGGATCATCTTAGAATGCTACCGCAGTACTAAGAAAAATAATAAGCATAATAAGATAAACATCACATGCAATCAAAATATGTGACATGATATGGCCATCATCATCTTGTGCTTTTGATCTCCATCTCCAAAGCATCGTCATGATCTCCATCGTCACCGGCTTGACACCGTGATCTTCATCGTAGCGTCGTGGTCGTCTCGCCAACTATTTCTACTACTACTATCGCTAACTCATAGTGATAAAGTAAATCAATTACATGGCCTTCGTAATTCATACAACAAAGAGACAACCATATGGCTCCAGCCGGTTGCCGATAATTTACAAAACATGATCATCTCATACAATAACGTATAACTCATCACGTCTTGACCATATCACATCACAACATTCCCTGCAAAAACAAGTTAGGCGTCCTCTACTTTGTTGTCGCAAGTTTTACGTGGCTGCTACGGGCTTAGCAAGAACGATTTTTCATCAAGTGTGTTGTTTTAACCTTCACAAGGACCGGCCGTAGTCACACTCGATTCAACTAAAGTTGGAGAAACAAACACCCACTAGCCACCTGTGTACAAAGCACGACGGTAGAACCAGTCTCATGAACGCGGTCACGTAATGTCGGTCTAGGCTGCTTCATCCAACAATACCGCCGAATCAAAGTATGTCATGCTGGTAAGCAGTATGACTATTATCTCCCACAACTCCTTGTGTTCTACTCATGCATATCATCTACGCATAGACCTGGCTCATGATGCCACTGTTGGGGAACGTAGTATTTCAAGAAATTGCCTACGATCACGCAAGAACTATCTAGGAGAAGCATAGCAACGAGCGGAGAGAGTGTGTCCACGTACCCTCATAGACCGAAAGCGGAAGCGTTTAGTGGGGGTCAGTGGCGAGAGCGTTTGTGAAGAAGTACACTCCTGCAGGGTTATAAATGATCTATTCGAATAGTTGCGTCTACGGTAAAGGACCTCTGGGTTGCGTGTATAGTTCATAGACAAGTGAAAGTGGATACTCTAAAATGCGCAAGAAGCGTGAGTGCTATGGATGGCCTTCTCTTAGGGAGACAGGAGCGGATCCATAGTGGTGTATTGATATGGTGAATATGTGGACTCCTATGTGCCACCTCAAAGGAGTTACTAGCAGTCGTAGTATAGGATAGCCACTGAGTCAAAGCTGGCTTGCTGTAGGTAAACTCCACTACCCCTTTGTTGATATTGATGCATATGTAGCTAGTTCTGATGTAAGTCTTGCTGAGTACCTTTGTACTCACGTTTGCTTAATTTATGTTTTTGCAGAGAGACCTCAGTCTCACTAGTGGTTCCACGTGGACTTCGACGTTGAGCTTGTTACCTCAGCTACGATCTTGTACCCTTGGGAGGGTCTAGTAGATAGTCAGGCTTCACAGCCTTTTTCATTTGTAGTTGTCTGTACCCAAACATGTTATGCTTCTGTTGCTTGTATGCTCTGTATGTTGGGTCATGAGACCCATGTTTGTAATAGCTGGCTCCTGGGATCCTAATGAATAAATACTTTATAGAGTTTTGTTGTGATGCCATGTTGTATTTGCACATATCGAGCATATTGCGTGTATGTTATTGAAATGCTTGGTATGTGTGGGATCTGCCACCTAGTTGTTTACGCTTGGTAGCATATCTTATGGGGAAATGCCTCCTAGTGCTTTGATACGTCTCCAACGTATCTACTTTTCCAAAACCTTTTGCCCTTGTTTTGGACTCTAACTTGCATGATTTGAATGGAACTAACCCGGACTGACGTTGTTTTCAACAGAACTGCCATGGTGTTGTTTTTGTGCAGAATAAAAAGTTCTCGGAATCGCCTGAAAATCAACGGAGAATTATTTCGGAAAATATAAAAACTACCTGCAAGAAGATCCACACCAGGGGGCCTAGGGCCCGTCCACGAGGGTGGGGGCGCCCCCCTTCCCATGGCGCCCCCTGCCTCGTGGCCCCCTGGTGCTCCACCGACGTACCCCCAGATCCTATATCTTCACGTTCAGGGAGAAAAAAATCAAGGAGAAGGAATTATCGCGTTTCACGAGACGGAGCCGCCGCCAAGCCCTAATCTCTCTCGGGAGGGCTGATCTGGAGTCCGTTCGGGGCTCCGGAGAGTGGAGATCGTCGCCATCGTCATCATCAACCTTCCTCCATCACCAATTCCATGATGCTCACCACCGTGTGTGAGTAATTCCATCGTAGGCTTGCTGGACGGTGATGGGTTGGATGGGATCTATCATGTAATCGAGTTAGTTTTGTTAGGGTTTGATCCCTAGTATCCACTATGTTCTGAGATTGATGTTGCTATGACTTTGCAATGCTTAATGCTTGTCACTAGGGCCTGAGTGCCATGATTTCAGATCTGAACCTATTATGTTTTCATGAATATATGTGTGTTCTTGATCCTATCTTGCAAGTCTATAGTCACCTACTATGTGTTATGATCCGGCAACTCCGAAGTGACAATAATCGGGACCACTCCCGGTGATGACCATAGTTTTAGGAGTTCATGTATTCACTATGTGTTAATGCTTTGGTCTGGTACTCTATTAAAAGGAGGCCTTAATATCCCTTAGTTTCCAATAGGACCCCGCTGCCACGGGAGGGTAGGACAAAACATGTCATGCAAGTTCTTATTATAAGCACGTATGACTATATTCGGAATACATGCCTACGTTGCATTGATGAACTGGAGCTAGTTGTGTGTCACCCTAGGTTATAGCTTCTACATGATGAATTGCATCCGACATAATTTCCCATCACCGATCCAATGCCTACGAGCTTTACCTATATTGCTAGTTGCTATTTACTTCTCTGTTGCTACTATCACAAAAACTACAAAAACACTATCGTTACTTTTATTGCTGCTACCGCCACTATCATATTACTTTGCTACTAAACTATCTTGCTGCATATACTAAGTTTCCAGGTGTGGTTGAATTGACAACTCAGCTGCTAATACTTAAGAGTATTCTTTGGCTCCCCTTGTGTCGAATCAACAAATTTGGGTTGAATACTTTACCCTCGAAAACTGTTGCGATCCCCTACACTTGTGGGTTATCAAGACTATTTTCTGGCGGAGTTGCCGGGGAGCATAGCTCTATTCTTTAAGTCACTTGGGATTTATATTTGTTGATCACTATGAACAATTTGAAGGACTCAAAAACCAAGATCTTACCCTCAACTACGAGGGGAGGTAAGGAACTGCCATCTAGCTCTACACTTGATTCTCCTTCTGTTATGAGTAAACTTGTGACACCTACTCCTGCTATTGAATCTGATATGTCGTATGTTCTTGATGATGCTACTTCAGCTATGTACGATGAAACTACTTCTATGCCTGATATTGTGCCACTAGGTGAATTTCTAGATGAACAAATTGCTAGGTTAGGGAGAGTGCAAATGTTGAAACTGATGATATTTATGAAAGTGATGATGAAACTACTCCCAATAGATATGAATTGCCTGTTGTGCCTGAGGGTTATGTTATGGACGAAGAAATTGCTAGAAAATTTCTTGCTTGTAATGATAGATATGATCTTAAGAAGTTACTAGTTAAGCTGAAAGAAAAGTCCTTGAATGCTAGAATGAAACATGACCCTGCTTTAGCTACTTCATCTATCTGTGTTACTGATAAGGACTATGAATTCTTTGTTGATCCTGAGTTAATTACTTTGGTTGAATCTGATCCTTTCTATGGCTATGAGTCTGAAACTGTTGTGACAAATCTTACTAAGTTGAATGATATAGCCACCCTGTTTACCAACGATGAAAAGATTCGTTACTACAATATCCTTAAGTTGTTTTCATTCTTGTTAAAGGGTGATGCTAATACATGGTTTAATTCTCTTGATCCTGGTTGTGCGTAGTCCCCAGGATATGATGTATTACTTCTCTGCTAAATATTTTCCCGCTCATAAGAAACAAGCTGCCTTACGGGAAATATATAACTGTGCTCAAACTAAAGAAGAGAGTCTCCCACAAGCTTGGGGGAGGCTTCTCCAGTTACTTAATGCTTTGCCCGATCATCCTCTTGAAATGCATGATATACCTGATGTCTTTTATAATGGACTAACCGATGCTTCCGGAGACCACCTGGATAGTTGTGTTGGTTGTGTTTAGGGAAAGAACAGTTGAACATGCTGAATTACTATTAAATAATATGCTAGCCAATGAAAATAATTGGACACTTCCTGAACCAGCCCCTAAGCCAACTCCGAAGAAAAGAGGTGTTCTATTTATCAGTCCGGAAGATATGCAAGAGGCAAAGAAATCTATGAAAAAAAATGTATTAAAGCTGAAGATGTTAAGAATTTACCGCCTATTGAAGAAATACATGGTCTTGATAACCCGACACAAGTAGTAAAGGTAAATTCTCTTTATAGATTTGATGAAGGTGATATTCTTCGTTATAAGTCTGCTAGCCAATGCTTAGATGAATTTGACAATTTATTGTGAAACAAGAAAACTTCAATGCTTATGTTGGTAGAAAATTACAACACAATGCTTATATGATTGAACGCTTGAGTGATTATCTGTCTAGAGCTAAAGGTGAACTGAAACTCATTAGTATACATGCTTCTATGGTCACCACTCAAGTAGAACAAGTACTTGAGGCTCAGAATGATTTGCTCAATGAATTAAATAGTAAGAATAATGACTATGCTGTTAGAGTTGCAACTAGAGGTGGTAAAATGACTTAGGAACCTCTGTATCCTGAAGGCCACCCTAAGAGAATTGAGCAAGATTCTCAGAGAGCTAATTTAGATGCGCCTAGTTCTTCTAAGAAGAAGAAAAAGAAAAATGATAGGACTTTGCATGCTTCTAGTGAACCTGTAGCTGACACACCTGAGAATCCTAATGATATATCTGTTTCTGATGCTGAGACACAATCTGGTAATGAACATGAACCTAGTGATAATATTAATAATGATTTTCACGCTGATGCTCAACCTAGCAATGATAATGATGTAGAGACTGAACCTGTTGTTGATCTTGATAACCCACAATCAAAGAATCAACATTATGATAAGAGAGACTTTGTTGCTAGGAAGCACGGTAGGGAAAGAGAACCATGGGTATGGAAACCCATGCATTTTCCTCCGAAACCATCCAAGAAAAAGGATGATGAGGATTTTGAGCGCTTTGCTGAAATGATTAGACCTATCTTTTTACGTATGCGTTTGACTGATGTGCTTAAAACAGATCCTTGTGCTAAGTATATGAAATATATTATTACCAACAAAAGAATGATACCTGAAGTAGAAATTTCCACCATGCTTGCCAATTACACTTTTGAGGGTGGAATGCCTAAGAAATTAGGAGATCCAGGAGTACCTACTATACCTTGCTCCATTAAGAGAAACTATGTTAAAACTGCCTTGTGTGATCTTGGAGCCGGTGCTAGTGTTATGCCTCTCTCTTTATATCGTAGACTTGACTTGAGTAAGTTGACACCTATTGAAATATCTTTGCAAATGGCTGATAAATCAACTGCTATACCTGTCGGTATTTGTGAGGATGTGCCTGTCGTAGTTGCAAATGTTACTATTCTAACAGACTTTGTTATACTTGATATTCCCGAGGACGATAGTATGTCTATTATTCTTGGAAGACCCTTTTTGAATACTGCAGGGGCTGTTATTGATTGCAACAAAGGCAATGTCACTTTTCATGTCAATGGTAATGAGCATACGGTACACTATCCGAGGAAACAACCTCAGGTCCACAGTATCAATTATATTGGAAAAACTTCGACTATTACTATTGGAGGTTTTGAGTTTCCTATTCCTACTATCAAGAAGGCATATGACATTCTTATTGTTGGGGACATACATATCCCCATTGAGGTAATCTAGTGTTATTCGAAAATTCTCCTGTTTCATGTTACTCGGAAATATTTTATTAACAAGACCTGATCAACCTTGTTAATGGATTCCTTTTGATTGGCATGGGATAGGTGAATCTAGATAGCACAACCTTCTGTACCCTCCTTTTACTTTCTGTTAATTAGGATAAATAAAGCAAAAATAGTATTTTTTTTCTGTTTCCAGACTTATCCGGGCAATAATAAAAAAATATCCCGAAAATAAAAGTTCTCCAAATGCCATGAAAATGAAATATGATTTTTTCTAGAATATTTAAGAAAATATGGCACTGAACACACATCGAGGGGAGCCAACACGTGGCCACGAGGGTCCAGGGCACGCCCCCTTGCCTCGTGGGCCCCACGTGGCCCCCTCCACTTATTCATGTACCCATGCTCTTCTTCTTTCTCCCAAAAAAAATCCCCAACCAGCTCAAACCCGAGTTCTAGCTCATCTTGCTGCCATTTTCGATCTCCTTGCTCAAAGCACCATTCGCAAAACTGTTTGGGGAGATTGTTCCTTGGTATGTGACTCCTCCATTGGTCCAATTACTTTTTGTTCTAGTGCTTTATTTGTTGCAAATTTATGCTGCTGTGGTGACCTTGTTCTTGAGCTTGCATGTCAAATTTTCTTGGTCCCAAGTAGTTATAATGCATGATATAGCCTCTAGGCACTAGTAGGAGTTGTTGCTATCAATCTTATTGAGTTTGGTTAACTTTTATTTTGAAGTTACTAAAAATTTCAGAAATTTTCAGAAAAGGAAAATGTTAAAGAGATTGTTGAGGGGCTCCTCCAGCAAGAGCTGAGAGGAGAAGACGAAAGAAGAAAATAAGAAGCCCAAGTATAATATTCCTCGTATGGCGGAAGTTCGACCGTGCGAATGGCCTTGTAATAACTTCATGATGTCCGCCGGTTTTTACGAAGACTTTTATTGGCTGGCAAATAATGCAGGCCTCACCGACTTCCTCAACGACCAAAAAGAACAGTATCTCTTACTCACCAATATTTTCATGCAACGTTTTTATTTTCATTCTAGGAAAATACCACCTATGGTGGAGTTTTGCTTATATGATGTGGTTAAGGAGATATCACTTTTAGATTTTTGTGAAATATGCAAAGTACCCTTCAGAGGTAGACTTGATGAACCACGTCGTGAAGACGTTGAAGGGTTTATTGATATGATAGCTGTAGGGGAAACTAGACAAGTTTCAGGGGCAAGAATCACTAGTATACACTTCCCTGTTCTACGCTACTTTGCTTTATTTGCTAGTAGATGTTCAATTGGTCGCTCGAATAGTGGGAATCTCAGTGCCCCTGATATTATCATTTTACGCCATGCTTTGTTTCAAGACACACCTTTTAGCTTGGGCGCCGTCATTGCCAAATGATTGAGTCTAAACCGCTCAAAGGAGCCTGTTTTTGGAGGCATCTTTGCTTCTCACCTTGCTGAATATTTTAATATACCTATTAGGCATCATGAGAAGGAAGAAAAATTGCTTGCCCCTGTTTATCTAGACTACAAGAGCATGGTAGCTCATGATTTTATTGTTAAAGACAAGAATATGCAGCTTAATTATAAATTAAGGTTTGATGAAATATACTGTGAAATTGTTACCTTGCCTGCACCATCTTTGTTTGATCTGTCTACAGGCGTATTCCTCATCACATCAGATGCCTTCTACAAGTACCAAGGCCAAGCACAAGCTTCAGAGCCTGAGCCGGAGCCACCACTTGATCCTTCTCGTCAATCTGTTTATGGGTGGGAGCTGGATGAGCTCGCCAACCAGTGGCACCCCGATGATGCATCTCAGTACACTAGAGGGAGTGGCTTTGATCCGTGGCCATAGACTAACTTAGGCCAAAAGCCTAAGCTTGGGGGAGTACGTGTTTCTCACCGGCTTACATTCATGTTCACACTTATTCTAGTTGTCGGTGCTCACACTCTTTCACTGTACCATCCATGCTTAGTTTTTATTTCCTTTTCTTAGTCTTTATCTTGTGTGCTAGAAAAACCCAGAAAACAAAAAAATAATATTAGTTGTAGCTTCTAGCTAGTTTACTTTCTTTGCTTGTAGTAGTAGCTATTAGAAGAAAACCCAAAACTATTTTTCTTTCTTCTTTTGCTTGTTGGGAGCTTTCCCGTGTAAATAGTTTCTTTTCTTTTCTTTGGGGGTTAAGAGTGGAAGACCATGATTAAATTGCTTAGTGGCTCTCATATGCTTTGTTGTTGATTTAACCTTGAGCCATATTAGCTTGTCTTCTCTCTTGTATTAAGGGTCTGCAGATTCCAGCTTAGTCCAATGCACGTGCACTATTATTATTATACGCACCGTTCGGTCGTGCGAGTGAAAGGCAATAAGGATGATATATGATGAACTAATTGAGATGAGAAAAGCTGGTATGAACTCGACCTCTCTTGTTTTTGTAAATATGATGGCTCGTCATTCCTGATTCAGCTTGTTATGAATGAAACATGCTTGCAATGACAATTAGAGATCATAGCTGCTTATGCCATGCTTAATTAGCTGAGAGTTTATAATGGTCTATCTTGCATGCCAACATGATATTAAAATGGTTGTGATGTGGTATGATGGGTGGTATCCTCCATTGAACGATTTAAGTGATCTGACTTGGCACATGTTCACGCATGTAGTTGAAACAAATCAACATAGCCTTTACGATATTTATGTTCATGGTGATTTGTATCCTACTCATGCTTGCATTCATTGTTGATTAATTTTAATGCATGTTCATGACTGTTGTTGCTCTCTAGCTGGTCGCTTCCCAGTCTCTTTCTAGCCTTCACCTGTACTAAGCGGGAATACTGCTTGTGCATCCACTTCCATAAACCCCAAAGTTATTCCACATGAGTCCACTATACCTTCCTATATGCGGTATTTACTTGCCGTTCCAAGTAAATATGTATGTGCCAAACTCTAAACCTTCAAATGAAATTCTGTTTTGTATGCTCGAACAGCTCATGTATCAACTAGGGTTGTCTATATCTTCCATGCTAGGTGGGTTATTCACACGATGAGTGGGCTCCGCTCATCATTCATGAGAATATGGCTGGTAATCGGGATGCCCAGTCCCATGCTCAAAATCATAATATTTAAACAAAACTCCCCCAGGGCTGTTGCTAGTTTGGACGATACCCGTTGTTTCGGGCTAGCCGTGGAGTGTGCTTGTTGGTGGTTGGGGGAGTATAAACTTTACCATTCTGTTTGGCAACCGCCTATAATGTGCGTAGCATGGGAGATATCGAGATTCTTGGTTGTTATGTTGAGAATGAAAGTATACCGCTCAAAATGTTATTCATCTCTATTTAAAAATCGAGCTCTGGCACCTCTACAAATCCCTGCTTCCCTCTGCGAATGGCCTATCTATTTACTTTTATGCAGAGTCATCATCCTCTTATCAAAGAGCACCAGTAGGAGAGCACCTCTGTCGTTGCATTTATTACTATTAATTTGCATTGAGTATGATCATGACTGGATCTCTTTTACCATGAATTACAATGTCTAGTCAGTTCTTGATCTTTAAAGGTGCTCTTCATTTATGTTTTGCGGTCTCAGAAAGGGCTAGCGAGATACCATCTTGTTATATCATATCATGGTTGTTTTGAGAAAGTGTTGTCATCCGAGGTTTATTATTATTGCTCGCTAGTTGATTATGCCATTGATGTGAGTAGTCTTGAGACCTGAAAGTTATTATGAATATGGTTAGTTCATGATCTTGTTGAAAACCTGAATGCTAGCTTACATATTTACAACAACAAGAGCAAACAGGGTTTGTCAAAGTTTTTCTTTATCACTTTCAGTTTATCAACTAAATTGCCCGAGGACAAGCAAAGGTTTAAGCTCGGGGGAGTTGATACGTCTCCAACGTATCTACTTTTCCAAACCCTTTTGCCCTTGTTTTGGACTCTAACTTGCATGATTTGAATGGAACTAACCCAGACTGACGTTGTTTTCAGCAGAACTGCCATAGTGTTGTTTTTGTGCAGAATAAAAAGTTCTCGGAATCGCCTGAAAATCAAATGAGAATTATTTAGGAAAATATAAAAAATACCTGCAAGAAGATCCACACCAGGGGCCCCAGGGCTTGTCCACGAGGGTGGGGGGCGCGCCCCTTGCCCAGGGCGCGCCCCTGCCTCGTGGGCCCCTTGGTGCTCCACAGACATACCCCCAGATCCTATATCTTCACGTTCGGGGAGAAAAAAATCAAGGAGAAGGAATTATCGCGTTTCAGGAGACGGAGCCGCCGCCAAGCCCTAATCTCTCTCGGGAGGGCTGATCTGGAGTCCGTTCGGGGCTCCGGAGAGTGGAGATCGTCGCCATCGTTATCATCAACCTTCCTCCATCACCAATTCCATGATGCTCACCACCGTGTGTGAGTAATTCCATCGTAGTTTTGCTGGACGGTGATGGGTTGGATGGGATCTATGATGTAATCGAGTTAGTTTTGTTAGGGTTTGATCCCTAGTATCCACTATGTTCTGCGATTGATGTTGCTATGACTTTGCAATTCTTAATGCTTGTCACTAGGGCCCGAGTGCCATGATTTCAGATCTGTACCTATTATGTTTTCATGAATATATGTGTGTTCTTGATCCTATCTTTCAAGTCTATAGTCACCTACTATGTGTTATGATCCGGCAACCCCGAAATGACAATAATCGGGACCACTCCCGGTGTTGACCATAGTTTGAGGAGTTCATGTATTCACTATGTGTTAATGCTTTGGTCCGGTACTCTATTAAAAGGAGGCCTTAATATCCCTTAGTTTCCAATAGGACCCCGCTGCCACGGGAGGGCAGGACAAAAGATGTCATGCAAGTTCTTTTCAAAAGCACGTATGACTATATTTGGAATACATGCCTACATTGCATTGATGACCTATAGCTAGTTCCGTGTCACCCTAGGTTATAACTTCTACATGATGAATTGCATCCGACATAATTTCCCATCACTGATCCGATGCCTATGAGCTTTACCTATATTGCTAGTTGCTATTTACTCTTCCGTTGCTACTATCACAAAAACTACAAAAACACTATCGTTACTTTTATTTCTGCTCCCGCCACTATCATATTACTTTGCTACTAAACTATCTTGCTATAGATACTAAGTTTCCAGGTGTGGTTGAATTGACAACTCAACTGCTAATACTTAAGAGTATTCTTTGGCTCCCCTTGTGTCGAATTAACAAATTTGGGTTGAATAGTTTACCCTCAAAAACTGTTGCGATCCCCTACACTTGTGGGTTATCATGCTTCCACTGAGCCTTGGTAGCTTGCTACTGCTCCGTAACACATGGATTGACTGACATGTGTCCTTCCTTGCTCCTGTGTCTGTTCCCTCTGGGAAAATGTCACGCGGTGTATACCGGAGTCCTGTTTGCTTGCTACAGCCCGACAACACTCGCTGCTGACCGACACGTGCATTGTTGGGTCATGTATGTCTGTCCCTGTAATTTAGCACCAATTTTGGTTTATAACTAGTCATGTCGACCCGGGTTCTCTGTCATATGGATGCTAGCGACACTATCATATACGTGAGCCAAAATGCACAAACGGTCCCAGGCCAGCTAAGGTGGCACCCGTGGGGATACCGTGCGTGACGCCGCAAAGTGATATGATGTGTTACATGCTAGACTGGTGTGACTTAGGATTGGGGCCCCGACAGCTTTGGTATCAGAGCCTGACTGCCTATAGGATTGCCAAGCCAAACTGGTCGAAGTCGAGTCTAGAAAATATTTAGTTATACAAGGGAATTGATTGTGGAAAGGAACGTAAGGCTCTTTTTACTCCTTTACCTTATGTCCTTCTGATCTGAGTCACCTTCTTTTCTACGGGGATTAAGAACTAGGCTTCTCATCAATTTATCAGGATCACGTTAATGATGGATTCAACTCTCATTTTAGTTTCAAGTACTTTGGTTTGTTAAACATTTGGTCTCAGAACCTTGACATTATGATATTGAGTGGTTATACTATCATTTGCATGAGTCTCAAAATCCCTTTTTGAGCAATTACAGCCGTTATCCTGTCTGAGTCATTCCAGGTTTCTAAAATAGTCTGGTGCATTTGCAAATCTTTCCTCCCTGTTCTTAATGTACCTTTTGGCCAGATTAACCACACTAGTCGATATATTGAGGTACTCCGTTGCCTCGACATAGTTGTTGAAGCTATGAGGAAACTAGGACATCATAGATAGTCACCGAGTAACCCCAACCTTGTGTTGTGCTCTCAGTGTGACGATTCTGGCGACCCTTTTCAAAAGCATCTCGTGATGCCATTTGGTTAGTAGGTATTCCACTCCTGGGTTCTTGAACCCGAGATTCACCCTACTTACTTCATGTTGATAGTGTTGCTCGTTCCTTCAGGATATTAGTAACCTTTGTAATAGTCCTCGAGGTCCGTGGTATTTCCTTCTTCCAAATACCATGAACTGCAAATGGCAGAAGTTATTTTGAACCAAAAGATCGCAACCAAAGTGCTCTTGATGAGTTCTCCGTTATATTGTGAATCTGCCAGTTCTATGTTTCTGCATGGGTTATTTGGAAGAAATGTTGAGCTTTACTCGACATACTAATCTATGCATCCACAACTTATGTAGCGACCATGATCCGAATGGACCGAAGTCTCTGTGTTTTGTGTCATCCCTGGATTGGTAATGTTGACACACACAATACTCGAAGGATTTATTACAGAGTGGCAATCACACACTTATTACATCGAATGTCTCAAATGAGAACTTATTACAAAAGTCTATGGCATAAGGCCATCTAACAAAAATAACAGCGGAAGGCTTGGAAGTTAAGTGAGTCCATCAACTCCAACGGCATAGTCGAGTGCGTGACAAACGACCTAGCATGTTTTACTCCTCGTCTGAAAAGTCTGCAACGTAACATGTTGCAGGCCGAAACGGGTCAACACATGGAATATGCTGGCAAGATAACACAGTAGAGCAAGTAACAGAAATAAAGGCTAACACTATATGCATATTTGGCTGGTGGAGGCTCCAAGGTTAAAGTTTTTGCATAAAGCCAATTTTTCCCTACAACAAAGGAATAACTTTTATTTTAACTATCATGGTAGTTGAAACATCATTGAGAAGGTACCTCCAACTCAATCCCAATTAAAGTAGTCATCATTAACCCAACAAATTTATTTTAGAGTGATGAGATCAACCAATAATTCATGTACCAGATACTCAAGATTGTCCATATTCGGGGACACGGCTAATTATGATTAGTTTGTACACTCTGCAGAGGTTTGCGCACTTTTCCCCACAAGACTCGATCTCCTCCATTGGATTTCTCGCACTACATGGTGTCTGAGAAACGGATGACCGAGACACAGTCTTTCAGAAGCATTTACTCTTTACACCGGGTGGACCGGTACACCTACTTTCCCATACATCTCCTAGTCCACCACTGAAAGAGCTCACACAACTTACTCATACTATGCCAGAGCCCATAATGGCATTGTGGCTGCACAGGGAAGTTTCTAGCATGAATAGTTTTAAGATCCCTTTGAGCCTGGGTGGCATTTCATAGGATAATCACACGGTTCCTCTAGGATTTCCTAGGACAACACTGGATTCTCCAGGTGCCCTGCAACCAATCCACCCAGATGTGTATTCAAGTAGCCACCTTAAGTTGAACCATTAATGAACAACTCACATCTGTCATGTATTCTCTCCAACCCAAACCATGTCTACGAGCATAGCATGGCAACCTAAGCATAACGTAGAAGTAACTCCCAGGGGTTTGAAAATAATGCAGGTAATAGGTTCTACCTCAATCTACTTCCCAGACCCACAAATTAAGAGATCCTACTCATGAAATGTGTGAGGGTTTGATCTAATGCTTAAAAAGTGGGTAATAAAGGGGTATGATCAAAGTGTTACTTGCCTTGCTGATGATTCGCAAAACCTAGAGACTCGTAGTAGCACGCTTCGCACTCCGGGAATTCTATCGCAAGCAAACAGTAGCATACATAAGCAATCAAGAAAAGATGCAGAGGAAAAACTCCAAACAAGAAGATCTAACCAGAAAGTTCAACGTAAGAACTCCGGTTTGCAAAAAGAATCAAATCAAACGGAGCAACGAAACTCAAACTGCGAAAGAAACAAGATCCGTTTACTAGATTGGTCTAAGGTCAAATTCTACACTAGCAAAACCTTGTTCAAGTTGGTTAAACGGAAAGAGGGATTCGAGACGAAGATCTGGGCGTTTGAATCGCCTGATGCCGACTCTCGAGCGAAAAGAAAAACTAAAAACAAGATCAGGGCAGAAATCGCGATCGAAAATAATCGCGGAAAAAGCCCCGAAAAAGAAAACTGACGATCAGGCTAACGAACGAACGTTCGTTGACTGTGACTAACGGGCGAAAAGCGTTCGTTAAAACAAACGTTCGGACGAACGTCCGCTAACTAACTAAACCGGAAAAAATAAACCGATCTATTAACAAAAATAGATCTAGGGTATTTTCTAAAAAAATCGAATGGTCTAAACAAAAAAACCAGCTGTTACCTTAATGGGTCGGGCGGCGGGTGGAGGAGCTGGTTGCGGGCGGCAACGGCATCGGCGGCGGCGGCTACAGGTGCGGCGACGGCTGCAGCGGCGGCGGCGGCAACAGCGGCGGTGGCTAGCGGCGACGACAGCAGTAGGTAGCGGCGGCGGAGCTCGGCTGCGGCGGCGGGCGACGCAGGCGGCGGGCTCGGCGGCGGTGGTGCAGGCGAAAGGGGGGCGGCTTATAAAGAGGCAGGGGGCGGCGACTTGGGGAAGGGGGAAAGGTGGCGGCGGGGCGTGGCCGAGTCGGCCACGGCGGGAGGCGGGCACGGCCGGGACTCCGGTCGGAGTCGGAGGTGATAGCGGCGCTGGGCTTCGGCCTAGTCGGTCCGACTCACTTTTTTTTAATTATCCTGGCGCAGAAAATCTCAGAAATAAAATACTAAACGGAGACGAAAAATTCCGAAATAAATTTTCACCGTCCTCTAATAAAATGTAGGACAAAGTGAACATTTTTCCCGGACCTAAATGCAATTTGAAAAACGTGCATTTTTCCCTATGCAAATAAAATCGCAAATAAAATCCGAAAAAAAATCCAAAAGTGATTTTAATATTTTTCCTCCAATATTTCTTTTATTTTAGAAAAGTCATATTATCTCCGCTCATATACTTTATTAAGAAATATTTTTAGGAGAGAAAAACTATTAAAACCAAAGTGATCCCCGTACCGGTATTTGAGAAACTCAAATACGAAAACGGTAGAATTCCCAACTCTCTCCGAGGGTCCTTGAGTTGCTTAGAATTTTCGTGGATCGCAATGCACAAATGCAATAAAATATGCAATGCAATATGATCTATGTATAACATTCCAAATTGAAAATTTGGGATGTTACAAACCTACCCCCTTAGAATGAATCTCGCCCTCGAGATTCGGTTTGGCTAGAGAACATGTGGGGGTGGTCCTTGCGTAGATCGTCCTCTCGTTCCCAAGTGGCTTCGTCTTCGGTGTGGTGACTCCACTGAACTTTGCAAAACTTGATAACCTTGCTGTGGGTGACTCTGCTTGAAAACTCGAGGATCTTGACGGGTTTCTCCTCGTAAGTCAGATCACTATCCAACTGAATTGCTTCCAAGGGTACTGTGTCTCTTAAAGGAATATCGGCCATCTCTGCATGGCACTTCTTAAGCTGAGAAACTTGAAACACGTCGTGAACTCCTGATAATCCTTCGGGTAACTCCAACTTATAGGCAACCTCTCCCATGCTTTCCAAAACACGGTACGGTCCCACAAATCTCGGGGCTAACTTTCCCTTAACTCCGAAACGTTTAACTCCTCGCAGAGGCGACATTCTCAGGTACGCTCTGTCTCCAATTTCATAGACTACTTCCTTGCGCTTCGAGTCTGCATAACTCTTCTGCCTGGACTGAGCTACCTTCAGTCTATCTCGAATCAACTTAACCTTCTCTTCTGACTCTTTAATCAGATCTAGTCCAAACAACTGACGGTCTCCAACTTCATCCCACATCAACGGCGTTCGGCATCTCCTTCCGTACAATGCTTCGAACGGTGCCATCTTCAAACTGGCATGGTAATTGTTGTTGTACGAGAACTCCGCCTAGGGCAAGTTGTCGTCCCAACTAGATCCATAGTCTAGCGCACACGCTCTCAACAAGTCCTCCATAATCTGATTGACTCTCTCGATCTGCCGTCGGTCTGCGGGTGAAAAGCTGTACTGAATTCCAGCCTCATTCCCAAAGTTTGGTGTAGCTGATGCCAAAACTTTGAGGTGAACTGTGTTCCTCTATTTGATACAATGGTCCTCGGAACTCCGTGTAGACATACGATCCTGGTCATGTATATCTTGGCCAACTTTGCACTGGTATACGTGGTTTTCATGGGGATAAAGTGGGCTACTTTGGTCAAGCGATCCGCTACTACCCAAGTTGAGTCATATCCCGATCAGGTCCTGGGTAATACGGTGATAAAGTCCATGCCAAGCTTATCCCACTTCCATTCGGGTATCGACATAGGCTGTAGTAATCCTGCTGGCTTCTGATGTTCCGCCTTTACTCTCTGGCATACATCACAAACTGCTACATACTTGGCAATATCCTTCTTCATTCCCGTCCACCAGAAACGTTCCTTCAAATCCAAATACATCTTAGTGTTTCCAGGGTGTATCGAGTATGGCGAATCATGTGCTTCCTGTAGTATCAATTTCCTGATCTCGGGGTTGTTGGGCACATAGATTCGATCCACAAACCACAAGGTGTCGTGTTCGTCCTCACGAAAACCCTTAGCTTTTCCTTCACTCATCTTCTCCTTGATATCAGCAATCTCTTTGTCATCCTTCTGGGCTTCTCGTATCTATCCCAACAATGTTGACTGAACCTCCAAGGTTGCAACGAAACCTCTAGGAACTATCTCCAAACGAAGTTCCCTGAGATCTTCTACTAACTCCTTTGGCAATCCTCCCTTCACCAGGGTATTTGCATAACTCTTCCGGCTCAAAGCGTCTGCAACGACATTGGCCTTTCTGGGGTGATAGTGCAGCTTCATATCATAATCCTTTATAAGCTGCAACCATCTCCTCTGTCTGAGCTTCAGCTCCTTCTGAGTGAAAATGTACTTCAAACTCTTGTGATCCGTGTACACATCACAACGATTTCCAATAAGGAAATGTCTCCAAGTTTTGAGCGCATGCACAACTGCTGCTAGCTCCAAATCATGCGTTGCATAATTCAACTCGTGCGGTCGAAGCTGACAAGATGCGTAAGAAACAACTCTTCCATCCTGCATGAGTACTCCTCCAAGTCCTAAGCGTGAAGCGTCGCAATAAACTTGGAAATCCTTGTTTATATCTGGCAAGATCAGCACTGGGGCTGTCGTCAACCGTTTCTTCAACTCCTGGAAACTTTCTTCACGCTCTTTAGTCCAATGAAACCTTGTCTCTTTCTTCAACAATGTCGTCATCGGCTTTGCAATCTTGGAGAAATTCTCTATGAATCTCCGGTAATAACCCACGAGTCCAAGAAAACTGTGGATCTCTCCAACTGAAGTGGGTGCCAACCACTCAGTGACTGCCCGCACTTTGATGGGGTCCACTGCTATACCTTCTCCTGATATAACATGCCCTAAGAATCCAACTTCCTTCAACCAAAACTCGCATTTGCTAAACTTGGCGTACAAATGATGTTCTCTGAGCTTCTCCAGTACCAAACGCAAATGCTCCGTGTGTTCCTCTTTGTTCTTCGAGTACACCAAGATATCATCAATGAATACCACGACAAACTTATCCAAGAACTCCATGAACACCTTATTCATCATACTCATGAAATAGGCAGGGGCGTTAGTCAATCCAAATGACATAACAATATACTCATATAGTCCATACCTTGTGGTGAAGGCTGTCTTAGGGATATCCTTCTCTCGGATCTTCAACTGGTGGTATCCTGATCGTAGATCGATCTTGGAGAATACTTTAGCTCCTTGAAGTTGGTCGAACAAATCATTGATCATCGGCAGCGGGTAGTTATTCTTAATCGTCACTTCATTCAGTGCCCGATAATCAACGACCATCCTTAAAGATCCATCCTTCTTCTCGACCAAAAGCACTGGGGCTCCCCAAGGTGATGAACTTCGTCGAATAAATCCTTTCTCCAATAACTCCTTAATCTGCTTCTTGATCTCCTCTAGATCATTTGCTGGCATTCGGCACGGTCTCTTCAATATTGGTCCGGTGCCAGGCAATAGCTCAATCAGAAACTCTATATCCGTATCCGGTGGCACGCCTGGTAGTTCCTCTGGAAATACATCCGGATAATCCTTTACTACGGGCACTTCCTCCTAAACAACTCCCGTGAGAGAATGTACTTGTGTCCTTTTTGGCGAATGCCTAGATACATACTTGATCCTTTTTCCCTCCGGGGTGGTAAGCAAAATTAACCTACTCGCACAATCAATGTTCCCTCCATACATCGATAGCCAATCCACACCTTGTATCACATCCAATCCTTGTGACTCCAAAACTATCAGGTCCGAGGGGAAAACATGTCGTCCAATGGTCAATGGTATCTGAAAACATCCTTGATGTGCCATATACTCTGCTCCTGGGGAATTTACTAACATGGGGGTCTTAAGGACTTGGGTGGGCAACTTATGTCTATTTACGAATCCCCTTGAAATGTATGAATGCGATGCACCAGTATCGGAAAGAACTGCTGCGGTAAATGACTTAACCAAAAACTTGCCGACAGCTGCATCTGGTTGCTCTTCCACCTCCTCCACGGTCACGTGGTTCACTTGTCCTTTGTTGAACGGGTTGGGTTTCTTCCCGGCGCTTCCATTGCCATTCCCATTCTTAGCTTCAGGGCACTCCGTGGCGTAGTGTCCATTCTTCCCGCACTTGAAACAGGTAACGTGACTTAAATCCCTCTTGGCGGGTGTGGATGGCGTAGAGCGGTTCTGCTTATTGTTTGCTCCATTCCCATTCCCATTCTTGGAGCCATTGTGGTTGTGAGAACTTCCTCCATTATGGGTGTGGCCTCCATGGTTATGGGTATATCCTCCCGAGTTCGGGGTGAAACGGGGCTTCTGCTGGGCTCCAGAATTATTCCTCCCTTGTCCATACTTCCTCTTGCGGCTCTTGATCAGCTGCTGCTTCCATTCAATCATAAGAGCCTTGTCTACCAACTCCTGGTAGTTGTTGAAGGTTGCCACCATCAACTGTACACTCATCTCATCATTCAGCCCTTCCATAAACCTCTCCTGCTTCGCGGCATCTCTGGCCACATCATCCGGGGCATAACGAGATAAGGTACTAAACTCATCTATGTACTGAGCCACTGTACGATTTCCTTGGCGCAAGTTGCAAAACTCTCACTTCTTCCTGCTCATGGATCCAGTTGAGACATGGGCAATGCGAAAAGCTTGCTGAAACTGATCCCAAGTGACATTGGCTATAGGGAAAGTGGCTGTGTAGTTCTCCCACCATGCTGCTGCTGGTCCAGCCAACAGATGTGCGACAAAACGCACCTTCTCAGCATCAGTGCAAATGGCGATGGTCAAATCTCTTCCAATCTTGCGCAGCCAGTCATCAACAACTATTGGTTCAATGCTGCTAGCAAACACCGGTGGTTGCAACCTTAGGAAACGTGTCAGGTTGTCCACTGGTGGTGGTGGTGGAGGGTTGTTGTTGTTGTTGTTGTGATTGTTCTGATTGTTCTGGACAAGAAGTTGCATCAACGTGTTCTGCTGCTGGATCAACTGAGTGAGCTCAGGGGGAAACTGAAATCCGGGCTCACGTCTCGGAGGCATCTGAGGGGTGTAGAGGGAAGAGATTAGAATAGAAATGAGGTCTAAGGGAAATTCACTACCCATATGCACATGAGACAAACACAATCATATCACACCAATCAATTTCAAACAAGGGCTTACAAAGCTTCTAACTAACGTTACAAAAGTGCTCTATAAACTACTTTATGGGGGAAAAACTACTAGTCATAGGGTGGTCATCTTGAAATTTTGATCGGCGGAAGATTCCATGATGTCTGCTCCAGCTTCATCTTCATAGTCTTCGTCACTATCATCAGGGTCTGAGTCCGTGTCGTCGATGATGATGTAGTCCTCAGAACGAATCTCCTTGGGTTCTTCTTCTTCTTCTTCTTCTCCTCCAGGTGCTGGATCTCGCATGAATACTCCTACCTTCCTTGTCAAGTCATCATTCTTATCCACAAGTATTGTCATCTCCTCCTCATATCCGTCGCGTGTAGACTTGAGTTCCTCTTCTATCTCCAAGTTCCTGGTTAGCGCCTTCTTCAAATCTATCATCCCTGCGCACATCTGGTGCTCCTATCGACGAATGTGTTGGTTTAACTCCTGGATGAACGCTGCAATGGACCTGTCCTTCCGGGTGCTGGTCATGCCCCATTGCTCGTCTCGGCGTCCACAGATCTGGTAGATAATTTCCTTTAGCTCCTGCTTGTAGACTTCACCAATACGTCCCATGGTAATGTGGGCTGCCATACTCTTGCCTAGGCTCCAGGTTGGTGCATCAAAAGAAAACTCTATTGGTTCAGTGGATGGTGAGAAGATCCTCCCGGGAATTTGAACTTGAATACTCCATCGCTCTTCTTCTGGTAAAGTGGCGGTGTAGGTCCCCGTGAAGCTTGGTATTCCAATGTTCAGGTACCTAGTGACTTCCTTCATGTGTCGTCCAAAAGGTGTGTCTTCATCTGGTTGAGTGAACTTGTTCCTTGGGTCCACCATCCTAAAGAGTAGAAAATGGAGAGGAGTCAGAAATGAGTAGAGAAGAGTGACCTAGGGTTTATCTTAGTGGTCGTGTCCTACAGTCAACATGTGCTCTGATACCATCTTGTAGCGACTTCGGTCCATTCGGATCGTGGTCGCTACAACTTAGAAAGATATATGTTCCTTTGAGTTGTCCCTCTTTAGTTGTTCTTTGACCTTCGTCTATCAATTGATTGTCAAGAGTATGCATGCATTCATTCATCAATGCCTATTATTCTTGTGGTCCGTCAAGTCATTCTATTCCAGAATGACTAGGAGAAACAAACTCCAATACCTCATCCATATCCAGGATTGGGTCAAAGTAGTTGTGCTCTGCAGATCAAATGCCAATCAAGCTTTTGCTCTACTCTATCCTAGAGTATTACCCCCTTTATGTCGAGAATATCATAGGAATTGCACAACCTCTTATGAATTCTTTCCATAGTGATACTTCTTGCCATAACTATTCATGCGTCGGTCCCCGTGTTATTGTAACCGGGATGCCAACAGATGCATTGTGATGTGTGAAATCAAAACTCCTACCAACCTCGTTGCTTGGTAGTTAAAGGACAGTAATTTCATTCTTAGCGTGTTGGTTATTGAATCACCATTCTAAGATTGATAGTGCTACCTAGTCCATTTTTCCGGTGCACTCTTCGGTCAATGGGTTAGGATTGTATCAATCTCTGGCTCTTTTGATCATATCGTCTTGCCCTGAAAAGCAAAATTGTTTCCGAGCTTAGTAACATATTGGTGGTTCGTGATTTTCCGAATATCTTCCCGGAAGTATCACCAGGTTATCCCCTGACCGCTATGTTGAGTTCGTGATCAAGTTGGTTTCTTGTAAACCACCCCTTCTCCAAGAATCCGTGTTGGATACCCCTGAGCTAGTTGGTTAAGCCAAACAACAACTTGGAGAGTTGGAGGATGAAAGCTTTACCTAGTTTAGTTCATTTTAAGGGATATCTTGCATGTGTGTTGAAGAAAGATGGTATTTTCATTGATTGACCCTCGTGACCAGTTAATGGACCTATCATCTTATCCAACCTTTAGTTCGAGTATGGGCTATCCTCAAATCAAATCAGAACCAACAATATTCGTAATGTTTTCTTACTCGTGGTTGTTTCCTTGAGCATACACCATTACATCTTTTGCTCTAACCAATGCTATCACCTTGTTGACATAGTTATGGAATTCCATCTTTACGAAATTTTTATGGATCGTTGTCGAGCCCATCGACAACATTTTTATCTTCTCCATGACTCTTGATGAACATATAGCTAGTGTTGGAAACTTTTGAAGGCATTTTCTTCGTGTTAGCTCATGAAGAATATGTTTGGTGTAAGAAGATACTTCCTCTAATTCATGTGTATTTGATGTAAGTTGCCACCATGAATTCGAGAAAGTTTGTTTTGCTTCCTCTGGAATCATGCCAAGTCAGTCATGCACATGTGCGGAGTATTATATGGTTTGGAGACTTGCAACCTTCATTCCATATGTATCCCTAGCACACCAAGCCACTGATTGACTTGTTCAAGAAAAAGAAGTTCAAGTGCTAATCTTGAAGGGCCCAGACGAACATGCACAAGACTTCGTTATCTTCAATTATGGTTTCCAACCTAAACTCGGTAGTGTTTCATTATAAGACTTCTATGTGGTCATGTTTGTCTTGGACAACATGTTCACATGTATGTAGTAGAACCAACTCATGTTTTGGAGCTTACTACCATAGTCCATTTCCCGAGAATCCTGCAACGTCATCTCGTCGATTTGTGTTGCAAACTTTCATTTTTTCTTTCTATACTTAATGAGTCTGGAATATCCTATTACCAACCAGATCTGAATCTCAGGCGGATATGATGGTTGGAACTTTCCGAAGATCTATGATGTAGGTCCCGACAAGGTTGATGTTCTCGCCAACACACCTAGCCGGAAGATCTATCATTGTAGTATCTTGATTGAGCTATTTGACCATCTTCTCCCTGAGGATTTTGTGCAACTTATTCTAGAAGTTGTTCCTTAGGGGTCCTTGTGATATTGGTTTCCTCGATTATTGTATAACCATTCAAACAGTGGAATCACTCTCTACTATTGAGTGCCCCCCCAGTTACTTGAATCATTCCTAGCATTTGCATTTTGTTCCAGCTTGCACCCGCTAGCGTGCCATTTGACTATGGTCTGCCTTCTCAGTAATTGATGTTCAGGATCATCTTCAAAAGTGGTCCTACCATGGGTCCCATCCACTTCCGATGATAAGAAAAATCATCCAATGCATTGTCTTAAACAAGGTAGTCCACATTATCTATTCTAGTATGGGTATGCCATTCCTTCAAACTCTTTCAAACAATGGATTGTGATTGCCTTAGGCCGGTATGAATAGTTCTAATGATCTCCGTATCAAAAGTAATTCTTTTTGCCACTTAAGGAAATAGTTCTATGAGTCACCTCCTCTAAGGTGCCCCGATATGGAATCATAGCAATTCATCTCCTTGCTACTCTGAAACCATGCACCATCTTCTTCAGCGTGGGATTGTTTCCAACCAAATTGAGCCCTTGTCATCTACTTCTTCCATTGCTTATGATGTGTGTTTTGTGTATCAACTCAAGAGGTGACCTATGTCTCATTCCGTGAGTTGATCATCAGTTGCTCGATCTTTAAGAAGATCGATTCTTATAGAGTTTCCTTTCTTCTCGTTGTCGTGTTGGATGGAGTTCTCAGAGCAAGACATCGAGACAAAGATGACGATCAAATCAACGTTCTCATGAAGTGCAACCTGGATCGTGAAGATTGTGCTAAGCTTTGTGTCCCCTCTGTCTTCTTACCTCATGTCTTGAATCTCAGGACGAGATTCTTGTTTAGTGGGGGTGAGTTGTCACAGCCCTAGCTAGTCATTGCTTGACTTTGCATAATCATCCATGCAACATGTTTAAATTTTATTTAAGTTGAAATGGGGATTGATCAAACCCTAGCATCAGAAAGAATTCAAATAGGATCAAATAAAATATTTTTCAAATAACCCAAAATGCCCTTTGAAAATGTCCATGATTTTTGGTAAAGGTGAAAATCTCTGCCAAAAATGATGAGCATATTTGTTGGCCATTTATGGATTTTTGAATTAACCCATATTGTATTTGAATTGGGGCATTTGAATGCTATAAATATTTTAAATGCTCCAAAAATTCTGGTTTCAATTGTGGGATTTTGGAATAATCCAAATAATGCCCCCAATTTATCTCAGGAGTTTTAAAAATGAATTAATATTTTTACTAATTCAAAACAGAATAAATGAAATAGGAAAAAAACTGAAACAGAAGAAAATTAGAAAAGGGAAAGAAATCTACCTAACTTACCTAGTGGCCCAGTAGGGCCGGCCCAGCTGGTACAGCCCACTACTGTAGCCACCGCGCCGTCTTCCACCTCGCGCCAGTAGGCGAGGCGCGTGCCGGACGCGCGCGCACTGCCGTGCGGCCACCTCCTCCCTGCCTGGCTGCCCCATCCTCCCTCTGGACGCCCTGGAACGTCGACACGCACCCCTCGATCCCTCTCACTCTTCCCCGTGGCCCTCCTCTCCTCTGCTTCCTCTCTCCCACCTGGACCGGTCGCGCCCGTCGTCGCCATCCACTACCACCGTAGCCACCGCCGTCATTTCGCCCGGCTAGAGAGTCCAACGGCTACGCCTCCTCGCGCTGGTCACCTCCACCAACGGACTCGAGCGGACGAGCATCAAGACGACGCCATCGATCCCTTCTACGACCTCCACCCGCCGAGATCGCCTGTAACATCCCAAAATTCTAAATTTTGGAATGTTATAATCAATAGATAGTTTTGTCTGCTTGTGTGATGTGCTGTGTGAAATTGAGTGAAATTTGAAACTTTGAAAGTTAAATGAGAGGGAATGAAATGACTTTCCCAAACTTTCACTTTGCATTTTTATTCTCCCAGAATTCAAATTCATTTCAACACAAAACCCTGGAGTGAAGATGATATGACTTCTTCCATTTGACAAAATGCAAAGGGTTTTGAAAGGATTTTGAATTTCATTCTTGAAATATTTTAAATTCAGAAACTTTATGCAACTCAATGATTTTCCCGAGAGAAGATAAAATGACTTCTTCAAATTATAGAAAATATGAGTTGGAAGTTCCTTTGAATTATTTTTGAAACTCATTTTTCAAATTTGAGTTATTGGGTTTTATTCAAATTATTTTCTCCAAAAATAAAATATATGGAAAATAAGGTAAAATGATTCCCTACAGTAGAAAATTGGAGAGAAATAAATTTGATATCATTTTGGCATTTTGAAAATGGTTTTTATTGGATTTTATTGCAACAGTAGCACTATTTGGTTTATTTAAATTTGTGAGGATTTTTTTTGACTGTAGAAAAATGTTCACGTCGTAGGAAATCTTTGTATGAAATTTTTGATATATAATATGCCTATATATCATTTTAGTTTTCCATTTATATTTTATTTTCTTGTCTGTTTGTGTTAAAAAAACTGCTGACCGTGCCAGGCCAGCTAGCGTCCGAGCTAGCGCCCGAGCCAGGCCGGCCCACCACCACCTCGCGCGCGCGCCCGAGCCAGGCCACGGGCCGGCCCACCTCCCTGTCGTCCCCGACCTCGAATCGAAGACCAACTCCTGCATGCGACCGTCGGCCGCCGCCGTCTCCACCCCGGTCTCCTAGCCACCGCCTCGACCTCGCCCCTCCTCCAAGTATCCTCCCTCCTATATATGCCAAGGCACCAGGCCCCATTTTCCCCTCAACCCGAAGCCGCCGAGCCCCGAGCAGCCGCCGCACGCCTCGCCGGAGTTGCCGCCGCCGCCGAGCTTCCTCGCCGTCGTCCCGCAACTCCCCGACCACCGCAGCCACCACCCACCTCACCGCCGCGCCGCGCCGCTCCTCCCCAACTACTCCGCTGCCGCTGCCGTGCCCCGGAGCCACCTCCTGTCGGACCCGAGCAGCCTCCGCCGCTGTCTTCCCCGTCGCCGGTGACCCCCACCACCGCGGTACGCCCCTGGCCAACCTCACCCGTCCGATCGACAATCGACGATCCGGATTAGATCTAGGTTTCGTTTTTTTCCTTTTCGAAATGGTTTCTATTACTATACGAACGTTCGTTCGTTTAGCCCTGGATGTGAACGTTTTCTTTATATAATCCTCGGCAGTGAACGATTGTATATTAGATCTGTTTTCGTAGGCAGGGACCCGTTTGTAGTTATTTTGTAATTGCAATTTAGCCACTGGTATTGTTTTGATCACAACTTTTTGCTCGTTAGTCCAAATCCATCGAAACCAACTCCCACTTCTTCGTTACGTTCCCCTCTATCCAGTAAAACAACTTAAACATCTTTTCGAAAGCTTTAAAATTTGAATTCAAACATATTTGAATTTAAACTTCTTTTTGGCATAACTTGAGTTTCGTAACTCCGTTTTAGTTGATTCTTTTTGCAAATCGAAGCTCTTAACCTAAACATTCTGATAAGCCCAAATTCATTCAATTTTGGTACTGTTGGAATTTTTTTTATGTTGCAAGAGTTATTTGCATGGTTTTGAAGTTTTCCAAAATGTTATCTTCGTTCTTTTCTGATCTCCTAAGTGATTTTCATATGTGTGGTTACTATTGATTGCTTACGATAGATTGATCGGAGTAGGACGAGTAGATCTATAATGAGTTCTAGTGCGAAGAGTCTACATCAATAGTACAAGGCAAGTTCATACTTTGATCATACTATTCCATACCCAGTTTTACTTGCATTAGTTATATCCTCAAACACTTGCATGAGTAGGACTGGTTACATAATATGATGCTTTGTAGTTCATGGGGTAGGAACCCAATGACTTGAGATCAACCCAAGGGAATATAATTTTTTTTATTTATTGCTTAGCTTTGCTCGTAGACGTGGATTGGTGTGTGAGATTTCATGAAAGTTGTGAGAGATATTTAGCTAAGGGAAACTTAAGGTGGAAACTTTAATACACATATGGGTGGATTGGCTAGGGCACCCTGGAGCACCCAGTGGTTTGCCCGGGCACCTGGAGAAACCAGTGTTGTCCTAGGGGATCCCAGAGGACCCGTGTGATCACCCTATTGGAATGCCACCCAGGCTCAAAGGGATCATATGATATTTTCATGCCTAGAAACTTCCATGTGCAGCCACAAGCCATTATGGGCTCTGGAATAGTTGAGTATGTTGTGTGACCTCTTTCAGTGGTAGACTAGCAGATGTAGCGGATGTAGGTGTAATGGTCTACCCAGGGTAAAGAGTAAATGCTTTTGAAAGACTATGTCTCGGTCATCCGGTTCTCAAACACCATCCAGTGCGAGAAATTAAACGGAGGCGATCGAGTCTTGTGGGGAAAAGTGCACAAACCTCTGCAGAGTGTACAAACTATAAATGAGTAGCTGTGTCCATGGTTATGGACATCCTTGAGTATCTAGAAGTGGATTATTTGTTGATCTCATCACTTGTTCTAATAAAAATTGTGGGGTTATTAATCTTGGTAACTTGGGATTTGAGATGGAGGACCCATTCTCAATACTGCTTAATTCAACTGAGTAGTTGAATAAAATTTATTCCTTTGTGGTAGGAAAAATCAGCTTTATGCAAAAACAAACCTTACAGCCTCCACCAGCCAAATATGCATGTAGTTGTAGGCATTGTTCCTCATTACTGCTACAGTGTGAATTTGCTAGTACATTCAATGTACTGACTTACATGACTACAAGGTCTCATGTTGCAGGAATTATTCGACGAGTAAGTGTTAGGTTAGGGTTCCGTTGTCTACAACTTTGTTGCTACTTCCGCTATGTGGATTGAGGTAATAGTATTTACGTTACTTTATACATGTGATTTACCTCTGTTATAAATCCTCGAGTACTGTATGTGTCAGCATACCGATCCAGGGATGGCACTTAAGCATAGAGACTTGATCCATTTGGGTCGGGTCTCTACATCGCCGGCGACCCCACGCTCGCCTCGTTGCCGCCCTGAGGCTCCTGAGCTGCTCTACTAGACCGTTGTGAGCTCCTGCTCCTTCCCACTTGCTTCCCCCTCCGTTCCCATCCATTAGCCGCCGTCCCCACGAGCCCCGGGCTCCGGCTGCCGAGCTCCATGATCCTGAGCACCTCTGCTCGGTCCAGTGGCACCAACGTGCTCCTGGATCTTCTAGGAATCCTCCCCGTCGCTCAGCTAGCTCGACAGCCAAGTGCAGCGCCTCGCCCATGCTAACCGAACTCCGGCCACCGCCAGCCATTGTTGCAGTCGTCGTTTCCGGCCTCCTCTCCCCCAGCTGCATGCTCTATTGGATGCGGCACACGTCCAGCAGCCCGTAGGGCCAAACCGCGACTCGAACAGTCACCGGACAGCGAATCCCGAGCGCCTCCACCGCCCTGTTTGGTCGCCGGCGGCTAACCGCTGGTGCGCTGACGTGGCCACATAGTTAGGGCTAATCACCCACTAATTAACCCCCTGGCACACTTACACATGGGCCCCACACCCTAACTAACCGCAGTTTAAAACCCCCGCAACTGCTGCACACACACGTGCCGCACCCCCTCCAAGTCTGCACCCCCGCTGGCACATCACGTCGCCGGACATGGGAGCCTCGCTTGCCGGCATCGTCATCCTTTTCTTCTCTATATGTGTAGATCAGTGCAGCCCATGCCTTTGGCGTGTACTGAAGAGGCTCGATCTCCCTATGCATCACGAGCACTCACCTAGCCTAGAGGTTAGTGCTCTAGGCCTCAACCCGAGAGATCCTGGGTTCGATTCCAGCGCCCTCCTTTTATTTTTTTTGGTTTGTTTCTCTTTCACAGGCGCATACCTTTTTAGCTTTGATCTTGCCTCCCTTCTGTTAGCGATTTCATCTTAGTGTAGTGGCTCATCCATCTCCCTCTTATCCCGCAGACCCAGGTTCGAATCCCCTTCGGGCTAGTGGTAAAATGCCCCAATTTTTGCCACTTAAGTCTCTATGACAACGAGGCCCCACGTGTCAGCCTCTTCCCCCTCTCTTTTCTTTTATTTTTTTATTTTTATTCCGGAGAATATTCCATTTCACGCACTTGGAATCTTTCCATTTCGGGCATTTCCAATTCTGGACATTTCCTTTAAGGGAAAATGCCATTTCTGTCATTTCCATTTTAGGCAGATTTGCATTTTAGCAAGTTTCAGATGATTTTCCTATAAGACTCCAACATATTATATATGTTTCTGGGCTAGAAAAATTCAAGGAATCCAGTGGTGGCATTAGTTTTTGCATTGGAGCAAGTATGCAAACATGTCATTTGTGCTGCATATTGCTTTTTGTTATTTTTGTGCATTTAAATACATTTATGCTTTGGGGTGGTTTTGCACATGAACATGCTCTACATCATGTCTACTTTCTGCCAATATACTCCACATGCCATGAAATGCTATGAGTAGAGTGAAACAAGCTTGTAAACATGCCTTCAGGATGTTAGTTTTGTGCCATGCAAAATTTCACCAAGTCTGAAACAGTTTTAATCCTGATGCTATGTTAAGTTGACGCTAGCATTTGATCCATGAACATCTAGCCATTCTAAGTGGGGAATTATTGTTGTATGCAGATTGCACTATGTTTCTATGCCTTTACATGCCATGATGGGTTGCTGTAGCATTTAGTTTGAGTGCTATAAACTTGCTTCATAATTCTGTTTTCTGCCATGTCTAGTAAATTTCACTAAGTCGGAAAACTATTAAATTTTGCAATCTGGCCATGCTGTTTTAATTGTGCTCTAGTAAGTTTTAGCTGGTGCTAGTTGTTCATATTTGTAGTAAAACATGTCTACTTCACTGCCATGTCTTTATTTTTCATGTTGGACTCCTGTAGCATATTTAAATGTTGCATCCAAGTAGCCATGTTGCTGTTTTCAACAACTTTGCATTGCATCTTGTTTTGGTTGTCATTTTCAAACCGTGTATCTGTTTTCGATGATCTTTATATCGATTTCAACCAAAATCTGCCAATATATCCAGTGGCATACTTGGGTTGCCAAGAGCTTCCCCACATCCATCTTTCATACACCATGCCTTCCCGACACCATCTCCTTCTGTACCGGTAGCATCATAGCTTCGTTCTTGCATTCATACTTGCATCTCTCTTGCATAGCATGTGTTCTTTTCTTGTCATGTGTGTTTATTTGGATGCTTGTTTATGTTTGGGTAGCACCGGGAGATGAGTTCGAGTCCGAGGTCGAGACAGCCGCTGAGTACGATTACAAAGAGCAAGGTCCCGATAACTTCGAAGACTTACTAGGCAAGATGATCATTCCTTGATATCACCTCTATTGTTGCTATGCTAGATGCCTCGCTCTATTGCTTTGTTGCGATACCCATCCTTTTGCATGCCAGCCCCTACTTTGCCATGAAACGTCTAATCACCTTCCTAGCAAACCGTTGTTCGGCTAAGTTACGCTCTTGCTCAAGCCCCCCTCTTATAGCGTTGTTAGTTGCAGGTGAAGATGAAGTTTGCTCCATGTTGGATTGGTTATTTGGGAATATCACAATATATCCATTTAAAACAATGCACCTTATATACTTGGCAATGGGTGGAAGGCTTAGCCTTTTCCTCGGTGTTTTGTTGCGCTCTTGCCACCTTAGGAACCGATAAACCGATGTTATGTCCCTTGATTTCGCGTTCCTAACGCGGTTGGGGTTTATGGGCCGCCCTTGATAGTTTGCTTTGAATAAAACTCCTCCAGCAAGGCCCAACATTGGTCTTACCATTTTCCTAATAACTAAAACTTGCATAGGGATCAGCTAGCACCCAAGGACTTAATTTACAACATAGGCCAGTGCTCCTGATGAGTGTTGGTCCAAACTGGGCAGGCTGCGGGGCCGACTTGGGGAAACCCGAGGTATCTGGTATTCACCCGTAGCTTGACCTATCCGATCGTCGCCTGAGACGAGATACGCACGGCTCCTATTTGGGTGTCGGCACGTCGGGAGGCTTTGCTGGACTTGTTTTACCATTGTCGATATATCTTGTACACCGGGATTCCGAGTCTGATCGGGTAGTCCCTAAGATAAGGAGTTTTTACCTCTGTTGATCGCGAGAGATTGTGATGGGCTAAGTTGGGACACCCCTGCAGGGTTATGATCTTTTGAAAGCCGTCCCCGCGGTTATGTGGCGGATTGGAATTTGTTAATATCCGGTTGTAGATAACTTGACACAAAAACCCGAAACATAATACCCTACCGTGTGAGTAGTCGTGATGGTCTCTTTTTGAGGGAGTTCGGGAAGAGAAAACTGATGGGTTATGGATGACTCGTAGGTAGATAGGATCATCTAGTGATCATGAATTAGTTCACGACTGATGTCTTTCACTTCTCTTCTCGCTCTGATGATACGTAAGCTAGCCACCTCATCTACGCTTAGTGCTTGCTGCAGCCCACTTATACACTTTCTCCTTACCCAAAGGATTTGATAGTTTTGATACCCGAGAATGGGATTGCTGAGTCCTCGTGACTCACAGTTTACTACAAACACCAGGTGCAGGTACAATTGAGTACGATTCAGGTGATGGCCAGGAACTCAAGTGGGAGTTTGATGAGGAACATGGGCGGATGTGTGTGACGTTCCCCGATGATCAGTTGTGGTTCCTACTAGGGCCGATCGGGCATAGTGGGTGGTTATCTTCTTTTCATTTGGATTTGTCCGTAGCCGGACCATGATTGTACTTGGATGAATGTATGACTTATTTATGCATTGTGTGAAGTGGCGATTGTAATCCAACTATGTGTTTTCCCCTTTGTTCTTGTACATGGGAATGTGTGAAGATGACCATCTTGTGATCATACCAAAATGCGATTATGCCTCTAAGTCGTGCCTCGACACGTAGGAGATATAGTCGCATCTTGGGTGTTTCAACATTGTTTCAAATGAAGACCAAACTCATAACTCAAATATTCGCCTCCGTGATCAGATCATATACACTTTATTTGCTTGTTACAATAATTCTCTACTTCACTCTGAAATTCTTTGAACTTTTCAAATGTTTCAGACTTGTGCTTCATCAAGTAGATATACCCATATCTGCTCAAATCATCTGTGAAGGCCAGAAAATAACGATACTTGCCGCGAGTCTCAACACTCATTGGTCCGCATACATCAATATGTATGATTTCCAATTAGTTAGTTGCTCGCTCGATTGTTCCGGAGAACGAAGTTTTAGTCATCTTGCCCATGAGGCATGTGTCACGCCCAAGATGCGATTCTATCCTGATCACGTGCAAACCTCGTGATTGGGGCACAGCCGCATTTCGGGCACTTGGCAAGATGGATATCGTTACATACATAGATGGGGATACATACAAGTCATACAAATCCACATGAATACAACACATTATACACAAGACATCCGACTACGGATGAAAACATGAAAAACACAACGACATCCATCTGCTATCCTAGGCTGCCGACTAGGATCCTATCCCAAGACCGACGAAGAAGAAGAAGAAATCTAACACATGTAAACAACACGCTCACGTCAAGTCCTCGGAAACCTGCACCTGCAACTGTTGTTGTAGTATCTGTGAGCCACGAGGACTCAACAATCCCATAACCATGGGTATCAAGACTAGCGAAGCTTCATGGGTACGGAGAGGTTAAGTGGTGAGGTTGCAGCAGCGGCTAAGCATTATATGGTGGCTAACTTACGAGTACAAGAATAAGAAGAGCATCTATGCAAACGGTCGCAAACTAGTAATGATCGCTAAGTGATCCTGAACTACCTATGAGTCAAACATAACCCCACCGTGTTCTCTTCTCAAAATGTAAAGAGACGGTCATGGTTACTCACATGGTTCGTGTATTTTATTTCGAATCCTTTGTCAAGTTTTCTACAACCGGACATTAACAAATTCCAATCTTACACATAACTACGGGCACAGCTTTCGAAAGATCATAACCCTGCAGGGGTGTCCCAACTTAGCCCATCACAAGCTCTCACGATCAACAGAGGTAAAAACCCCTTATCTTAGGGACAACCTGATCAGACTCAGAATCCCGGTGCACAAGACATTTCGACAATGGTAAAACAAGTCCAGCAAGACCTCCAGTGTGCCGACACCCTCATAGTAGCCGCGTGTATCTCGTCTCAGGCCACGTCCGGATGAGCTAAGCGTACAGTGACGCGTCGCAAGGTGCTCTAGTTTGGACCAACACTCATGAGAAGCACTGGCCCGGGTTGTAAATTAAGTCCTCGGGGTCCGGAAAGTATGCATGTTATTTAGTTATGGCAAATGGTAAAACCAAAGTTGGGCCTTGCTGGAGGAGTTTTATTCAAAGTGAACTGTCAAGGGGTCCCCATATACCCAACCGCGTTTGGAACGCAAAATCAAGGAACATAACACCGGTTTATCAGTTCTTAAGGCGGCATGAGTGGAACAAAACACCGAGCAAAAGGCTAAGCCTTACACCCATTGCCATGTATATAGGTGGATTAATTTAATTAAGAGATATTGTGATATTCCAACAACCAAGATCTGAGATGGAGCAATCTTCATCTTCACCTGCAACTAACAACGCTATAAGAGGGGCTGAGCAAGCGGTAACATAGCCATTCAACGATTTGCTAGAATGGTGTCAAAGGTTAGAGGTTTCATGGCAACAATGAGAGGCTGACGAACAAATAGATAGGTAGCGCGACATATAGCGATAGCATCGAGACAACTAGCATAGCAATGATAGTAAGGGTATCCAAGGTGACGGTCATCTTGCTTGTAATCCCGCAAGGAAGAAGAACAAGTCCATGAAGAAGAAGAAGCCACGGAGATGAACCAAGTGTAGTCGAACGAATCCTCACGATCGCAATGAAACAAGAACTAACGAGAAGAAGCAAACAACACGGTAAACACACCACACATAAACAAGACAAGATGCTCAACCAAGTATGATGCATGACAAGGCTACATGATGCAAAACATGGCAAGAGATGATGCATACAAGAACAACACAATCAAGCAAGTTTAAATGAGGGCGGAAACAACATATAACAATTCCGGTAAGTCCTCATATGCAAATTTCGAAATTGGTCCAGATCTGAACAAACCTTATGTTAAAGTTGTTAAACAGCAATTTAACATGCATCATGATGATCTACATGAAATTCTAGTCAAGTTACATATAAAGTTCAATTAATTCAGAGCTACGCCCTAGAAGATGTGAGCAAAACAAGTTAAGCATGTCATTGATGCAAACACATCCAAACATCAAGCGAACACACTCCAAACAGGTATACAACATGTTATTATGCATATACATGCAAAAACACACAAGTTTTACATAGGGCACGCTCAAAACGGAGCAACGGTTCAACACATACACATGAAACAAAATATAACAACAATCTGTCCCAAAACAGCAACTAGGCACTTTGCAATCATCAAAACATCATGCTTCCGGAACATTTCATGGCATCAAAGGGCATGGCAAGCATGCACATGTCAAGCACTATAAGGGTGATCACTGAGCTACTGCAAACCACCACCACAACACGGCCAAAACATCATGGCAAGATTGCAAATGATAACAGTTTCACAGACTTAGTGAAATAAACTGAACATGGCAGCAGCAACGACAAGCAGACATGTTTGCAAGCTTGTGCAGCTCATCTCAAAGCATATCATGGCATGTGAATACAACCAACAGCAAGAACACATGTTTATGCAGCTACTCATGGCAAGAACATGGTCATAGGATGCATAGAACACTAGCTATTCACATGGCAAAACTAAACTTACTGATAACAGACTGACAGAAACATTTTATAGCAATTTGAGAGCAAGAAAGAGACAAGCTACAGCAGGGCATATATGCAAACAAAGGCATGGATTGATAGAGCATAACATGGACTTCATGACATGGTCATTGGACATTAGAAAACATGCATGGATTTGAGTGGGGCATCAAGCAAACATGGCATCACAATATAATAGTTTCAGACTTAGCAGTTCTCAATAAGTCTCAGGAAACAACAAACAGCGAGTAGGCCACTTTGCAAGCTTGTTGCACTCACCACAAGGCATATCATGAAAACTGGATTGCACCACAACAAAGATGACATGATTGTGATTCTAAAACATGTTGACATGATGCTCAAACAAAAATCACACAAAAAGATATGAAAAAGGCAAATCAGCAAGTTATATTAGTTTCCAGCACTTAACAACAACATACACTTCTGCAATAGTTTTTAACATGGCAAAATGCATCCTATCCTGTATGAAAATGCAACCATCATGTAGAGCATCACTAGATGAACATTTTGACATATCATACACTCCATTTGGACCAACATGCACAAAGATACATCAAGTCAAACATGCCTATATGATGTATGAAACAAGGACTTAGCCGTTTAAGCAAAATAAATGCAAGCAACATTTTAAGTGTTTCTTTACATGTATGAGGATGCAATGTCAAGTCATATGCAATTTTATGAAAAATTTGGCATAAGCATGTTTTGAAGCATTTGGTCACCACGGCGGAATGAAAGGGGTGCCACGACAACGGTAATGGAAATGGTGCCATGGCAACATTCCTATGATCCGACAACTTGTCGAGATGTCGGTGAAAAAGAAAGTGTGGATGTGCAGAACATGCAAAAGATGGTGGGATGCTCCCGGTTACCGGGTTCCCACGGGTCGGCGACATGGAAACGGGGAACGTGCAAGCGACAACTCGGACACGATGCAAACACAAGCATCTCATACAACACACATGCATTCATCCACGGGCATCATCTCGGGGTTATACCTTCAAAGCGTATGTTCAGGGTGGATCGGGTTCAACGAGGGAAGTAGTCATTCACGTTTCGTAGTCGAAGTATTGGTATACGTGGTCTTGTCGAACCCAAGCGACGGTAGTCATACACGACGTGTTGTGGAAGTAGTTGTACTCGCGGTCTTCGGCGAGGGTAGTGGTACACGTTTTCGTATATGTTCGTGGTCGTCGGTAGAGGAACTTGATGTCCGTATGTTCTAGGGTGTCTTCGAGGGTCGATGGTAGTCGTTCACGGGTTGTAGAGGAACTTGACGGTTCCGAGGGCTCCGGCCATCGTGGTACTTGGCGCAATGGACGTCGTGGTGCTTGGGGTCTTCGAACTTGCCGATCTCGTTTTGCGACGATAGTCGTACATGTCGTCGGTAGTCATACTCAGGTTGTCGTCGGTCTCGGTTGGTCGTCGTGTAGTTGTTCAATTGACAATCTTGTCAGGTCCACGACGAGGGTAGAGGTATACTTGTTGGGGAGGGACTTGGCGCATCCTTGTTCTTTCGGGTTCGTAGTTATACTTGAAGTTTGGAGTCCGGGTCTTGCCAGTGGTGTACTTGACGAGTCTGCACGTAGAGGTACTTGGCAAAAAATCCTGGAGACGATGCGTCCGCGTACGGTTCTTGGCGACGTTCTTGTTGGTCCAAAAAGAAGACAAGAGGCCGTATCCGGTTGTCTCCAAGGCTTGGGCGCATAGAAACTTCAAGCTGGAGGCGGCGGATAACATCCATGGCCATGGCGTCTTGAACTCCCACGGTGGAGATTCTCATTGATGCCAACGGGCCGCAGAGGTTGGGGATGCCGAAGAGGCAGGGGTCACGCTCGTGTGCTCGCTCCCGAGCGGGGCACCGAAGGAGCTACTGGTCCTGCAACTGGACGCAGGGAAGGAGGCTATGTGACGAGGAGGCAGGGCCTCGGGTGCTCGTGGACGAGGGGCGCAGAGGAGGACGGCCCCGGAGGCGCGGCAACGGAGCAGTGGCATGGGGCATGATGCAGCTGCGGCGGCTGCAGGGCACCGGCGGTGGGCATGGGCGGCTGCCGGCAAGGATCCGCGAGGCGAGGCGGCGACCAAGGCGCTGCGGCCGCGGAGCAAAGGTGGCGGGGCAAGGAAGAGCGGGTCCGGCGGGGGCTTGATGGCGCGGGGCAACGGGGAGGAGGACGAGGGAGCGCAGGGGTTGAGAGGTCGACCGGTGCTCGACGGGAACGAGAGGGAGAGGCAAAAAGGGATCGAGCGGAGGGAGATATGTGGCGGCGCTGAGGGGCTCGCTCGATAGGGAGGAGGGTCGAGCAGCGGAGTCGGGCTAGGGTTAAGACAGGGGGTCTGGGCCTTAGGTGTAGATGGGCCGGCCTGCTG
>LR738715.1:379213992-379253542 GCA_902687465.1 Secale cereale | reverse complement strand
GGCCTGCTGGCGGGGGGGGGGGGTGGGCTGCTCTCTCTAATTATTAAGAGAGAGAAAACAGAGAATTAAAAGAAAAGAAAAGAGGGGGTTAGAAGTAGAGTTTGGGTATGATGACAATTTCTTGGACTTGAAAAAAATGAGCGCGACCCACGAAAATAAGGGTGGGCATAACAGAAAGTTAAAGTTCAAATGCATTTGAACAAATTCAAGGTTTTGAAGAGTCTAAGAAAATGTTGGGAATGTTGGAAGAGCCTCGATAAAAGAGAAAGGAATTGTTGGCAAGGTTTGAAGTCAAACTTGAAGTAGAAAAGACATGGGAAATATTATGCAAGTGTGTTATGGTTAATTCCGAAAGAATGGAATATTTATTATAGCTCCATAATTATTAGGAGGATATGTTATAAACAGAAATCACCATGTGAATTCCCTCGATTTAAATAGATCAAAAGATCTATGCAATTTATTTAGTTGAGTTTTAAAAAAATTAAAAGACATGATGGCATGATGACATGATGCAATGCACAAAAATAAATAAATAGAGCAAGTAAAATGAAACACACGATGATCACGAAATATACGGAAGTCTTCATAGCATGGTTCGCAAGCACCAAGTGATTCATAATCAAGTGATTCCAAAAGTCCATCAGCATGTAGTTTCTTCATTCGCTTTACACCAATATGACCTAAACGGCAGTGCCACACATAAGTTGCACTATCATTATCAACTTTGCATCTTTTGGCTTCAATATTATGAATCTGTGTATCACTACGATCGAGATCCAAAAAAATAGACCATTCATCAAGGGTGCATGACCATAATATATATTACTCATATAAATAGAACAATAATTATTCTCTGATTTAAATGAATAACCGTCTCGCAACAGACAAGATCCATATATAATGTTCATGCTCAACGTTGGCACTAAAGAACAATTATTTAGGTCTAAAACTAATCTCGAAGGTAGATGTAGAGGTAGTGTGCCGACGACGATCACATCGACTTTGGAACCATTTCCCACGCGCATCGTCACCTTGTCCTTAGCTAATCTTCGTTTAATTCGTAGCCCCTGTTTCGAGTTAAAAATATTAGCAACCGAACCAGTATCAAATGCCCAGGTCCTACTCCAAGCATTAGTAAGGTACACATCAATAACATGTATATCAAATATACCTTTGTTCACTTTTCCATCTTTCTTATCCGCCAAATATTTGGGGCAGTTCCGCTTCCAGTGTCCAGTCCCTTTGCAGTAGAAGCACTTAGTTTCAGGCTTGGCTCCAGACTTGGGTTTCTTCATGGGAGTAGCAACTAGCTTGATATTCTTCTTGAAGTTACCCTTCTTTCCCTTGCCCTTTTTCTTGAAACTAGTGGTCTTGTTAACCATCAACACTTGATGCTCCTTTTTGATTTCTACCTCCGTAGCTTTGAGCGTAGCGAAGAGCTCGGGAATAGTCTTCTGCATCCCTTGCATTTTATAGTTCATCACGAAGCCTTTATAGCTTGGTGGCAGTGATTGAAGAACTCTATCAATAACACTGTCTTCATCAACTTTGCATCCAAGTTGAGTCATGTGCTTGTAGTACCCAGACATTCTGAGTAAGTGTTCACTGATAGAACTATTCTCCTCCATCTTGCAGCTGTAGAACTTATTGAAGACTTCATATCTCTCAATTCGGGCATTTGCTTGAAATATTAACGTCAACTCTTGGAACATCTCATATGCTCCATGACATTCAAAACGTCTTTGAAGTCTTGATTCTAAGCCGTAAAGCATGGCACACTGAACTATTGAGTAGTCATCAGAACAAGCTTGCCATGCGTTCATAACATCCGGAGTTGCTCCGGCAGCAGGCCTGTGACCTAGCGGTGCTTCAAGGACATAATTCTTCTGTGCAGCAATGAGGGTAATCCTCAAGTTACGGACCTAGTCCACATCATTGCTACTAACATCTTTCAACTTAGTTTTCTCTAGGAACATATCAAAAACATAGGGGAGCTATAACGCGAGCTATTGATATACAACATAATTTGCAATACTATCAGGAATAATATCATGATAAATTAAAGTTCAATTAATCATATTACTTAAGAACTCCCACTTAGATAGACATCCCTCAAGTCATATAAATGATCACGTGATCCATATAAACGGAACCATGTCCGATCATCACGTGAGATGGAGTAGTTTTCAAGGGTCAACATCTTATGTTGATCATATCTACTATATGATTCACGCTTGACCTTTTGGTCTCCAGTGTTCCGAGGCCATGTCTGTACATGCTAGGCTCGTCAAGTTTAACCCGAGTATTCCGCATGTGCAAAACTGTCTTACACTCGTTGCATGTGAACGTAGAGCTTATCACACCCCATCATCACATGGTGTCTCGGCACGACGAACTGTCGCAACAGTGCATAATCAGGGAGAACACTTGTACCTTGAAATTTTGTAAGGGATCATCTTATAAGATAAAATAAGAAGCATAATAAGATAAACATCACATGCAATCAAAACATTTGACATGATATGGCCATCATCATCTTGTGCTTTTGATCTCCATCTCCAAAGCATCGTCATGATCTCCATCGTCACCGGTTTGACACCATGATCTAGCGTCGTGGTCATCTCGTCAACTATTGGTACTACAACTATCGCTAACTCATAGTGATAAAGTAAAGCAATTACATGGCCTTCACAATTCATACAATAAAGAGACAACCATAAGGCTCCTACCGGTTGCCGATAATTTACAAAACATGATCATCTCATACAATAACGTATAACTCATAACGTCTTCACCATATCACATCACAACATGCCCTGCAAAAACAAGTTAGACGTCCTCTACTTTGATGTTGCAAGTTTTACGTGGCTGCTACGGGCTTAGTAAGAACCATTCTTACCTACGTATCAAAACCACAACGATTTTTCGTCAAGTGTGTTGTTTTAACCTTCACAAGGACCAGGCGTAGTCACACTCGATTCAACTAAAGTTGGAGAAACAGACACCCACTAGCCACCTATGAGCGAAGCACGGCGGTAGAACTAGTCTCATGAACGTGGTCATGTAATGTCGGTCTGGGCTGCTTCATCCAACAATACCGCCGAATCAAAGTATGACATGTTGGTAAGCATTATGCCTATTATCGCCCACAACTCTTTGTGTTCTACCCGTGCATATCATCTACGCATAGACCTGGCTTATGATGCCACTGTTGGGGAGCGTAGTATTTCAAAAAAATTCCTACGATCACGCCAGAAGTATGTAGGAGAAGCATATCAACGAGCGGGGAGAGTGTGTCCACGTACCCTCATAGACCGAAAGCCGAAGCATTTAGTAACGCGGTTGATGTAGTCGAACGTCATCGCGATCCAACCGATCAAGTACCGAATGCACGACACCTCCACGATCGGCACATGTTCAGCTCAGTGACATCCCTTGAAATCTTGATCCAGTTGAGGCTGAGGGATAGTTTCATCAGCACGACGGTGTGGCGACTGTGCTGATGAAGTTACTGACGCAGGGCTTCGCCTAAGCACTACAACAATATGACCGAGGTGTGTAACTTTAGAGGGGGCACTGCACATGGCTAAGAAATCAACTTGTGTGACTATGGGGTGCCCCCTCCCCATGTATATAAATGAGGGAGGGAGGAGGAGGCCGGCCTACATGGGGCGCGCCAAGGGGGAGGAATCCTACTCCTAGTAGGAGTAGGTTTCCCCCTTTTCCTAGTCCAACAAGGAGGAGAAGGAAGGAGGAAGGGGAGAGAAGGAAAAAGGGGGGCGCCGCCCCCACCCCTTGTCCAATTCAGACTAAAGGGGCGCGCGCCACCTCCTGGCCGGCCCTCTCTCCTCTAGGGACCATGGTGGCCCTTTAACCTCCCGAGGGTGTTCGGGTAACCCTCCGACACTCCGGTTTTATCCAAAACTCTCCGGAACACTTCTGGTATTCAAACATCATGGTCCAATATATCAATCTTTATGTGTGGACCATTTCGAGACTCCTCTTCATGTCCGTGATCTCATCCGAGACTCTGAACAACCTTCGGTACATCAAAACACATAAACTCATAATGCCGATCGTCATTGAACGTTAAGCGTGCGGACCCTACGGGTTCGAGAACTATGTAGACATGACTAAGACTCATCTCCGGTCAATAAACAATAGCGGAACCTGGATGCTCATGTTGGTTCCTACATATTCTACGAAGATCTTTATCGGTCAAACCGCATAACAACAGACGTTGTTCCCTTTGTCACCGGTATGTTACTTGCCCGAGATTCGATCGTCGGTACCATTATACCTTGTTCAATATCCTTACCGGCAAGTCTCTTTACTCGTTCCGTAATACATCATCTCGTGACAAACTCATTAGTCGTTTGCTTGCAAGGCTTATTATGATGTGTATTACCGAGAGGACCCAGAGATACCTCTCCAACACTCGGAGTGACAAATCCTATTCTCGATCTATGCCAACACCACAATCACCTTCGGAAACACCTGTAGAGCATCTTTATAATCACCCAGTTACATTGTGATGTTTGATAGCACACAAGGTGTTCCTCCGGTATGTGGGAGTTGCATAATCTCATAGTCAGAGGAACATGTATAAGTCATGAAGAAAGCAATAACAATAAAACAAAACGATCATAGTGTAAGCTTACGGATGGGTCTTGTCCATCACATCATTCTCTAATGATGTGATCCCGTTCATCAAATGACAACACATGTCTGTGGTCAGGAAACATAACCATCTTTGATTAACGAGCTAGTCTAGTAGAGGCATACCAGGGACACTCTGTTTTGTCTATGTATTCACACATGTACTAAGTAACCGGCTAATAAAATTCTAGCATGAATAATATACAATTTATCATGATATAAGGAAATATAAATAACAACTTTATTATTTCCTCTAGGGCATATTTCCTTCATAGTGTGTCAGTGTACAAAAAGGGGGGGGGGTACACTTTTTGTACCCCTATGACTGTGCACGGGCAGTCTGAGCCACGAGCGTCACCGCACCAAGCAAGGCCAGGGAGGTAAGCCAGGGTAAGACTAAAGCCCAAAGCCAAGACGACAAAGAGCAAAGGGACGGAGCGGCTTCCCTCGGCAAGATCCTTGCCGAGAGCCAGTTTTAGCCACCCCGGCAAGATCCTTGCTGGGGCCGGCTTTAGCAGCCCCGGCAAGACCCTTCCCACAGCAATTCGCCCCACGCCTACGGAGCAAATCTCCCTTGAGTCCACTGCCCCCATGGGGGCAAGGATTCGGGAGACATCCCGGTAATGGCATGCAGATCTTTGGGAAGACATTCAAGATCAGATACACATTAAGAAGACGGCAACCCTTCGCGGGCTCCCAGCCAAGGAAGACCACAAGACCTCCGGCAAGCACCTTGCCGGGGATGACAGCAGGCGCCGTGACAAGACCCTTGCCGATGACATCCGCAGGGCCACCATCAGGCCCACGCCAACTAAGCTTCCACCGCCCCATGCAGCTGCCGACCCAACCAGCTGGGCAGGCACCTGCGTGGCGACATGCAGATCTTCGTGAAGACCCACCATCGTGCCACTTCAGCTGCCTGCCTGCCTACATGGCATCTCAGGCATCGCTGGCTAGGGCGCGTGTCGACACAAGAAGGAGCGGCGACGGACAAGACGGATGTCTCCCCCGTCCCCGATAAAGCAAGGACACCTAAGCAAGACGCATTAAATGCGCCTTGTCATGTAATGCGAGGGATAACCTCGCATCACTGTACCCTTTCCACCTCCTGTGTGCCACTTTGGCAACCCCTTTTCCCTATAAAAGGAGGCCCGAGGCAACCAGGAGGAGGATTCGGCTTTTTGGAGCTCCTCACGCCCCATAGCTAGCTGAAGAACACAGATATACAATCCACCAAAGTAGGAGTAGGGTTTTACGCATCCTCGCGGCCCGAACCTGGGTAAAGGAACCGTGTGCTATCTGTTTGATCTGCTCTTCTCTCAACCCCGCGCCCCGCAACCGTAGTAGGGATCCTCGTGATCCCATAGGTGTCGTTCTCAATACACTGACATAGTGTTCCACACATAACGTTCTACTTCAGTTTAACATAGTAGTGGTGGTCAAGTCTTAGCTTCATGTCTGCCTTAGTTCTCCTGCTTCTTGATCCACGTAGTTGGTCCTTCTTCCTTGGATTGCTTCACTCTTGGATTGTTCTTGTTCTTCTTGTAATGCCCAAGATGCGACTATATATCCTACGTGTCGAGGCATGACTTAGAGGCATAATCGCATTTTGGTATGATCACAAGATGGTCATCTTCACACATTCCCATGTACAAGAACAAAGGAAAAAAACATAGTTGGCATACAATTGCCACTTCACACAATGCATAAATAAGTCATACAATCATCCAAGTACAATCATGGTCCGACTACGGACAAATCCAAATGAAAAGAAGATAACCACCCACTATGCCCGATCGGCCCTAGTAGGAACCACTACTGATCGTCAACGTCACGTACATACGCCCACGTTCCTCGTTGAACTCCCACTTGAGTTCCTGGCCATCAACGAAATCGTACTCGGTTGTACCTGCACCCGTGTTTGTAGTAAACTGTGAGTCATGAGGACTCAGCAATCCCATTCCCGGGTATCAAAACTATCAAAGCCTTTGGGTAACGAGTAAGTGTATAAGTGAGTTGCTGCAAGCACTAAGCGTAGATGAGGTGGCTAGCTTACGTACCATCAGAGCGAGAAGAGAAGTGAAAGCCATCAGTCGTGACCTAAATCATGATCACTAGATGATCTTGTCTACCTACGAGTCATCCATAACCCAGCCGTGTTCTCTTCCCGAACTCCCTCGAAAAGAGACCATCACGACTACTCACACGGTAGTGTATTATGTTTGAGGTATTGTGTCAAGTTATCTACAACTGGATATAAACAAATTCCAATCTGCCACATAACCGCGGGCACGGCTTTCAAAAGATCATAACCCTGCAGGGGTGTCCCAACTTAGCCCATCACAAGCTCGCGCGATCAACAGAGGTAAAAACCCCTTATCTTAGGGACTACCCAATCAGACTTGGAATCCCGGTGTACAAGATATTTCGACAATGGTAAAACAAGTCCAGCAAGACCCCCCGACGTACCGACACCCTGATAGAAGCCATGCGTATCTCGTCTCAGGCCACATTCGGATAGGTCAGCCTACTGGTATACACCAAATACCTCGGGTTTCCCCAAGGCGGCCCCGCAGTCTGCCTAGTTTGGATCAACACTCATGAGGAGCACTGGCCCGGGTTGTAAATAAAGTCCTGGGTGCTAGCCGGTCCCTATGCAAGTTTTAGTTATTAAGCAAATAGTAAAACCAATGTTGATCCTTGCTGGAGGAGTTTTATTCAAAGCGAACTATCAAGGGGTCCCCCTATACCCAACTGCGTATGGAATGCAAAATCACGGAACATAACACCGGCTTATCGGTTCTTAAGGAGGCATGAGTGGAACAAAACACCGAGCAAAAGGCCAAGCCTTCCACCCATTGCAAAGTATATAAGGTGCATTTATGTAAATAATAGATAGTGTGTTATTCCCAAAAACCCAATCCACATGGAGCAAACTTCATCTTCAGCTGCAACTAGCAATGCTATAAGAGGGGGCATGAGCAAAAGCGTAAGTTAGCCAAACAATGGTTTGCTGGGTGGGTAGCTAGAGGTTTCATGGCAAAATGGGGGCTGACATGCAAAAGGATAGGTATCACGATAAGCAATAGACCGAGGCATCTAGCATAGCAATAATAGAGGTGATATCAAGGAATGGTCATCTTGCCTGGTAAGTGTTTAGTGTTATCGGGACCTTGCTCTTCGTAATCGTACTCAGCGGCTGTCTCATCCTCGGACTTGAACTCATCTCCCGGTACTACCCAATATAAACAAGCATCCAAATAAACACACTTTACAAGAAAAGAACACATGCTATGCAAGAGAGATGCAAGTATGATGCTATGGAGCTACCGGTAAGGAAGGAGATGAAGCCGGGAAGGACATGTGAAGACATGATGTATGTGGGCAAGATCTTTTGAAACCAAGCATGCCACTGGATAGATTGAAAGATTTCAGTCGAAATCGATATAAAGATCAATGGAATCGGATGCACGGTTTGCAAATGGCAAGCAAAACAAGATGCAATGCAAAACTGATGTTAACAGCAACATGGCCACTTTGGAGCAAAGTTTAAATATGCTACAACACCCAAACATGATGACAAAGGCCAAGTATGTGAAGTAGACATGATTCTAAACATAAATGCACTCAGATCACACCCAAAAACTTACTGGAACACAATTAAACTAGCACGACAAGATTCAATAAGTTAACAGGTTTTCAGACTTAGTGAAAATTACTGGACATGCAATCAGGAACAATAAGTTGCTGCCTTTGGAGGCACACAACAGCAAGCGAAACAATTACAACAAGCATGAAAATTACATTATCATGAAGAAGACATAATATACTTCCAATTCATCCAAAGAAACAATCATTCCATGCAAGGGTTGATTAACACGAGCTTTGCCAATATGAATGTTTTGTTAACAGGCTGACAGTTTAGATTTCAAGCATTTTGAGAGCAAGATAACAACAAGCTACAGCAGGGCATAAATACAAGCAACGGCATGGATCGATAGAAAATTACATGGACATCAAGACATGCTAACTGGGTATTCCAAAACATGCATGGAAAAGATTGTGGCATTTCAAGACAATAAAACTGGGTACCCTAGGAGCTCCCTCATGCTATTAGCCTTAGGAGCCGTCGGATTTCACGTGTTGGCTATCCCTGGCCATTGGATGCATAGTAGATTTTTATCTGAACGCTCCCGTCCCCGCAGCTTCTTCGAGGGCAGCTACTTCGGTAACTTTTTTTGACTAATGTGGTTAATTGGGCCAAACAGCCCACCTAGCTTACCTTCCTTGAGGAAAAAGATCGTCGATCCAAAAGGCATGTGCTTGCTAACCCTAACCAAGGCCAGCGGCGAGCTCATCGAAGTTGGTGCCCGTGCTGCTATTTGTTAAAGGGGTGCATCCACGAGGGATCTAGAGGAGCGACCATGTGTGCGTCCATCCACTTCCAATTGGAGTCACAGAGAGGAGCGACCGGTCGTGTGCCCAGTGTGAGGCGCTGGATTGGATCAATCGGATGTGAGGAGCGGTCGGATCAAGCGGAGTCGTGGGAGAAAACCCTAGCATGGAGGCCAACGCTGGGCGGGAGCGGCGGCGCCTCTCCTGCGACCTTCACCTCTAGCAGCGAAGCGAGCCGTGACTTCTCAGCTCGCCTTGCGGTCGCGCCTTGCAGTCCAAGAAGAAAAAGGTTGCGGCGGCGGCAAGGATGAGAAGGTTGGCAAGGACAAGGAAAAGAAGAAGGCACACCCGCTCCCTATGGTCACCGCCATGCTCAAGATCATCATGCCTCGTGGCTTATGTTCCAGCCACGGCTTAAGGAGGAGACGGGCAGGACGCCACGTACAGGTAAATGCTTTCTTGGTGTCTCTTTCAATGTATTGTTGCTCAGCGGGTTCTACCGTTCTCTGTGTGGTCACAGTGCGTAGGCGTCTCTTCCTCGCGTCATGAAGTCCGAGAGAGAGGAAGTAGTACATGATGGTCGTGATGCACACTTCACACATCGGATGCTGGTCAGTATACCAGTCCATTCATCTTCCTATTTAGTTTAGATGCATGCTTTGGATCTTTTAGTTTTTTTCCACAAAACATGATTATGAGATACCGCTGAATAATTAAGCTTAAATTCAATCATTGATTTACCTATTTCAACAGTCGAAACTCTATTTTAGTTATCATAAAGTTGTTGGCGATCCAATTAATTTTTTTGGCTTCAGATAGATGCTATTCTGACACCCAACTGACTTTGTTTTAAGGCCTTCCAGAGTAATATATATTAATTTAGTAGAGCTATTTTATAGATGATTGTTTTCTCCTGTTCATTCTCACTGGGAAGAAAGCAAGATATTTATAAATGTTAGCATTTTCCCATGCCAGGATGCTTCTGTGGGCGTTAACGGTACAGAGGAATGATGTCTTTCATGAAAGAGCTTTTTTATAATGAAGAGCTTTGCTAACGTCATAGGCAAACTCTGCCAATGTATGCAAGGAGCGTAGGTAGGCCCACGCGTATGTGTGTTGGTTGTTTGGGACCCTGCTTGCAGTGCCATCCTTGGTGATACAGACAAGATCAGCCAAGAAATCCTGAAAAAATGCACATCTACTATTCAATTTATGCACATAGAGGCTCTTCGTCAGATAGAAGATGATGTTCTTCATATGTTGCCTTCATGCTTTCATGAAAACGTGTAAGCGTATATAGATGAGATCACCGTATATAGGCCTGGTTTATTATTGAGATCTCTGCGCCGCACCTATGTGCATCTCTCTTTTAGCAAATCCTTGTTTTGCATGCCTTCAGCGTGGTTCAATTTAGTAAAAAGAATGTGCCCTGTAGCATTTTTACAATGTGGCGGAACAACATCCGAGAGTGTTAGCGCTGGACCGATAGGTGTCTATAGGAGTCTGCAGATTATGTTACCCTTCGATATGATCCTCCATGGAGCAAAATTTATCTTCACAATTCGGAAAAAAACAGGTTTGATCGGTGCTAATGGGGTTGCTGCAATGAGTAGTCTCTTCACAGCTAAGTGTACTCACTTTGAGACAAGTTTTTGCGAAATGCTACCTTCTGAATGAGGTGCTCACAGATCGATTCCTTATTTAAGAAAACTTATCATCTTACTATGATCAGGATTTTAGTCGTTCTGCTTTAGCAGGGATGCAGGTTATCCGTTTTTGCAAGCAAAGTTATTTTGTTGCTCATGTCTTTATGCAGTTGTGGTTGGTCTCTCGAGCAATAGGAAGCACACATTTCGGGTGGGAATCGCACAACTTTTAGCAGTGATGTCCGACAGGCTATCATTGAACCCAACAAATAGGATAGTGATGCCATGTTGTTGATTTTCTGTCAGGTAAAACAATACAATTGTTCATGCAATTGTATGTTCAGCTCTATTTCTTTTGTTACAAAATTTTGAATTCTTTTTGAATTCGGTGTTCTCCTAGCGGACGTTCTTTCTTGTTGTTTGTCCCAGCTTTGAATAAACATCTATTATGTTCTTCGAGGAATAATAGCCCTGTCGCACGACTTCTCATGTGTTATTCCATTGTTGTTATTATGGTGGTCCGTATGCACGAACCCGGTTTGTTGTTAGGTTTATATAAAATATAAGAGAACATGATTGCCATACATTTAAAATTACAGAACATGTTACGCTTATGGGTTACAATATATAGGTAAACAGTGTATTCTCCGTGACAAAGATTTCTGTGAATTTTGCCATCTTTGTCCGGACTACTCTGTCATGCTAACAAAATGCAGGAAGAGTAATGATTCATATGCCCGCGTGAACTGGGTGACATGTTTCCTTGCAATAAAGGACTTTTTGATACACATGAAAATTACTCACTCTATAAAGAAATATAAGGGCGTTTAGATCACTAAAGTAGTTATCTGAACGCTCTTATAAAATTGAAACAAGAGTTTGCTAATTGATTTATAAAGGAGTTTGTACGTTCAGAATTTGACATTGATAGACAAAGGTGGAATGACCACTTTGTTGCTTTAGGTTATAGTACAATAATGATATGCCAAATTAATATCATTATGATTTGGAATAAAGAATTGTAGGCGCCATTTATTTCTTCTTACATTAATATTTGCAATAAACATTCACTTGATTCTTAAGATATGTAGATGAATATAGGTTTTCAAATTGTATGGTCCTTTCATTTCTAGAATTATCTTTTCCTTGCATTATATATTTTAGAACAAATAGCTCTTACATTTTATGTTTTTTCCCAAATGGATCCTCCTACTATATACACTTGTCTTATTCAGAACATCTACAGCGGTTTGTCAATAGCATATGTCATCGTTTCATCTTATCTGGTTGTGTACGAATTTATCACAATGTTTCCCTTTATGGTGCATATTAATTTAGTCGAGTTCAGTCCTCACATATGTTCATTTTCTTGTTCATCAGATTTGATGACAGACTGAGGCTGCTGTAACCATAAGTGTCGTTGATTTATGTATATGCACTAGACTAACTAAAGCTAACATTGATTCTGTAGATTCTTCGTAGGTAAGAATAATGTGCGTTCATCTTTGCATATTTTTATATAGTTATAAGTTTGGAATGTATATGACCAAGTGGGGCTACATGGATCACCAAATAGTATTTGTTGTGTCCTGGACTGTTATTTATACAATTTTTTCATTTGCGTTGATCTGAACAGAAATGTCACTGTTGTATTTTGGTTTCGTATATGTAGTACTTCGACTAATGTTTTTTACTATACAAATATACATAGCGCATGCATTGGGAGTATCAAATGCACCAATGGTTGAAGGACCTGCTTTTGTTGCATCATATACTCCATTATTGTATTGCCGATGTCACTTACACATGTAACTGGGAGAAATTACGACTTTGCAAGGATGGCAAACTCAATTATTTCGATGTGTTTTGCTGAGAAGCTTTGTCAAGATTAGTATAGTGATACAGTTTGATGGAATGACATTTGTTTCCACTTTCCTTGCACAGTCAACTCTTGGCACATTCACGGTCATGAAATGCCTATGTTGTAAATTTATGAGATGCTTGAAAAAACTTGGTAGACATGGAACTAAGAGGATGGTCAATATGTCCCAGAAAATATACAAGATGATAGATATATATTATAAATATTCTTGTATGCTCATAAGTTCTTTCACTGAAAATAGGATTTATGTACTTTCATGTCTTTCTATTTGTAAAATTACTATCACTCTATTGAAAAAAAAGACGGGCGCAGCAATGCGCGCCAATCATGTTCTAGTCAAGTTTACATGGCAACATGTTATAACAGATTTCAGACTTAGCAGTTTTCCACTAAGTATGAAAACAACAACATTGCCATGGCATATTTACAAGCTTGTTCAAGTCACCACAGAACATATCATGAAAAACCAATTACACCACTTCAAATATAACATTATTATGCTCCTAAAACATGTTGACATGTGGCTCAAAAGAAAATCACACAAAATGCTACGAAAATGACAAATCAGCAAGTTGTAACAATTTTAGCATCTTAACAGCAACAAGCACTTTTGCAATAGGGATAACCATGGCATAATGCAATCTAACATGTATGCAAATGCATCCATCACCAAGAGCATCACAAGATGAACATTTCGACATATCATACACTCCATTTGGGCCAACATGCACAAAGATACGACCTCACAAACATGCGAACATATTGTTGACAGACAACTAGAGCTGACCAGTAACATCACGTAGCAGTTTGGCAACGAATATTAAGACATCTAGCTGGACCCTAACATGCATGCAAATGATACCAACATGTAGAGAACTCTGAGACGAACAAATCCATATATCATATGCGCGATTTGGAGCTACGAGCACTGAGATATGGCATGGCAAAGAGGGCATCATGATATAAAGATTTCAGGACTTGGTAGAATTTTACCCCCGCGAAAGTCAACAGGACGAGGAGATGCGGGACTAAGATATCCGGGCGGACGGGTCCGTTTGGCTTGACTCCGGGTGGATCTGGTCCAGATCCGGACTGATCTCACCGAAGACGGGCCGGCGGCGGTGATGATGACTGGTGGTGGTGGAGCTTCGACGACAGCGGTGGCGAGGCGGCGCCGACGATGGAGGCGCGGGGGCCCGAAGTGGTGGCAGCGAGGCGTGCGAGGCCGGGCGGTGGCGGTGCCCGGCGGCGAGCCGATGGACATGGCAGGGAGGCGGCGGCCGGGCGGCGGCGCTCGGCCCGGGTGGCGGGCGCGGGGAGCCGGCCGAAGCGGGTTGCGGCTGCGGGGATCCGGGCCTGCGCGGGCCTGCGATGGGCTCTGCGGGCCACGGCGACGGAGAGACGTGGGAGGACAGGTGGCGGTGCACAATTCTCCAAGGCGGCGGCGGCGGACACGTCCGACAGCGGGACGATGTGTCCGGCGGCGCGAGGAGGAAGAAGACTAGGGTTCATCCGTGAATTTCCGGGGGAGGGACATATTTATAGGTAGAGGGAGCTAGGAGAGTCCAAATGAGGTGCGGTTTTCTCCCACATGATCGTGATGCAATGGTGAAGAGCATGGAGGGGGTTTAGATGGGCTAGTGGGCTGTTATGGAGGGGTGCTGGGCTGCAAAGAGAAGGGGGTTTTCGGTCAACGTGGTTAACCGTTGGGGCATCAAACAACCTCCAAATGGAACAAAATTTGACAGGCGGTCTACCGGTGATATACCAAGACCCCTCGACAACTCTCGGCCCATTCCAAGGATGTTTTTACCCGCTCACGAAACAAGGCTAGAGAGGTACGACGGGTGCCATGTGAGAGAGTCGGAATCCGAAACAGACAACAGAGAGGACAGAGACGATGCAACTACACACGGATGCAAGTGAGACTATGCCAATGCAATGCACATGATGGAAATGACATGGTGATATGCAACACATGCACAAAGCAAGAAATGCAAAAACCCGAAATGAAGGAGGAGCCCAGAATGGAATTGATTAAGTCAAAGATGAATATATTGCCATATTGGGAATTCTTACATCTGGGGAATTACAAACTCTCCTCCACTACGAAAAGATCTCGTCCCGAGATCTAGGACTGAAAGAACTCTGGATATTTGGAACGGAGGTGATCCTCGTGTTCCCACGTAGCTTCTCGATCGGTATGGTGTGACCACTTCACTTTTAGGAACTTGATTGATTTGTTGCGAGTCTTACGCTCTGTCTCTCCAAGGATAGCAGCGGGGTGCTCATGATAAGACAAGTCGGCTTGAAGATCAATTTCTTCGAAGGCGACGATGCGCTCGGGCATCTTGAAGCACTTGCAGAGTTGTGACATGTGGAACACGTCGTGCACGTTGGAGAAGTTTGGAGGAAGATCGAGTTGGTAGGCGAGGTCGCCTCTTTTCCCAAAAATCTTGAAAGGACCCATGTATCTTGGAGCTAGTTTGTCCTTGATACCGAACGTCCGAGTGCCCTTCATAGGAGAAACACGGAGATATACATGATCTCCAATGTCGAAAGCCAAGTCACGATGCTTGCAGTCATAGTAGCTCTTTTGGCGTGATTGCATGGCCTTGAGATTCTCACGTATGACTTTGCACATTTCTTCGGCCTTTGAGATCAAATAATTGCCAAGGAGTTGACGTTCACTAGTCTCGGACCAGTTGAGAGGGGTACGACACTTTCCGCCATAGAGAATTTGAAATGGTGCTTTGCCTGAACTTGCTTGGAAGCTGTTGTTGTAAGAGAACTCAGCAAATGGAAGACAATCTTCCCATTTCATATCGAAGGAGATTACACATGCCGTGGGCATATCTTCAAGAATTTGGTTCACTCTTTCGACTTGACCAATTGTCTGAGGATGGAAAGCTATGCTGAAGCGAATCTTGGTACCCATAGCTGACTGGAAGGAATCCTAGAATTTGGAAGTGAACAAGCTTACACGATCTGAGGAGATTACTTGAGGAATACCATGCAAAGAGACAATTCTGGAGGTGTACAACTCTGCCAATTGGGCTGCGTTGAGGATTCCTTGACTGGAAGAAAATGAGCCACTTTTGTGAGCTTATCAATGACCACAAAGATAGCATCGTTTCCTCGCTTGGACTTGGGGAAGCCGGTGACGAAATCCATCTCAATGTGACCAAATTTCCACTATGGAATAGGCAAAGGTTGGAGAAGTCTGGCTGGACGCTGATGTTCTGCTTTGACTCTGCGACAGACATCACACTCGTTCACAAATTGAGCAATTTCTCTTTTCATGCGAGTCAACCAATAGGATTTCTTGAGGTCATGATACATCTTGGAGCTACCTGGATGTATCGAGAGAAGGGAATTATGAGCCTTGTTCATTATGACCTTCCGTAGGTAACCTTTTGGAACCACAATCGGTCCTCAAAGAATAAGGTGTCCTTCTCATCAATGCGGTAGCACTTGTACTTTGGAGTACCTTTGGCAATACCATGCTTCACTTTCCTCACCATAACATGAAGAAGTTGAGTTTCACGGATTTGATCTTCCAAGGTAGGAGCGACTTGAAGGTTGGCAAAAAAAATCCTTGTGGGACAACTTGAAGGTTGAGTTTCCGGAATGCTTCATAGAGATCCGGTTGGAACGATTTGAGGATGAGACTATTGCAATAAGCCTTTCTGCTCAAGGCGTCTACAATCACGTTGGCCTTGCTAGGAGTGTACTCAATGCTTGGGTTGTGCTCTTGAATCATTTCGACCCAACGGGTCTGACGGAGGTTGATGTTTGCTTGTGTGAATATATACTCCAAACTCTTGTGATCGGTGAAGAAGTCAACCTGCCTGCCCAACAAGAGGTGTCTCCACGTGATCAAGGCGTGGACCATTGCCGCCAACTCAAGATAGTGAGTGGGGTAGTTCTTCCCGTTTGTCTTGAGCCGCCGAGAAGTGTAGGCCAGTATCTTCTTCTCTTGCATAAGGACACCACCCAGACCTTGCAAAGAGGTATCGCAAAACACTTGGTATGGTTTTGATTCATCAGGAGGATTCAGAACTGGAGCTGATAAAAGCTTCTCTTTGAGTGTATTGAATGCCAAATCATAGTCAGGAGTCCAAGAAAACTTGACATTCTTTTGCAACAGGTTGGACAGAGGCTTGGCAATCTTGGAGAAGTTCTCGACGAACCTTCTGCAATAGCTTGCAAGCCCGAAGAAGCTTCGGAGCTGCTTGACATTTTGAGGAGGTTCCCACTTAACAATATTTTCAACCTTCTCGGGGTTAACTGAAATGCCCTTGGCAGAGATAATGTGACCAAGATAGAGAACTTCATCAAGCCAAAGTTCCCACTTTGAGAATTTCGCATAAAAGCGGTGGTCTCTGAGCCTATCAAGAACCAAACGGAGGTGCTTGGCGTGGTCTTATTTTGTCTTGGAGAATACCAAAATATCATCAAGATAGACGAGGATGAACTCATTGGTGTATGGGTTGAATATGAAATGCATCCTCCGAGAAAAGGTAGGAGGTGCATTTGCAAGCCCGAAGTACATGAATGTTTACTCGTAGGAGCCATAACTTGTCCTGAATGCGGTCTTGGGAATATCTTGCTCACGGATACGAATTTGATTGTATCCCATTTGGAGATCAAGCTTTGAGAAAACCTTGGCTCCTTTGAGCTGCTCGAACTGTTCATTGATGTTGGGGATATGGTGCTTATTCTTAATTGTCTTCTTGTTCAATGGCCGGTAATCAACGCAAAGCCGCTCCGTGCCATCCTTCTTCTTGACAAAAAGAACACCGCAACCCCAAGGAGAAGAACTTGGTCTGATCAAACCCAAGCATTCTTGCTCGTCGAGTTGCTTCTTCAACTCCTTCAACTCTTTAGGAGAGAGCTTGTACGGACGCCGATAGGCTGGCTCCGTACCAGGTTCAAGTTCAATGACTAATTCAACTGGACGGTTGGGAGGCATCCCTGGCAATTCTTCAGGAAATACATCTTCATATTCACAAACCACTGGAATCTGGGATATGGCATTAATCGCAGCCTTGTCATTGAGAGAGAATAGCCTGATTGAGTTATCTCGAGCTGCGAAGATAATCACGTCTTCGGAATGATGAGTTAGATTGACCTCCTTGTTTGCACAATCAAGAAGAGCATCATGCTTAGAGAGCCAATCCATTACAAGAATGAGATCAATGTACGAATTGTCGAGAACAACTGGGGAAGCTAGAAATTTATAATCGCCCATCTTGATACTCACATCTGGAGCTACCAGACGGGAAGTCATGTGCTTTCCTGGAGAAATAATTGATAACTTCTTATCCAGATATGCCGAAGTGAAATCATGCTTGGCAAAGAATGGACTTGACAATAAACACTGCGATGCGCCACAATCAAAAACTACTTTTGCAGGAATTGAGTTAACTGGAAGTGTACCCATGATGACTTGAGAGGAATCTTCAGCTTGGGTTGCATTCATCAGGTTCACTCTTGCATACTGTCTCCAACGTATATACTTTTCCAAACCCTTTTGCCCTTGTTATGGACTCTAACTTACATGATTTGAATGGAACTAACCCGGACTGACGCTGTTTTCAACAGAATTGCCATGGTGTTGTTTTTGTGCAGAAATAAAAAGTTCTCGGAATGACCTGAAACTCCACGGAGATTTATTTTGGAAAATATTAGAAATATCAGCAAGAAGATCCACACCAGGGGGCCCACACCCTGTCCACGAGGGTGGGGGCGTGCCCCCTTCCTCGTGGGCCCCCTGGTGCTCCACCGACGTGTCCCCAGATCCTATATCTTCACTTTCGGGGAGAAAAAAATAAGGGAGAAAGAATTATCGCGTTTCACGAGACAGAGCCGCCGCCAAGCCCTAATCTCTCTCGGGAGGGCTGATCTGGAGTCCGTTCGGGGCTCCGTAGAGTGGAGATCGTCGCCGTCGTCACCATCAACCTTCCTCCATCACCAATTCCATGATGCTCACCGCCGTGCGTGAGTAATTCCATCGTAGGCTCGCTGGACGGTGATGGGTTGGATGGGATCTATCAAGTAACCGAGTTAGTTTTTTTAGGGTTTGATCCCTAGTATCCACTATGTTCTGAGATTGATGTCGCTATGACTTTGATATGCTTAATGCTTGTCACTAGGGCCCGAGTGCCATGATTTCAGATCTGACTCTATTATGTTTCCATGAATATATGTGTGTTCTTGATCCTATCTTGCAAGTCTATAGTCACCTACTATGTGTTATGATCCGGCAACCCCGAAGTGACAATAATCGGGACCACTCCCGGTGATGACCATAGTTTGAGGAGTTCATGTATTCACTATGTCTTAATGCTTTGGTCCGGTACTTTATTAAAAGGAGGTCTTAATATCCCTTAGTTTCCAATAGGAGCCCGCTGCCACGGGAGGTTAGGACAAAATATGTCATGCAAGTTCTTTTCCATAAGCACGTATGACAATATTCGGAATACATGCCTACATTGCATTGATGAACTGGAGCTAGTTCTGTGTCACCCTAGGTTATAACTTATACATGATGAATTGCATCCGACATAATGTCCCATCACCGATCCAATGCCTACGAGCTTTTCCTATATTGCTTGTTGCTTATTTACATTTCCATTGCTACTATCACAAAAACTACAAAAACACTATCGTTACTTTTATTGCCGCTACCGCCACTATCATATTACTTTGCTACTAAACTATCTTGCTGCGGATACTAAGTTTCCAGGTGTGGTTGAATTAACAACTCAGCTGCTAATACTTAAGAGTATTCTTTGGCTCCCCTTATGTCAAATCAACAAATTTGGGTTGAATACTTTACCCTCGAAAACTGTTGCGATCCCCTACACTTGTGGGTTATCAAGACTATTTTCTGGTGCCATTGCCGGGGAGCATAGCTCTATTCTTTAAGTCACTTGGGATTTATATCTGTTGATCACTATGAAGAATTTGAAGGACTCAAAATCCAAGATCTTACCCTCAACTACGAGGGGAGGTAAGGAACTGCCATCTAGCTCTGCACTTGATTCTCCTTCTATCATGAGTAAACTTGCGACACCTATTCCCGCTTTTGAATCTGATATGTCGTATGTTCTTGATGATGCTACTTCTGCTATGTATGATGAAACTACTTCTATGCCTGATAATACTGTGCCACTAGGTGAATTTCTAGATGAACAAATTGCTAAGGTTAGGGAGAATGCAAATATTGAAATTGATGATATTTATGAAAGTGATGATGAAACTACTCCCAATAGATATGAATTGCCTGTTGTGCCTGAGGGTTATGTTATGGATGACGAAACTGCTAGAGACTTTGTTGCTTGCAATGATAGATATGATCTTAAGAAATTATTAGCTAAGCTGAAAGGGAAGTCTTTGAATGCTAGAATGAAACATGACCCTGCTTTTGCTACTTCACCTATCTGCGTTACTGATAAGGATTATGAATTCTTTGTTGATCCTGAGTTAATTACTTTGGTTGAATCTGATCCTTTCCATGGCTATGAGTCTGAAACTATTGTGGCACATCTTACTAAGTTGAATGATATAGCCACCCTGTTTACCAACAATGAAAAGATTCGTTACTACTATATCCTTAAGCTATTTCCGTTCTCGCTAAAGGGTGATGCTAAGACTTGGTTTAATTCTCTTAATCCTGGTTGTGTGCGTAGTCCCCAGGATATGATGTATTACTTCTCTGCTAAATATTTTCCCGCTCATAAGAAACAAGCTGCCTTACGGGAAATATATAAATGTGCTCAAACTGAAGAAGAGAGTCTCCCACAAGCTTGGGGGAGGCTTCTCCAATTACTTAATGCTTTGCCTGATCATCCTCTTGAGATGCATGATATACTTGATGTCTTTTATAATGGACTAACCGATGCTTCCAGAGACCACCTGGATAGTTGTGCTGGTTGTGTTTTCAGGGATAGAACATTTGAACAAGCTGAACTACTATTGAATAATATGCTGGCCAATGAAAATAATTGGACACTTCCTGAACCAGCCCCTAAGCCAACTCCGAAGAAAAGAGGTGTTCTAATTCTCAGTCCTGAAGATATGCAAGAGGCAAAGAAATCTATGAAAGAAAAAGGTAATAAAGCTGAAGATGTTAAGAATTTACCACCTATTGAAGAAATACATGGTCTTGATAACCCGACACAGGTAGTAAAGGTAAATTCTCTTTATAGATTTGATGAAGGTGATATTCCTCGTTATAAGTCTGCTAGCCAATGCTTAGATGAGTTTGACAATTTTATTGTGAAACAAGAAAACTTCAATGCTTATGTTGGTAGAAAATTACAACACAATGCCTATATGATTGTACGGTTGTGCGATTATCTGTCTAGAGCTAAAGGTGAACTGAAACTCATTAGTATACATGCTTCTATGGTCACCACTCAAGTAGAACAAGTAGTTAAGGCTCAGAATGAATTGCTCAATGAATTAAATAGTAAGAATAATGACTATGCTGTTAGAGTTGCTACTAGAGGTGGTAAAATGACTCAGGAACCTCTGTACCTTGAAGGCCACCCTAAGGGAATTGAGCAAGATTCTCAGAGAGCTAATTTAGATGAACCTTGTTCTTCTAAGAAGAAGAAAAATAAAAATGATAGAACCTTGCATGCTTCTAGTGAACCTGTAGCTGACACACTTGAGAATCCCAATGATATATCTGTTTCTGATGCTGAGACACAATCCGGTAATGAACATCAACCTAGTGATAATATTAATGATGATGTTCATGATGATGCTCAACCTAGCAATAATAATGATGTAGTGATTGAACCTGCTGTTGATCTTGATAACCCACAATCAAAGAATCAACGTTATGATAAGAGAGACTTTGTTGCTAGGAAACACGGGAAGGAAAGAGAACCATGGGTTCAGAAACCCATGCCTTTTCCTCCGAGACCGTCCAAGAAAAAAGATGATGAGGATTTTGAGCGCTTCGCCGAAATGATTAGACCTATCTTTTTGCGTATGTGTTTGACTGATATGCTTAAAAAACCTTATGCTAAGTATATGAGAGATATCATTACCAACAAAAGAAAGATACGTGAAGTAGAAATATCCACCATGCTTGCCAATTACACTTTTAAGGGTGGAATGCCTAAGAAATTAGGAGATCTAGGAGTACCTACTATACCTTGCTCCATTAAGAAAAACTATGTTAAAACTTCTTTGTGTGATCTTGGAGCCGGTGTTAGTGTTATGTCTCTCTCTTTATATCGTAGACTTGACTTGAGTAAGTTGACACCTACTGAAATATCTTTGCAAATGGCTGATAAATCAACTGCTATACCTGTCGGTATTTGTGAGGATGTGCCTGTTGTAGTTGCAAATGTTACTATTCTAACGGACTTTGTTATACTTGATATTCCCAAGGACGATAGTATGTCTATTATTCTTGGAAGACCCTTTTTGAACACTCCAGGGGCTGTTTATTGATTGCAACAAAGGAAATGTCACTTTTCATGTCAATGGTAATGAGCATACGTACACTTTCTGAGGAAACAACCTCAGGTCCACAATATCAATTATATTAGAAAAATTTCAACTATTACTATTGGAGGTTTTGAAATCCTCTTCCTAGTATCAAGAAGACATATGGAATCCTTATTGTTGGAGACATACATATCCCCATTGAGGTAACCTAGTGTTATTCGAAAATTCTCCGGTTTCATGTTACTCGGAAAGAGTTTATTAACAAGACTTGATCAACCTTGTTAATGGATTCCTTTTGATGAGCATGTGATAGGTGAATCTAGATAGACCAAACCTTTTGTACCCTCTTTTTACTTTCTGTTAATTAGGATAAATAAAGCAAAAATAGTAGTTTCTATCTGTTTTCAGACTTATCCGTGCAATAAAAAATATCCCGAAAGTAAAAGTTTTCCAAATGCCATGAAAACGTAATATGATTTTTTCTACAATATTTGAGAAAATATGGCACATAACACACAGCGAGGGGAGCCAGCACCTGGCCACGAGGGTCCAGGGCACGCCCCCTGCCCAGGGTGCACCCCGTGCCTCGTGGGCCCCACATGGCCACCCTCCACTTATTCCTGCACCCATGCTATTCTTCTTCCTCCCAAAAAAATCACCAACCAGCTCAAACCCGAGTTCTAGCTCATCTTGCTGCCATTTTCGTTCTCCTTGCTCAAAGCACCATTCACAAACTGTTTGGGGAGATTGTTCCTTGGTATGTGACTCCTCCATTGGTCCAATTAGTTTTTGTTCTAGTGCCCTATTTATTGTAAATTTTTGCTGCTGTGGTGACCTTGTTCTTGAGCTTGCATTTCAATTTTTCTTGGTCCCAAGTAGTTCTAATGCATGATATAGTCTCTAGGCACTTATACGAGTAGTTGATATCAATCTTGTTGAGTTTGGTTAACTTTTATTGTGAGTTACTAAAAATTTCAGGAATTTTCAGAAAAAGAAAATGATAAAAAGATTGTTGAGGGGCTCCTCCAGCAAGAGCTCAGAGGAGAAGAAGAAAGAAGAAAATAAGAAGCCCAAGTATACTCTTCCTCGCATGGTGGAAGTTCGACCGTGTGAATGGCCTTGTAATGATTTCATGATGTCTGCCGGGATTTACGAAGACTTTTATTGGTTGGCAAATAATGCAGGCCTGACCGACTTCCTCCATGACCAGAAAGAACAGTATCTCTTACTCACCAATATTTTCACGCAAAGTTTTCATTTTCATGCTAAGAGAACACCACCTACGATGGAGTTTCGTTTATATGATGTGATTAAGGAGATATCACTCTTAGATTTTTGTGAAACATGCAAAGTACCCTTTGGAGGTAGACTTGATGAACCACGTTGTGAAGACGTTGAAGGGTTTATTGACATGATAGCTGTAGGGGAAACTAGACAAGTTTCAGGGGCAAGAATCACTAGTATACACTTCCCTGTTCTATGCTACTTTGCTTTATTTGCTAGTAGATGTTTAATTGGTCGCGGGAACAGTGGGAATCTTAGTGCCCCTGACATTGTCATTTTACGCCATGCTTTGTTTCAAGACACAACTTTTAGCTTGGGCGCCGTTGTTGCTAAACGACTGAGTCTGAACCGCTCAAAGGGGCCCGTCTTTGGAGGCATCTTTGCTTCTAGCCTTGCTGAACATTTTAGAATACCTATTAGGCATCATGAGAACGAAGAAAAATTGCTTGCCCCTGTTTATATAGACTACAAGAGTATGGTAGCCCATGATTTTATTGTTAAAGACAAGAATAGGCAGCTTAATTATAAATTACGGTTTGATGAAATATACTACGAAATTGTTACCTTGCCTGCACCATCTTTGTTTGATCTGTCTACAGGCGTATACCTCATCACACCAGATGCTTTCTACAAGTACCAAGGCCAAGCACAAGCTTCAGAGCCTGAGCCAGAGCCACCACTCGATCCATACCGACAGTCTATTTATGCATGGGATCTGGACGAGCTTGCCAACCAGTGGCACCCAGAGGATACATCTCAGTACACTGGAGGGATTAGCTTCGATCTGTGGCCGGAGACCAACATAGGCCAAAAGCCTAAGCTTGGGGGAGTACGTGTTTCTCACCGACTTTACATTCATGTTCACACACTTATTCTAGTTGTCGGTGCTCACACTCTTTCACTGTGCCATCCATGCTTAGTTTCAATTTCTTTTTCTTAGTATTTTTCTTATGTGCTAGAAAAACCCAGAAAAACAAAAATATATTAGTTGTAGCTTCTAGCTAGTTTACTTTCTTTGCTTGTAGTAGTAGTTAAAACGAAAACCCAAAAAGATTTCCCATTCTTCTTTTGCTTGTTGGGAGCTTTCCCGTGTAAATAGTTTCTTTTCTTTTCTTTGGGGGTTAAGAGTAGAAGACCATGATTGAAATTTCTTAGTGGCTCTCATATGCTTTATTGTTGATTTAACCTTGAGCCATATTACCTTGTCTTCTCTCTTGTATTTAAATGTCTGTAGATTCCAGCTTAGTCCAATGCATGTGCACTATTATTATTATCCACACCGTTCGGTCGTGCGATTGAAAGGCAATAAGGATGATATATGATGAACTAATTGAGATGAGAAAAGCTGGTATGAACTCGACCTCTCTTGTTTTTGTAAATATGATGGCTCATCGTTCCAGATTCAGCTTGTTATGAATGAAACATGCTTGCAATGAAAATTAGAGATCATAGCTGCTTATGCCATGCTTAATTAGCTCAGAGTTTATAATGGTCTATCTTGCATGCCAGTATGATATTAAAATGGTTGTGATGTGGTATGATGGGGTGGTATCCTCCTTTGAACGATTTAAGTGATCTGACTTGGCACATGTTCATGCATGTAGTTGAAACAAATCAACATAGCCTTCACGATATATATGTTCATGCTGAATTATATCCTACCCATGCTTGCATTCATTGTTGATTAATTTTAATGCATGTTCATGACCGTTGTTTCTCTCTAGCTGGTCGCTTCCCAGACTCTTTCTAGCCTTCACCTGTACTAAGCGGGAATACTGCTTGTGCATCCACTCGCATAACCCCAAAGTTATTCCATATGAGTCCACTATACCTTCCTATATGCGGTATTTACCTGCCGTTCCAAGTAAATTTGTATGTGCCAAACTCTAAACCTTCAAATGAAATTTTGTTTTGTATGGTCGAACAGCTCTTGTATCAACTAGGGTTGTCTATATCTTCCATGCTAGGTGGGTTATTCTCACGATGAGTGGACTCCGCTCATCATTCATGAGAAAATGGCTGTTAACCGGGATGCCCAGTCCCATGCTCAAAATGATAATAATTAAACAAAACTCCCCCAGGGATGTTGCTGGTTTGGACGGTACCCGTTGTTTCGGGCCAGCCATGGAGTGTGCTTGTTGGTGGTTGGGGGAGTATAAACTTTACCATTCTGTTTGGGAACCGCCTATAATGTGCGTAGCATGGGAGATATCGAGATTCTTGGTTGTTATGTTGACAATGAAAGTATACCGCTCAAAATGTTATTCAATCTCTATTTAAAAATCGAGCTCTGGCACCTCTACAAATCCCTGCTCCCCTCTGCGAAGGGCCTATCTATTTACTTTTATGCAGAGTCTTCATCTGCTTATCAAAGAGCACTCGTAGGAGAGCACCTCTCTCGTTGCATGTATTACTATTAATTTGCATTGAGTATGATCATGACTGGATCTTTTTTACCATGAATTACAATGTCTAGTTAGTCCTTGATCTTTAAAGGTGCTCTGGATTTATGTTTTGCGGTCTCAGAAAGGGCTAGCGAGATACCATCTTGTTATATCATATCATGATTGTTTTGAGAAAGTGTTGTGATCCGAGTTTTATTATTATTGCTCGCTAGTTGATTATGCCATTGATGTGAGTAGTCTTGAGACCTGAAAGTTACTGTGAATGTGGTTAGTTCATGATCTTCTTGAAAACCTAAATGCTGGCTTACATATTTACAACAACTAGAGCAAACAGAGTTTGTCAAAGTTTTTATTTATCACTTTCAGTTTATCAACTGAATTGCTTGAGGACAAGCAAATGTTTTAGCTTGGGGGAGTTGATACGTCTCCAACGTATCTACTTTTCCAAACCCTTTTGCCCTTGTTATGGACTCTAACTTGCATGATTTCAATGGAACTAACCCGGACTGACGCTGTTTTCAGCAGAATTGCCATGGTGTTGTTTTTGTGCAGAAACAAAAAGTTCTCGGAATGACCTGAAACTCCACGAAGGTTTATTTTGGAAAATATAAATAATATCTGCAAGAAGATCCACACCAGGGGGCCCACACCCTGTCCACGAGGGTGGGGGGCGCGCCCCCCTGCCAAGGGCGCGCCCCCTGCATCGTGGGCCCCCTGGTGCTCCACCGACGTATCCCCAGATCCTATATCTTCACTTTCGGGGAGAAAAAAATCAGGGAGAAAGAATTATCGCGTTTCACGAGACGGAGCCGCCGCCAAGCCCTAATATCTCTCGGGAGGGCTGATCTGGAGTCCGTTCGAGGCTCCGGAGAGTGGAGATCGTCGTCGTCGTCATCATCAACCTTCCTCCATCACCAATTCCATGATGCTCACCACCGTGCGTGAGTAATTCCATCGTAGGCTTGCTGGACGGTGATGGGTTGGATGGGATCTATCATGTAATCGAGTTAGTTTTGTTAGGGTTTGATCCCTAGTATCCACTATGTTCTGAGATTGATGTTGCTATGACTTTGCTATGCTTAATGCTTGTCACTAGGGCCAGAGTGCCATGATTTCGGATCTGAACCTATTATGTTTCCATGAATATATGTGTGTTCTTGATCCTATCTTGCAAGTCTATAGTCACCTACTATGTGTTATGATCTGGCAACCCCGAAGTGACAATAATCGGGACCACTCCCGGTGATGACCATAGTTTGAGGAGTTCATGTATTCACTATGTGTTAATGCTTTGGTCCGGTACTCTATTAAGAGGAGGCTTTAATATCCCTTAGTTTCCAATAGGACCCCGCTGCCATGGGAGGGTAGGACAAAAGATGTCATGCAAGTTCTTTTCCATAAGCACGTATGACTATATTCGAAATACATGCCTACATTGCATTGATGAACTGGAGCTAGTTCTGTGTCTCCCTAGGTTATAACTTCTACATGATGAATTGCATCCGACATAATTTCCCATCACCGATCCAACGCCTACGAGCTTTTCCTATATTGCTTGTTGCTTATTTACTTTTCTGCTGCTACTATCACAAACTACAAAAACACTATCATTACTTTTATTGCCGCTACCGTCACTATCATATTACTTTGCTACTAAACTAACTTGCTGCAGATACTAAGTTTCCAGGTGTGGTTGAATTGACAATTCAGCTGCTAATACTTAAGAGTATTCTTTGGCTCCCCTTGTGTCGAATCAACAAATTTGGGTTAAATACTTTACCCTCGAAAACTATTGCGATCCCCTACACTTGTGGGTTATCACATACTTGGGATTGTGCTTCACAATTGCATTGCTTGACGGCTTGATAGGAGGAGGAGGAGGCGAAAGGCGCCTTTGGGTGCACTTGTTAGCCTAGTGACCTTTATGACCGCACATGTTGCAAGTAACCTCAGAGAGTGGCCGATGGTAAGGACCCCTTGGCCTTGTAGCTTGAAATTGAGACTTCTTATGGTTGCTTGGGTTGGGTGGGTGGGAAGATCCACGACCACCTGAGTGCTTGTTCTGACTTGGAGGACGGAACACTGGAGGTGGCGGAAGCCAGAACTTCTACTTCTTAGCAACCACTTGTGAGGAGGAAGAGGAGCTGACCGCATCTCTGATTCTTTTCTTTGAAGCCTCACAATTGAGTTGGGCAGCTTCTTTCTTGAGAGCCATGTTGTAGAAATGATCAAATTCGGCTCGAAGAGAGTGAGAGCAAGCTGGAGTTCATCTTTCAGACCACCTCGGAATTGGTAGATCTTGCTCTTTGCATCGGGAATATCTTGCTTAGCATAACATGCCATATTCTGGAACTTGACATTGTACTGATAGGCAGACATGTTGACTTGCTTGAGTGTCACAAACCTAGTTTTGGTATGCACTAGGCTAGTCTTGATGTTTGCATCATGTTTAAATTTCAAATGAAATTGAATTGAGGACTTGTGAAACCCTCAGAAAACCCTTTTGAAAAATGACCCAAATAAAAAATTGCTCCAAAAAGGTCCAAGAAAATGTTCATGTTGCTCTCTGAAAATATTGGTTAGAGATAAAAATCAAACCAATATTATTAGGAGCTCATAAGTATTTATTTTGGGACTTTGAATTAAATCAATAACATATTTGAGTTGAATTTATTTCTGTTATATAAGAAATAAAGTTCAAATATTTTTGTAAGTTTGCATGTGACCTTGGACTAGTTCCCTGAGCTCACATAAAAATTTACAGAAAGTTTTTAAAATGGATTGGTTTGTAAATCAAATCAAAACAAAGAAAGAAAAATAGAAAACAAAAACAAATAAAAGAGAAGAGAGGAAGCAGACTTAGCTGGCCGGCCCAGCCCAACTGACCCAACTGCCAGTCAGCTGCTTCCTCCCGCCAGGCAGGCAGGGAGGTGAGGGCCGGCGCGCCCGAGCTCGCCACGCAGCTCTCTGCACGCCTGCGTCGCCTGGACAGCGCGGCGACAACTCGAATCACCTCCGCGGCGCCGCCCCGATCTCCTGGACGCTCTTTCTGCCCCTCCTGCCCTCTCCCTCGTCTGTTCTTCGCGAAGGACGAGCGCCGCCGTTGCCGCCGATCGCCGTTGCCGTAGCCACCGTCTTCCCCTCGCCCCTCCGACGAGCCCCCGAGCTCCGCCTCGCTGCCGTGCATCTCCAAGCCGAAGGAATTGACCCCGGACGCCCTGAGGCCTCGTCCTCGAGCTCGTCTTCACTGCCGGCCCCCGTGGACCCCCCTCGCTGCCCCGACCGCTCCAGAGCCTCCCCGAGCTCGCCGTTCGTCTCGTTGCAACCGTCGTGAGCTTCTGCCCCTGCTCCTCCTCTCCGTTCTCTCTCTCGCACGCCGTAGCTGCCGCACCGCGTTCACCCGCATGCGCCGCCACCCGCGCTCGTCGCCGGTGGTGCTCCGGTGACCTTTTGGTCCCGGGCGTGCGTCTAACATGTTCGCCGCATCGCGTAGAAGCCGTAGGTGCTAGCGCTGCCCCACCTAGGCCACCACAGCCACGAGCCCGAGCTCGACCGAGCTTCGGCCGCCGCCGAGCTCGTCGCCGGCGCCACTCCGGCCACTCCCCGGCCGAGCCACCACCACGACTGGATTCGGACGAGCTCCAGCGTCCCGTAGCTGTGCTCCGCGCGCCAACAGGTGCCCCGTAGGCGAATCCCGCAGATCGCCGCCGTGTTGGGCCTCGCTGGCGTCAAGCCGCCGGCGGGTTTGACCCACTGACCGGCGTGGTTTGACCCCCACGGTCCAGTTGACCCCCCCCCACTTTCACTGACATGTGGGCCATGCCTAGCTAATTAGTTGTTAGGATTAGTGTTAGTACTAATTAACTTAGTTAGGTTAGTCCTACAGTCACTGACTAGTGGGCCCTGCCCAGTTAGTTAGGGCTAACTAACTCAGTTAGTTTGCTGAAGCCACTGACGTGTGGACCCCACACGTCAGGTTTGACCTGGGTCAGCGCTGCTGACTTGCTGACGCAAGCATGACGCAGTGCTAACGCAATAAACATTTTTTGGAATTGTTTTTGTTTAGTAAAATCCAGAAAATTGGTTTAAACTTCAAAAAATCACAGAAATTCAACCGTAGCTCAGAATGAAATAATTTATATATGAAAAATTATTAGAAAAATTCAATCTATCCATCTGTACCATTTTCATGCATGACAAATGAAGTTATACATACTGTTTATATGAAAACACATAAATGGCATTTAAAAATGCTTATTTTAGAGTTGCATTTGAACCCTTGGTTCAAATGGAATTCAACCAATTAAAATGCTAGTTGCATTAGCTCAACAACATCATATCTTCATGCCATATTCATGCATCATATTGTTGCATATGCTTGTGTTCGATTGTCGGCACCTTTCTTCTCGATAGGTCCAGCTCCAGAGACCGATCCAGAGTACCTGTCAAAGGAGCAGTGCTCTACACGTTGTTTTACCAGGCAAGCAAACCCCTTTGTTCATTCCGATACAATCCTACTCTCTCGCTCCTGCTCTCTGTTATTGCATTAGGACAACAACGACCTCAACTGCTACTTTGTGCTGCGGTAGTTGAACCCATTCCTCTGCATGACCTGTCATTCCACAGTAAATAGTTGAAACCCAGTAGCATGTGTAGGAGTTGATTGAAGCCATGTTGTGATCTTACCATGCCTTGCTTGCTATTGCTTAGAGTGTGTCAGGTCTGATTCATCGGGAATGAATTGGAGTGCAATGATATGTTCTGATGCTGAGAGTTAAGTGTGTGAACGCGATTTGGTAAAGGTAGCGGTGAGAGGCCATGTAGGAGTACATGGTGGGTTGTCTCACTGGAACCGTTCCTAAGAACTGAGTTCTGTGTATGTTGTCCAATGACTAGCTACTACCACAGATTGGGTTCCGATAACTCGACCCCTCTCGACTTATTAATCAACATGATCTCTGTCCAGGAGTTGCAACTAGTTTCTGGTGTTTGTAGGTAGTGTTAGTAGTCTACCAAGTGGCACTCGGCCAGGTGGGCTTGGGACAGACTAGGCACCGTGGCATGGTGTACCAAACGTAGATCCACTTGGCGAGGTGGGCTTGGGAACTCTGCGGACATCATTTGGGGCCGTGAGCGACACCCCGGCCGGATCTCCTTACGGATGGAACCCGAATAGGCGATAAACCTGGACTAGAGTCTTGTGTGGTTAGTCAGGTCGTGGCCGACACCCTCGCCAGGTTTCCGCTTGAAGGTTGCCGAGATACACGAGATGTACATGGCGGTAAGTGGCGAGAGCGTGTGTGAAGAAGTACACCCCTGCAGGGTTAACATGATCTATTCGAATAGCCGGATCCACGGTTATGGACTTCTTGGATGCTTACGTGGTACATAGACAACTTGAAGTGGATACTCTAAAATACTCAAGACAAGTGTGAGTGCTATGGATGGCCTTCTCGTAGGGAGACGGGGATGAATCCTTAGTGGTGTATTGTGTGGTGCTTAGTGGACTCGTGTGCGCCACCTCGAAAGAGTTACCAACAGACGTAGAATAGGATAGCCACTGAGTCAAAGCTGGCTTGCTGCAACTAAACCCCACTTTGCCTTCTTGATACAAGTGCATGTATGATAGGATCTGATGTAACTCTTGTTGAGTACCTTTGTACTCATGTTTGCTTAATTTATGTTTTGTAGATGAGATTGATGTCTCACTAGTAGTTCCGCTTGGACTTCGACAAGTAGCTTGTTACCTCAGCTACGATCTTGGACGAGTGTTGTAGATAGTCAGGCTCTTCAGCCTTTTTCATTTGTAGATGTCTGTACTCAGACATGTTGTGCTTCTGCTTGTTGCTTGTATGCTCTGAATGTTGGGTCGTGAGACCCATGTTTGTAATATCTGGTTCCTCGGAGCCTAATGAATAAATACTTTGTTTATTATAGTGTTGTTGTGATGCCATGTTGTATTTGCACATATTGAGCATATTGTGTGTATGTTATTGGAATGCTTGGTATGTGTGGGATCCGACACCTAGTTGTTTACCCTTGGTAGCCTATCTTACAGGGAAATGTCTCCTAGTGCTTCCACTGAGCCTTGGTAGCTTGCTACTGCTCCGGAACACTTAGGCTGACCGGCATGTGTCCTTCTTCGTTCCTGTGTCTGTCCCTTAGGGGAAATGTCACGCGTTGTTCCTTTAAGTCCTTGTAGCTTGCTACGACTTGGGTTCATACATTGATGACCGACACATTCGTTGCTGGGTCATGTATGCCTTTCTCTGTAACTTAGTGCCACTTTTGGTTTATAACTGGTCATGTCGGCCCGGGTTCTCTGTCATATGGATGCTAGCGACACTATCATATACGTGAGCCAAATGCGCAAACGGTCCCGGGCCAGGTAAGGTGGCACCTGTGGGGATACCGTGCGTGAGGCCACAAAGTGATATGGTGTGTTACATGCTAGACCGGTGTGACTTCAGATCGGGGTCCTGACAGCTTTGGTATCAGAGCCTGGCTGCCTGTAGGATTGCCAAGCCAAACTGGTCGAAGTTGAGTCTAGAAATTCTTTAGTTATATAAGGGAATTGATTGTGGAAGGGAACGTAAGGCTCTTTTTACTCCTTATACCTCATGTCTTCTGATCTGAGTCATCCTACTTTTCCTACGGTGTTAAGGAACTAGGCTTTCTCTTCCGTCTATCAGGATCACGAGTTACTACTCCGTAGTCCCTTAGGATTTGTTGATCAGAGTTCTACTCCTGTTTTCAAGTTCTTCCGGTGTAGTTGTTTAGTACTATCACAGAACCTTGAGTGAAGATGTTGAGATGTTGAACTACCCTTTGTTAGCAGGATGTCTCATTCTGAGCATTTTACTGTCGTTATGCTGCCGGAATTATCCTAGTAGTTCGAGAGATACTAATTTCTTGTTCTACCGTTTGCATCCTATAATTGTTGACGTTTCCGTCCTCGGTTTTGCTTCTCAGGATGTATTCAGTTAAGCGAAGCTCAGCTGCTCGTAGACAGAACCACGGAGGTGGTAGGGATGAGGAGGATCCTCCCGACCAGCCTTCGTTGGCAGAGTTAATGTTAGAGATGGAGAGAAACAAGCGTGAGTCGAACCGCTTGTTGGCATGTATTGAGGAGAACACTGCACATCAGTGCAAGGAATCAGCAACCATCCATGACTTCATTCGTCTGAAACCACCCACCTTCCATCATCCCATTGAGCCACTCGATGCGGATGACTGGCTCCATAGTATCACTCACAAGCTGCGTTCCGCGAACGTAGCGGAAGGTGACAAGGTCATCTATGCCACATATCACCTGGAAGGTCCTGCTAGTCTTTGGTGGCAGAACTATGAGGCCATGATTCCAGCTGGCCAGATCCCTACCTGGAGGGATTTCATAGCGGCTTTTCGCGAGCATCATATCCCTCAAGCTCTCATCGATCGCAAGAGAGAAGAGTTCTGTAGTCTTACCCAGGCTAAGATGGCTGTTGATGCTTATAGTAGAGAGTTTGAGAATCTCGCCTGCTATGCTACAGAAGAAGTGTCCACGGACGCCAAGAAGCAGGCTAGGTTCCGAAAGGGTCTCAACCCCAAACTGCGTCGTGATTTCCACTTGCATCATTGCAACACATTCCAGGCTCTTGTGAACAAGGCCATCAATGCAGAGACCGCTCAGCTCACTTACGATGAGTCTCGTAAGCACATCCTTGATTTGGGATCTTCCTCCGGTTCTAGTTCTCAGAAGCGCCGGATTTGGGTTCCGAACTCTGTTTTTCCATCCAGTTGTACACCGAGGCCATCTTATGTGGTACCTCTTCCAATTCAGCAGTTTGCTCTACCTAGGCCTATTGATGGACCATTTGCCAATGCGGGTCCACGTCCTACCTCCAGGATTTGTTACAAGTGCGGAGAGCCGGGACACATTGCCCGTATCTGCACTCAGACCCGTGCTGCTCCATCCCAGTCCGAGAAATCTGTTGGCCGTGATAGACCATCACGCAAGATGATCAGTGTCAAGTCAGCTCCGACTGAACATGGACGTGTGCATCACGTCTCAGCCAAAGACGCTCATGATGATCCAGATGTCGTTCTTGGTACACTCCTTGTAAATTGTCATCCGGCATCGGTTCTATACGATACTGGAGCATCTCATTCTTTCATTTCCGAAAGTTATGCCCGCTTGCACGACATGTCATTTTGTGATATGCCCTCCCCACTACTCATTCAAACTCCTGGATCCAAATGGCAAACTTCTAGTGTAAGCCATGGTAATGAAATCCTTGTCGACAGACTTGTGTTCCTTGCATCACTTGTAGCCCTCAAGTCTTCAGATATTAATACCATTTTGGGTATGGACTGGATGCCAGCTCATCATGCCAAGATTGATTGTTTCACTAGGTCTGTTCAGCTTACACACCCATCTGACAAGTTAGTCACTGTCACCACCAGAGTTGCAAAGCGTGAACTCTATTCTCTTAATGTCAGCCCTCTTCCAGACCTTGAAGATGTTTCGGTAGTCCGTGACTTTCCGGATGTCTTTCCAGAGGAACTGCCAGGTGTTCCACTTGACCGAGATGTAGAGTTTGTTATAGATCTTATCCCAGGAACCGCTCCAATCTCTAGGAGACCTTACAAGATGGCACCCTTAGAACTAGCTGAGCTTAAGAAACAACTTGATGAGTCCTTGCAAAAGGATTTCATCCGTCCTAGTTCTTCTCCTTGGGCTTGCCCCGTCCTCTTCGTCAAGAAGAAGGATGGTACGGATCGGATGGTTGTAGATTATCGTCCCGTTAATTTGGTCACGGTAAAAAACAAGTATCCGCTTCCCAGGATAAATGACCTGTATGATCAGCTCGCTGGATCCTCAGTATTTTCCAAGATGGATTTGAGGTTGGGATACCATCAAATCAAGATTAGAAATGGGGACATTCCTAAGACGGCTTTTGTCACTCGTTATGGTCAGTACGAGTACACCGTCATGTCTTTCGATCTAACCAATGCTCCAGCCACTTTCTCCCGCTTGATGAACTCGATCTTCATGGAGTACTTAGATTAGTTCGTCGTGGTTTACCTCGATGATATTCTTATTTACTCGAGGAACGAGGAAGAGCATGCCGAACATCATAGACTTGTTCTAGAAAAACTCAAAGAGCACCGCCTTTATGCCAAGTTCTCCAAGTGCGAATTTTGGTTGCCAGAAGTGACCTATCTCGGCCATGTAATCTCTGGTAAGGGCATTGCTGTCAATCCCGAGAGAGTTCAAGTTGTTCTTGATTGGACTCCACCTGAATCAGTTAAACAAGTTAGGAGTTTCCTTGGTCTAGCCAGTTACTATCGCCGCTTTGTTGAGAACTTCTCTAAAGTGGCCAAACCTCTCACGGAACTTCTCAAGAAAGATAAAAAGTTTGAGTGGTCCCCACAGTGTGAGCACCGTTTTCAGGAACTGAAAAGACGCCTGACTTCTTCCCCCATACTTGTGCCGCCGGATTTCACTAAAGATTTTGTTATCTATTGTGATGCCTCACGACAGGGACTAGGTTGCATTCTTATGCAGGATCGTCATGTGATTGCCTATGCATATCGACAGTTGCATCCACATGAGGAGAATTATCCTACACATGATCTAGAGCTTGCAGCCGTAGTCTACGCACTTAAGACCTGGCGACATTACCTCCTTGGTAACCGTTGCGAGATCTACACCGGTCACCAGAGCCTCAAGTATATCTTCACCCAACCAGATTTGAATCTTAGGCAAAGACGTTGGTTGGAGTTGATCTCAGATTACAACTTAGGAATTACCTACACCCCAGGCAAGGGAAATGTTATGGCTGATGCGCTAAGTCGTAAGTCCTATTGCAACAATCTCATGTTGCAGGAGGGCCAACCACTTCTCCATGAGGAATTATGTAAGCTTAACCTTGACATTGCTCCTCACGGATTCCTTTCTACTTTGGTGGCGAAACCTACTCTTGTGGATCATATCATAGAAGCCCAGAAGCATGATACGGGGATTACCCGGATCAAGAGAAACATTGCCAAGGGTATTGCTGGTAGTTTCTCCATAGATGATCGAGGTGTAGTTTTCTTCCAAAACCGGCTGGTGGTTCCCAAGAAGCAACATCTTCGGCAACTAATCCTTAAGGAGGCTCATGAATCTCCTATCATGATTCATCCCGGTAGTACTAAGATGTATCAGGACCTACGCCAGAGGTTCTGGTGGACTAGGATGAAGAGAGAAATTGCTGAGTTCATTTCTAAATGTGACGTTTGTTGTCGCGTTAAGGCAGAACATCAAAGACCTGCTGGCACCCTTCAGCCCTTAGCTATTCCTGAGTGGAAATGGGATAAAGTTGGTATGGACTTCATCACCGGCTTTCCCAGGACCAAGAGAGGGAATAATGCTATCTTTGTAGTCATTGATCGTCTGTCCAAAGTGGCTCACTTTCTACCTGTTCGAGAGAGTATCACTGCTAGTCAGCTCGCTGATTTGTGTATCTCTTGAATAGTGTCACTTCATGGTGTCCCACTAGAGATCAATTCAGACCGTGGTAGTCTTTTCACTTCTCATTTCTGGGAGAGTTTCCAGACTGTCATGGGCACCCATCTTTCCTTCAGTACCGCTTTCCACCCTCAGTCAAGTGGTCAGGTGGAACGGGTCAATCAAATTCTCGAAGACATGCTTAGAGCTTGCGTTATCTCATTCGGTATGGATTGGGAGAAATGTCTTCCTTTCGCCGAGTTTGCTTATAACAATAGCTATCAATCCAGTCTCAAGAAAGCTCCTTTTGAGATTCTCTATGGACGAAGATGTCGAACACCTTTGAACTGGTCAGAAACCGGTGAAAGACCATTCTTTGGACCGGACATGATCCAGGAAGCAGAAGAGCAAGTTCGCATCATTCATGAGAATTTGAAAACAGCCCAGTCTCGTCAAAAGCGCCAGTATGATCGTCATCATAAGGAAGTGGCTTATGAAGTTGGCGACAAAGCTTACCTTCGGGTTACTCCTTTGAAGGGTACCCATCGTTTCGGTATCAAGGGCAAGTTGGCTCCTCGTTACATTGGTCCTTTTCGCATTCTCGCTAAACGAGGAGAGGTTGCCTACCAGTTGGAACTACCCCCACATCTTTCTCGAGTACATGATGTCTTCCACGTCTCTCAACTCAGGCGTTGCTTCTCGGATCCCATCCGCGGAGTGGACCACGAAACGCTTGATCTCCAAGATAACCTCACATATCGAGAGTATCCCGTTCGCATTCTGGATCAAGCAGAGCGTGTCACTCGAAGTCATAACATCAAGTTTCTCAAGATTCAGTGGTCTCATCATTTCGAGAGAGAAGCTACATGGGATCGAGAAGATCGTCTCCGACTGGAGTACCCCACCTTCTTTCCGCCGACTCCTGAATCTCGGGACGAGATTCTCTTGAGTGGAGGCGAGTTGTCACAACCCTAGTTTTGGTATGCACTAGGCTAGTCTTGATGTTTGCATCATGTTTAAATTTCAAATGAAATTGAATTGAGGACTTGTGAAACCCTCAGAAAACCCTTTTGAAAAATGACCCAAATAAAAAATTGCTCCAAAAAGGTCCAAGAAAATGTTCATGTTGCTCTCTGAAAATATTGGTTAGAGATAAAAATCAAACCAATTTAACTAGGAGCTCATAAGTATTTATTTTGGGCCTTTGAATTAAATCAATAACATATTTGAGTTGAATTTATTTTTGTTATATAAGAAATAAAGTTCAAATATTTTTGTAAGTTCGCATGTGACCTTGGACTAGTTCCCTGAGCTCACATAAAAATTTACAGAAAGTTTTTAAAATGGTTTGGTTTGTAAATCAAATCAAAACAAAGAAAGAAAAATAGAAAACAAAAACAAATAAAAGAGAAGAGAGGAAGCAGACTTACCTGGCCGGCCCAACCCAACTGGCCCAGCTGCCAGTCAGCTGCTTCCTTCCGCCAGGCAGGCAGGGAGGTGAGCGCCGGCGCGCCCGAGCTCGCCACGCAACTCTCTACTCGCATGCGTCGCCTGGACAGCGCGGCGACACCTCGAATCACCTCCGCGGCGCCGCCCCGATCTCGTGGACGCTCTTTCTCCCCCTCCTGCCATCTCCCTCGTCTGTTCTTCGCCATGGCCGAGCGCCGCCGTTGCCGCCGATCGCCGTTGCCGTAGCCACTGCCTTCCCCTCGCCCCTCCGACGAGCCCCCGAGCTCCGCCTCGCTGCCGTGCATCTCCAAGCCGAAGGAATCGACCCCGGACACCCTGAGGCCTCGTCCTCGAGCTCGTCTTCACCGCCGGCCGCCGTGGATCCCCCTCGCTGCCCCGACCGCTCCAGAGCCTCCCCGAGCTCGCCGTTCGTCTTGTTGCAACCGTCGTGAGCTTCTGCCCCTGCTCCTCCTCTCCGTTCTCTCTCTCGCACGCCGTAGCTGCCGCACCGCGTTCACCCGCATGCGCCGCCACCCGCGCTCGTCGCCGGTGGTGCTCCGGTGACCTTTTGGTCCCGGGCGTGCGTCTAACATGTTCGCCGCATCGCGTAGAAGCCGTAGGTGCTAGCGCTGCCCCACCTAGGCCACCACAGCCACGAGCCCGAGCTCGACCGAGCTTCGGCCGCCGCCGAGCTCGTCGCCGGCGCCACTCCGACCACTCCCCGGCCGAGCCACCACCACGACTGGATGCGGACGAGCTCTAGCATCCCGTAGCTGAGCTCCGCGCGCCAAAAGGTGCCCCGTAGGTGAATCCCGCAGATCACCGCCGTGTTGGGCCTCGCCGGCGTCGAGCCGCCGGCGGGTTTGACCCGCTGACCGGCATGGTTTGACCCCCACAGTCCAGTTGACCCCCCCTCTTTCACTGACAAGTGGGCCATGCCCAGCTAATTAGTTGTTAGGATTAGTGTTAGTACTAATTAACTTAGTTAGGTTAGTCCTACAGTCACTGACTAGTGGGCCCTGCCTAGTTAGTTAGGGCTAACTAACTCAGTTAGTTTGCTGAAGCCACTGACGTGTGGACCCCACACGTCAGGTTTGACCTGGGTCAGCGCTGCTGACTTGCTGACGCAAGCATGACGCAGTGCTGACGCAATAAACATTTTTTGGAATTGTTTTTGTTTAGGAAAATCCAGAAAATTGGTTTAAACTTCAAAAAATCACAGAAATTCAACCGTAGCTCAGAATGAAATAATTTATATATGAAAAATTATCAGAAAAATTCAATCTATCCATCTATACCATTTTCATGCATGACAAATGAAGTTATACCTACTGTTTATATGAAAACACATAAATGGCATTTAAAAATGCTTATTTTAGAGTTGCATTTGAACCCTTGCTTCAAATGGAATTCAACCAATTAAAATGCTAGTTGCATTAGCTCAACAACATCATATCTTCATGCCATATTCATGCATCATATTGTTGCATATGCTTGTGTTTGATTGTCGGCACCGTTCTTCTCGATAGGTCTAGCTCCGGAGACCGATCTAGAGTACCTGTCAAAGGAGCAGTGCTCTACACGTTGTTTTACCAGGCAAGCAAACCCCTTTGTTCATTCCGATACAATCCTACTCTCTCACTCCTGCTCTCTGTTATTGCATTAGGACAACAACGACCTCAACTGCTACTTTGTGCTGCGGTAGTTGAACCCATTCCTCTGCATGACCTGTCATTCCACAGTAAATAGTTGAAACCCACTAGCATGTGTAGGAGTTGATTGAAGCCATGTTGTGATCTTACCATGCCTTGCTTGCTATTGCTTAGAGTGTGTCAGGTCTGATTCATCGGTAATGAATTGGAGTGCAATGATATGTTCT
>LR738715.1:379188908-379213982 GCA_902687465.1 Secale cereale | reverse complement strand
GTGTTTGATTGTCGGCACCGTTCTTCTCGATAGGTCTAGCTCCGGAGACCGATCTAGAGTACCTGTCAAAGGAGCAGTGCTCTACACGTTGTTTTACCAGGCAAGCAAACCCCTTTGTTCATTCCGATACAATCCTACTCTCTCACTCCTGCTCTCTGTTATTGCATTAGGACAACAACGACCTCAACTGCCACTTTGTGCTGCGGTAGTTGAACCCATTCCTCTGCATGACCTGTCATTCCACAGTAAATAGTTGAAACCCACTAGCATGTGTAGGAGTTGATTGAAGCCATGTTGTGATCTTACCATGCCTTGCTTGCTATTGCTTAGAGTGTGTCAGGTCTGATTCATCGGTAATGAATTGGAGTGCAATGATATGTTCTGATGCTGAGAGTTAAGTGTGTGAACGCGATTTGGTAAAGGTAGCGGTGAGAGGCCATGTAGGAGTACATGGTGGGTTGTCTCACTGGAACCGTTCCTAAGAACTGAGTTCTGTGTATGTTGTCCAATGACTAGCTACTACCACCCATTGGGTTCCGATAACTCGACCCCTCTCGACTTATTAATCAACATGATCTCTGTCCAGGAGTTGCAACTAGTTTTTGGAGTTTGTAGGTAGTGTTAGTAGTCTACCAAGTGGCACTCGGCCAGGTGGGCTTGGGACAGACTAGGCACCGTGGCACGGTGTACCAAGCGTAGATCCACTCGGCGAGGTGGGCTTGGGAACCCTGCGCACATCATTTGGGGCCGTGAGCGACACCCCGGCCGGATCTCCTTACGGATGGAACCCGAATAGGCGATAAACCTGGACTAGAGTCTTGTGTGGTTAGTCAGGTCGTGGCCGACACCCTTGCGAGGTTTCCGCTTGAAGGTTGCCGAGATAAACGAGATGTACATGGCGGTAAGTGGCGAGAGCGTGTGCGAAGAAGTACACCCCTGCAGGGTTAACATGATCTATTCGAATAGCCGGATCCACGGTTATGGACTTCTTGGATGCTTACGTGGTACATAGACAACTTGAAGTGGATACTCTAAAATACTCAAGACAAGTGTGAGTGCTATGGATGGCCTTCTCGTAGGGGTACGGGGATGAATCCTTAGTGGTGTATTGTGTGGTGCTTAGTGGACTCGTGTGCGCCACCTCGAAAGAGTTACCAGCAGTCGTAGAATAGGATAGCCACTGAGTCAAAGCTGGCTTGCTGCAACTAAACCCCACTTTGCCTTCTTGATACAAGTGCATGTATGATAGGATCTGATGTAAGTCTTGCCGAGTACCTTTGTACTCATGTTTGCTTAATTTATGTTTTGTAGATGAGATTGATGTCTCACTAGTAGTTCCGCTTGGACTTCGACAAGTAGCTTGTTACCTCAGCTACGATCTTGGACGAGTGTTGTAGATAGTCAGGCTCTTCAGCCTTTTTCATTTGTAGATGTCTGTACTCAGACATGTTGTGCTTCCGCTTGTTGCTTGTATGCTCTAAATGTTGGGTCATGAGACCCATGTTTGTAATATCTGGTTCCTCGGAGCCTAATGAATAAATACTTTGTTTATTAGAGTCTTGTTGTGATGCCATGTTGTATTTGCACATATTGAGCATATTGTGTGTATGTTATTGGAATGCTTGGTATGTGTGGGATCCGACACCTAGTTGTTTACCCTTGGTAGCCTATCTTACAGGGAAATGTCTCCTAGTGCTTCCACTGAGCCTTGGTAGCTTGCTACTGCTCCGGAACACTTAGGCTGACCGGCATGTGTCCTTCTTCATTCCTGTGTCTGTCCCTTAGGGGAAATGTCACACGTTGTTCCTTTAAGTCCTTGTAGCTTGCTACGACTTGGGTTCATACGTTGATGACCGACACGTTCGTTGCTGGGTCATGTATGCATGTCTCTGTAACTTAGTGCCACTTTTGGTTTATAACTGGTCATGTCGGCCCGGGTTCTCTATCATATGCATGCTAGCGACACTATCATATACGTGAGCCAAAATGCGCAAACGGTCCCGGGCCAGGTAAGGTGGCACCCGTGGGGATATCGTGCGTGAGGCCGCAAAGTGATATGGTGTCTTACATGCTAGACCGGTGTGACTTAGGATCGGGGTCCCGACATTGAGGTTGCAGAATTGCTCACGCTTGCCTTCAATAACACTGGTAGGAATATGATGAGAACGAAAATCACGACAAAAGTCAGTCCAAGAGATCTCACGACCCGCTCTGGAGTCTTTGTATTGTTGCCACCAATCTGCGGCCTGGTCTTTGAGTTGAAATGCGGCAAACTTGACATAATCCTAAGGTCTGACATTACTGCACTTGAAATGCTTGTTGATGTCAGTGAGGCAATCCTCGGCATCGAGCGGATCGACACAGTAGCTGAAGGACTTGGGCTGATTTGCAAGGAATTAATTCAGAGTAGCAACGTGAGGCTGGTTGATGAAGTTAGCTTGGCCTTGATACCCTTGATTGTTCTGGTTGTTCTGAATAGCTTGAAAAGCTTGCATCATCCGAGTATTGGCGGTGGTGGCTTGTGCTACTTCTTGAGCTTGCGTTGTATTCCCTCGAAGAGGAAAGGGAGATGCAGCACAGTAGCTTAAGTATTTCCCTCAGTTTTTGAGAACCAAGGTATCAATCCAGTAGAAGACCATGCGCGAGTCCCTCACACCTGCACAAACAAATAAGAACTTCGCAGCCAACGCGATAAGGGGTTGTCAATCCCTTTACGGTCACTTACGAAAGTGAGATCTGATAGAGATGATAGTTTATATTTTTGGTATTTTTGTTTATAACAACAGAAAATAAAAGCGATAAAAGTAAAGTAGATGTAGATTGATATGTTGAGAATAGACCCGGGGGCCATAGAGTTCTCTAGTGGCTTCACTCATGATAGCGATATTCTACGGCGGGTAAACAAATTAGTGTCGAGCAATTGATAGAAAAGCGAATAATTATGAGACTATCTAGGTGAAGGAAATATGCCCTAGAGGTAATAACAAAGATGTTATTTGTATTTCCTTATATCATGATAAATGTCTTTTATTCATGCTAGAATTGTATTAACCGGAAACTTGATACATGTGTGAATACATAGACAAAACAGTATGTCCCTAGTATGCCTCTACTAGACTAGCTCATTGGTCAAAGATGGTTATGTTTCCTAGCCATAGACATGAGTTGTCATTTGATCAACGGGATCACATCATTAGGAGAATGATGTGATGGACTAGACCCATCCGTTAGCTTAGCACTATGATCGTTTAGTTTTACTTCTATTGCTTTCTTCATGACTTATACATGTTCCTATGACTATGAGATTATGCAACTCCCGAATACCGTAGGAACACCTTGTGAGCTATCAAACGTCACAACGTAACTGGGTGATCATAAAGATTCTCTACAGGTGTCTCCGAAAGTATTCGTGGTGTTGGCATAGATCAAGACTAGGATTTGTCACTCCGAGTGTCAGAGAGGTATCTCTGGGCCCTCTCGGTAATGCACATCATAATAAGCCTTGCAAGCAAATGACTAATGAGTTAGTCACGAGATGTTGTATTACGGAACGAGTAAAGAGACTTGCCGGTAACGAGATTGAACTAGGTATAGACATACCGACGAACGAATCTCGGGCAAGTAACATACCGATGACAAAAGGAACAACGTATGTTGTTATGCGGTTTGACCGATAAAGATCTTCGTAGAATATGTAGGAACCAATATGAACATCCAGGTTCCGCTATTGGTTATTGACCGGAGATGAGTCTCGGTCATGTCTACATAGTTCTCGAACCCGTAGGGTCCGCACGCTTAACGTTTGATGACGATCGGTATTATGAGTTTATGAGTTTTGATGTACCGAAGGAAGTTCGGAGTCCCGGATGAGATCACGGACATGACGAGGAGTCTCGGAATATCCGAGACATAAAGATTGATATATTGGACGACTATATTCGGACACCGGAAGTGTGCCGGAAAAGTTTCGGATTTAACCGGATTGCCGGAGGGGGTTACCGGAACCCCCCACGAGGGGGGGGGGTGGTCCATAGTGGGCCTTGAGGAAAGAAGAGAGGCAGCCCCTAGAGGCTGGCCGGCGCCCCACCAGGGAATCCTAGTTGGACTAGGATTGGGGGGCGCCACCTCTCCCTCTCCTTCCTTTCCCTCTCTTCCTTCTTGGTGGACTGCTACTAGGAATAGGATTGCAATCCTATTCCTAGTAGGGTTGGCTCCCTGGCGCGCCATAGAAGGGCTGGCCGGCCCCTCCCCTTGCTCCTTTATATATGGGGGCAGGGGGGCACCCTAGAACACACAAGTTGATCAGTTGATCTCCCCCAACCGTGTGCGGTGCCCCCCTCCACAGAAACACACCTCAATTATACCGTTGCAGTGCTTAGGCGAAGCCCTGCGCCGGTAGACACATCATATCCGTCACCACGCCGTCGTGCTAACAAAACTCTCCCGTGAAGCTCAACTAGATCAAGAGCTCGTGGGACGTCATCAAGCTGAACGTGTGCTGAACGCGGAGGTGCCGTACGTTCGGTGCTTGATCAGTTGGATCGCGAAGAAGTTCGACTACATCAATCGCGTCACTTGACGCTTCCGCTCCCGGTCTACGAGGGTACGTAGACACACTCTTCCCCTCGTTGCTATGCATCTAGTAGATAGATCTTGCGTGATCGTAGGAAAATTTTGAAAATACTACGTTCCCCAACAGTGGTATCAGAGCTAGGTCTATGCGTAGATGATATGCACGAGTAGAACACAATGAGTTGTGGGCGATACTAGTCATACTGCTTACCAGCATGTCATACTATGCTTCGGTGGTATTGTGAGATGAAGCGGCCCGGACCGACATTACGCGTACGCTTACGCGAGACTGGTTTCACCGTTATGAGCATTCGTTGCTTAAAGGTGACTGGCGGGTGTCTGTCTCACTCACTTTAGCTGAATCAAGTGTGGCTACGCCCGGTCCTTGTGAAGGTTAAAACATCACATACTTAACGAAACATCCTTGTGGTTTTTGTATGCGTAGGTAAGAACGGTTCTTGCTAAGCCCGTAGCATCCACTTAAAACTTGCAACAACAAAGTAGAGGACGTCTAACTTGTTTTTGCAGGGCATGTTGTGATGTGATATGGTCAAGACATGATGAGATATACGGTTTTGTATGAGATGATCATGTTTTGTAAAGTTATCGGCAACTGGCAAGAGCCATATGGTTTTCGCTTTATTGTATGAAATGCAATCGCCATGTAATTGCTTTACTTTATCACTAAGCGGTAGCGATAGTCGTAGAAGCAATAGTTGGCTAGACGACAACGATGCTACGATGGAGATCAAGGTGTCGCGCCGGTGAAGAAGGTGATCATGACGGTGCTTTGGAGATGGAGATCAAAAGCACAAGATGATGATGGCCATATCATGTCACATATTTTGATTTGCATGTGATGTTTATCTTATTATGCTTCTTATTTTGCTTAGAACGATGGTAGCATTATAAGATGATCCCTTACAAAATTTCAAGGTATAAGTGTTCTCCCTGAGTATGCACCGTTGCGAAAGTTCGTCGTGCCGAGACACCACGTGATGATCGGGTGTGATAATCTCTACGTTCAAATACAACAGGTGTAAGCCAGTTTTGCACATGCAGAATACTCGGGTTAAACTTGACGAGCCTAGCATATGCAGATATGGCCTCGGAACACTGGAAACCGAAAGGTTGAACGTGAATCATATAATAGATATGATCAACATAAGATGTTCACCATTGAAACTACTCCATCTCACGTGATGATCGGACATGGTTTAGTTGATTTGGATCACGTGATCATTTAGATGACCGGAGGGATGTCAATCTAAGTGGGAGTTCTAAGTAATATGATTAATTGAACTTTAATTTATCATGAACTTAGTCCTGATAGTTTTTTGCATATCTATGTTGTTGTAGATCAATGGCCCGTGCTACCGTTCCTTTGAATTTTAATGCATTCCTAGAGAAAGCTAAGTTGAAAGATGATGGTAGCAATTACACGGACTGGGTCCGTAACTTGAGGATTATCCTCATTGCTGCACAGAAGAATTATGTCCTTGAAGCACCGCTAGGTGACAAGCCCCCTCCCGCTAATGTAGACGCTTTGAACGTCTGGCAGACGCGGTCTGATGATTACACGATAGTTCAGTGTGCCATGCTTTACGGCTTAGAACCGGGACTTCAACGATGTTTTGAACGTCATGGACCATATGAGATGTTCCAGGAGTTGAAGTTAATATTTCAAGAAAATGCCCGGATTGAGAAATATGAGATTTCCAATAAGTTCTACAACTGCAAGATGGAGGAGAATAGTTCTTTCAGTGAACACTTACTCAGAATGTCTGGGTACTACAATCATATGACTCAACTTGGTTGCATAGTTGACGAGGATAGTGTCATTGATAGAGTTCTTCAATCACTGCCACCAAGCTATAAAGGCTTCGTGATGAACTATAATATGCAAGGGATGCAGAAGACGATTCCCGAGCTCTTCGCTATGCTCAAAGCTGCGGAGGTAGAAATCAAAAAGGAGCATCAAGTGTTGATGGTTAACAAAACCACTAGTTTCAAGAAAAAGGGCAAGGGAAAGAAGGGGAACTTCAAGAAGAACAGCAAGACAGTTGCTACTCCCACGAAGAAACCCAAGTCTGGAGCCAAGCCTGAAACTGAGTGCTTCTACTGCAAAGGGACTGGACACCGGAAGCGGAACTGCCCCAAGTATTTGGCGGATAAGAAGGATGGCAAGGTGAACAAAGGTATATGTGATATACATGTTATTGATGTGTACCTTACTAATTCTCTTAGTAGTACGTGGGTATCTGATACCGGTTCGGTTGCTAATATTTGTAACTCGAAACATGGACTACGGATTAAACGAAGATTAGCTAAGGACGAGGTGACGATGCGCGTGGGAAATGGTTCCAAAGTTGATGTGATCGCCGTCGGCACGCTACCTCTACATCTACCTTCGGGATTAGTTTTAGACCTAAATAATTGTTATTTGGTGCCAGCGTTGAGCATGAACATTATATCCGGATCTTGTTTGTTGCGAGACAGTTATTCATTTAAATTAGAGAATAATGGTTGTTCTATTTTTATGAATAATATCTTTTATGGTCATGCACCCTTGAGGAGTGGTCTATTCTTATTGGATCTCGATTGTAGTGATACACATATTCATAATATTGAAACCAAAAGATGCAAGGTTAATAATGATAGTGCAACTTATTTGTGGCACTGCCGTTTAGTTCATATTGGTGTAAAGCGCATGAAGAAACTCCATAGTGATGGACTTTTGGAATCACTTGATTATGAATCACTTGGTGCTTGCGAACCATGCCTCATGGGCAAGATGACTAAAACTCCGTTCTCCGGAACTATGGAGCGAGCAACAGATTTGTTGGAAATCGTACATACTGATGTATGTGGGCCAATGAGTGTTGAAGCTCGCGGCGGGTATCGTTATTTTCTGACCTTCACTGATGATTTGAGCAAACATGGGTATATCTACTTAATGAAGCACAAGTCTGAAACATTTGAAAAGTTCAAAGAATTTCAGAGTGAAGTAGAGAATCATCGTAACAAGAAAATAAAGTTTCTACGATCTGATCGTGGAGGAGAATATTTGAGTTACGAGTTTGGTCTTCATTTGAAACAATGTGGAATAGTTTCACAACTCACGCCACCCGGAACACCACAGCGTAATGGTGTGTCCAAACGTCGTAACCGTACTTTATTGGATATGGTGCGGTCTATGATGTCTCTTACCACTATCGTTTTGGGGTTATGCTTTAGAGACAGCTGCATTCACGTTAAATAGGGCACCATCTAAATCCATTGAGACGACACCTTATGAACTATGGTTTGGCAAGAAACCAAAGTTGTCGTTTCTTAAAGTTTGGGGCTGCGATGCTTATGTGAAAAAGCTTCAACCTGATAATCTCGAACCCAAGTCGGAGAAATGTGTCTTCATAGGATACCCAAAAGAGACTGTTGGGTACACCTTCTATCACATATCCGAAGGCAAGATATTCGTTGCTAAGAATGGATCTTTTCTAGAGAAGGAGTTTCTCTCGAAAGAAGTGAGTGGGAGGAAAGTAGAACTTGATGAGGTAATTGTACCTTCTCCTGAATTGGAAAGTAGTACATCACAGAAAATTGTTCCAGTGATTCCTACACCAATTAGTGAGGAAGCTAATGATGATGATCATGAAACTTCAGATCAAGTTTCTGCTGAACGTCGTAGATCAACCAGAGTACGTTCCGCACCAGAGTGGTACGGCAACCCAGTTCTGGAAGTCATGTTACTAGACCATGATGAACCTACGAACTATGAGGAAGCGATGATGAGCCCAAATTCCGCAAAATGGCTTGAGGCCATGAAATCTGAGATGGGATCCATGTATGAAAACAAAGTATGGACTTTGGTTGACTTGCCCGATGACCGGCAAGCCATCGAGAATAAATGGATCTTCAAGAGGAAGACCGACGCAGACGGTCATGTTACTATTTACAAAGCTCGACTTGTTGCGAAAGGGTTTCGACAAGTTCAAGGAGTTGACTACGATGAGACTTTCTCACCTGTAGCGATGCTTAAGTCTGTCCGGATCATGTTAGCAATTGCCGCATTTTATGATTATGAAATCTGGCAAATGGATGTCAAAACTGCATTCCTGAATGGATATCTCAAAGAAGAGTTGTATATGATGCAACCAGAAGGTTTTGTCGATCCAAAAGATGCTAACAAAGTATGCAAGCTCCAGCGATCCATCTATGGACTGGTGCAAGCATCTCGGAGTTGGAATATACGCTTCGATGAAGTGATCAAAGCATATGGTTTTATACAGACTTTTGGAGAAGCCTGTATTTACAAGAAAGTGAGTGGGAGCTCTATAGCATTTCTGAAATTATATGTGGATGACATATTATTGATTGGAAATGATATCGAATTTCTGGATAGCATAAAAGGATACTTGAATAAGAGTTTTTCAATGAAAGACCTCGGTGAAGCTGCTTATATATTAGGCATCAAGATCTATAGAGATAGATCAAGACGCTTAATTGGACTCTCACAAAGCACATACCTTGATAAAGTTTTGAAGAAGTTCAAAATGGATCAGTCAAAGAAAGGGTTCTTGTCTGTGTTACAAGGTATAAAGTTGAGTAAGACTCAATGCCCGACCACTGCAGAAGATAGAGAGAAAATGAAAGTCATTCCCTATGCCTCAGCCATAGGATCTATCATGTATGCAATGCTGTGTACCAGACCTGATTTGTGCCTTGCTATAAGTCTAGCATGGAGGTACCAAAGTAATCCAGGAGTGGATCACTGGACATCGGTCAAGAACATCCTGAAGTACCTGAAAAGGACAAAGGATATGTTTCTCCTGTATGGAGGTGACAAAGAGCTCGTCGTAAATGGTTACGTCGATTCCATCTTTGACACTGATCCAGATGACTCTAAGTCACAAACCGGATATGTATTTTTATTGAACGGTGGAGCTGTCAGTTGGTGCAGTTCCAAGCAAAGCGTCGTGGCGGGATCTACGTGTGAAGCGGAATACATAGCTGCTTCGGAAGCAGGAAATGAAGGAGTCTGGATGAAGGAGTTCATATCCGATCTAGGTGTAATACCTAGTGCATCGGGTCCAATGAAAATCTTTTGTGACAACACTGGAGCAATAGCCTTGGCGAAGGAATCCAGGTTTCACAAGATAACAAAGCACATCAAAAGATGCTTCAATTCCATCCGCGATCTAGTCAAGGAGGGAGACATAGAGATTTGCAAGATACATACGGATCTGAATGTGGCAGACCCGTTGACTAAGCCTCTTCCACGGGCAAAACATGATCAGCACCAGGACTCCATGGGTGTGAGGATCATTACTTTGTAATCTAGATTATTGACTCTAGTTCAAGTGGGAGACTGAAGGGAATATGCCCTAAAGGCAATAATAAAGATGTTATTTGTATTTCCTTATATCATGATAAATGTCTTTTATTCATGCTAGAATTGTATTAACCGGAAACTTGATACATGTGTGAATACATAGACAAAACAGTATGTCCCTAGTATGCCTCTACTAGACTAGCTCATTGGTCAAAGATGGTTATGTTTCCTAGCCATAGACATGAGTTGTCATTTGATCAACGGGATCACATCATTACACTACTGGAATCTGGGAATTTGCCATCAGCCAGCTCTTTGCCATCTGACAGCTGATGGCAAAGAACGTCTTTGCCATCTGCTTATAAAACACAGATGGCAAAGAACTGACAGATGGCAAAGAACATGGTTGCCATCAGCCAATTCTTTGCCATCTGCCAGCAGATGGAAAAAAGGTTGGCAAATACTATGGACGGCAAGAATGTAACGGCGTACCAGCCCCACCTCTTTGCCATCTGCCAGCAGACGGCAAAGATTCTTTGCCATCTGCTGGCAGATGGCAAAGAGATGGGATTATTTATTTCCAGATATAAAAAACTATGGGGTTATCCCTTCTCTCTCTCCCCTCCTCTCCCTCTCTCCTCTCCTCTCCCACCCATCTCATCAGCCACCGCCCACCACCCAGCCGCCCCGCCGCCCCACGACCACACCACCCCGCCGCCGCCCCACCACCCCACCACCCCGCCGCCCGCGCCCGCACCACCCACCGCCCAACCACCCCACCGCCGCGGGGAGACAGACGACGATGGCAAAGCCCCGCCGCGGCCGCTCCGGCTTGCAGTCCTCGTCGGGCTCCTCCTCCCGCTCCGCGTCCTCGGGCTCCTCCCGCTCCCGCTCCCTCTCGTCCTCCTCCTCCTCGCCCCGTTCCCCTCCCTTACTCTCCTCCCGCACGGCGACAGGGCGAGATAAATCGATTCGTATGCGAGCGTCGCCGGCGACCGACGAGAAGCGCGGACCGGCGAAGCGAGCGCCACATCGGGGCGAGGTGGTCACCAGCAAGTCGACGGGGTGGGGGTGGGTGTGGTGAGTTGCTCGCGCGCGCGACCAGGGAGAAGAGGGAGTTGGGCGTGGCGGCGGCCGACGGGGGATGAGGCTCTCTGCTACATGCGCGAACAGAGGTGGGTTTTCTAGCGCTTTGGCCAACGAGTTGGTGTCTTGCGTGCACCAATTTTTGCTTCCTCGCTTGCATTTTCTTCAAGAGTTTCCTGGTTGGAGCCGCGTGGGGAGGGCAAGCTATTTAGCATCCATGGGGGCAAAATCTCTACTGGAGCATGGGTTTGAGATTTGCTAGTTAAGGGAGAAGGGGATTAGAGTTTCACGATGGGTTTGATGGATGGATGAGCTTCGGGAATACACACTATAATGTTTCAGGTTGTAGGCAACAATTTACAGAGGAGTTTTTTTTTCTGTAGGCAACACAGAGAGAGATAAGAGGCAAAAAATACTGCATTATATTTTCATCATATGTGTGTTCAGTAGGCAAATTCTGTGTAATATAGGTTTTTTCTTAGCATGTCAATATCTGCACTTTCAGCAGGCAATACTGTAACCTATCTGCATTCATAGTAGCTTTTTGTTCTGCATATATATGCGCCTTCAGTAAGCAAAATGCTCTAATATCTGTGATCATATAACTAGAACCCACCACTTGTTTTTCAGTAGGCAACATAATTAGGATCTTGTGCAGTCAATATGCGTTTAGCAGGCAATATTGCCGAATGCGCACTCATTTAGGCCCAATTCTCAGATCTCTGGAAATACAGAGGGACGAGGGTTGCCGAAATTGAGAAATTAGCAAAAATCAAATTCCGACAGACAATCAACAGCTAGAGGTCTTAGATGTTTCCCGCGCACAAATCCACACCCCATCGTTTTGGATTAAGGACGGATTAGAGGTGCAGCACAACACGGTCATGGACAGGGGGGAAGTGCAACAACTCATAGCTGATTGGATTTTTGGGTGGTAGGCAACAATTCATGTCACCATCCCATCAGATCCCAGGGATGTACTCCCTCCATTCGGAATTACTTGTCGCGGAAATTGATCTATCTAGACGTATTTTAGTTCTAGATACATCCATTGCCGAGACAAGTAATTCCGAACGGAGGGAGTATATGATTCACTTTCCGCTGTTACGCCCGCATGGACACTCTTTCTTTGCTGACATTTTACTGTTGGTTTGTGTAGGAGCAGAGCAGCCCCACCAGGAGCGCCCGGAGGCCGCCCACGACATGCCATCTGCTTTGACTACACCGCCAAGGGAGAGTTCTCCGACAAGGGAGAATACTCCGGAAAGGGAGAGCTCTCCGGCAAGGGAGAAGTCACCGGCAAGGGAGAAGTCTCCGGCAAGGGGGAGTTCTCCGGCAAGGGACAGCACCAGCGGCCCCCCGGCGGCGGAGACTACGACTTCAGAACCCGGAACAGGTAATCTTCTCGCTTCAAAGCTTCCCTTGGGTTCTTCTTCTTTTGATCTTCTTTTTGGATATTTGCTTGACTTTTCTTCCCTTTTCCGGCTGTCAGACCCGTCTCTGTGGAGCCGATGGAGACCGAGGTTGTTGCTGACGATGCCGCTGCCACCGAAGAAGCAGCCGGCGCTGATGATCCCGCCGGCGCAGAGGCCGCCAAGGCTGCCGCCGCAGCTGCTGGGGAGGGGTCCGGCAATCGTACTGACGACCCTGGGGCCGCAGGAGCGCCCGGCGCTACGCCGACCGTCAATCCCTCCGCCGCTGCCGCAGCGCCAGGCTCCGAAGAGCCCCAGCCAGGCGCCTACTTGAAGGCCGGTGATGGCGTCTTCATCAATCTCCCCTGGGCATCAAGCTCCAGGGCGCCGGTCGAGGGAGAGAGCTTTGATGGAGAGGTGCTCGCCTTCGCTGGGCAGACGCTAGTTGACGCGCCGAGCAGCAGCAGCGGCGAGCCTGAGGAGGAGCGGCTGCTGCGGAAGCTGTTGTCGCTCTACCGCGCCCGGCAAGCCAAACTGGAATCCCGCGAGGCGCTTGTCGCGAAGGCGGGAGTGGACATCGAGAAGCGCGTGGAGGAGCTCCGGGGTCTCAACCAGGAAGCTCTCCGGTCCCTAGCGGAGGAGCGGGAGCAACTCGCCGAGGAGCAGAAGGCCTTCTTCCTCGAGAAGGCTGACGTCGAAGAGCAACAGCGGCTTGCCGCTGAGAAGCTGTCTGCGCAGGAGGGCGAGCTGGCGCAGCAGAAGATTAACCTCGACAGCCACGAGGAGGAGCTTGCCGTGCGCGAGCAATCACTTGGCGGAGCCCTCAAGCAAGCAGAGGATGCTGCCGCAGCTGCCGAGGCCACCAAGAAGGAGCTGGAGACGAACATGGTGCGGCTGGAGGCCGATCTTAAGGCGAGCGGTGAGGAGCTTGCCGCGCTCAAGCGTGAGCGTGAGAAGGACGCCCACAGCTTTTGAGAGCTGCAGGTCCGTCTCTCCGAGAAGGGCAAGGAGCTCAGCGCCGCCAAGGACTCCAACGCAGATCTTGAATTGAAGCTAACCACTTTGACCAAGACGCTGGACGGCGCCAGGGAGCAGGAGGCGACCTTGAAGAAGAAGATCAAGGCCGATGAGGCGCTGCTGGCGAGTGCTGCCGCCGCCCAGAACACCTTCAGGGAGAATGTGGAGCACTAGATGGAGGGTCTCGTCAATGTTGCCGCAGATATTGACAGGGAGCTGGCGCAGCTGGGGATGGAGGATCTCGGGTATTCCTCCAATGAGAATCTCCAACCCAGCGCCAAGCTCACCTTGTTCTTCAAAGGCGTGGCGACGGCCCTCCAGCGACTCCGGGAGACGACTCCAAAGTGGCTGGCCGACGAGTCGCGCAAGATCTGCGCGGGAGCTCTTCAGAAGGTGCTGGTGAAGGTGGCCTTCCGCAACCCGGGCCTCAACCTCACCAATGTCCTCAAGTCCCTGCCGCCAGATGCTGATCTGGAAGCGCTCAAGGCCCTTGTCGCACCCATTGTGGACAAGGTGAGCGGGATCAAGAGGGTTGAGGGCGATCGCTTGGACTAGGCCGCCCGTTTTTTTCTTTTCTTGTCGCTGCTGGTCATGTTATGAGAACAATCTGTTAGAGCTGTGACAAGCTACCTTGTAATATAACTCTATATTGGGTAGTGATTGCAATGTTATTTCCTTTACTTTATCCCTTCCTTTGTACGTTTTTGCCCTACGCTTTTAGGGAACTTGCCGGCGCAGGCACCTTAGCCGCGAGCGCTGAGTGCGGAACGTCAGCAGCCTGCTGGCGGTGCCGCTACCGACAAGAAACCTTGTCGCAACTAGTTGCAGCTCGCTTAAGTTGTTGAGCGGACTCGAAACAAAGTAAGGGCGCAACTAGCTATGAGTTGGTTCCTCCGCGCACAGGTTTTCCATACAAAGTGCGGTCGTTCAAGGAAGATAACTTAAAAATTTAAAAAATCTGATTGCTCAAACTTTGGCAACTTAGCTTTTCTGTTGTTTGCTTCTTGGTAAGGTGAAACTTTCTTGAACGACGCCTGGTCCATACCATTATATTCTCCTTTCCCCCCCGGCAAACTTGTGGGCGAGGGAACCTTCCTTTCCTTGAGCAAAAGAAAGAAGAGAAAATAAAGATATGGAGCCTTACGGCTGATTATTGCTTACCGGGGGTAGGTGCTGCACAAAGTGTCAGATAACACATGCAAAAAATAGAAAGCATGATATTGACAAGATGTGCAGAGCACATGAGCTTTACTTATGCACTGGGTCTGCGCTCGGCTTTGTACAAAGGATTACATGCAACGGCGGCAATACTTGTACAAAAAGTGGTTGCCGGAATGGGTTCCGGCAACCGCTCCTTACGGGTAAAACTTACGAAGATGCTCGATGTTCCAGGAGTTGCTCACCAGAAAACCATCTTCGGTCTCAAGGCGGACAACGCCAGGCCTAGTGACTCGTTTCACCCGGTAAGGGCCTTCCCACTTTGGTGTCAACTTGTTGGACTTCTTGGCGGACTGAACGCGCCGAAGAACACGGTCGCCTTCCTCGAGACTTCTAGCGTTAACTTTGCGGCTATGGTAGCGGCGCAAAGCTTGCTGGTAGCGAGCAGCTTGCACAGCAGCCTGAAGACGGTCTTCCTCAAGGAGCAGCGCGTCATCTTGTCGCAGCTGCTCTTGCTCAAGCTCATCATAAGCGAGCACTCGAGGTGACCCGTATACGAGTTCCGTGGGGAGAACTGCCTCTGCTCCATAGACTAGAGCGAAAGGTGTCTGGCCAGTGGCTCGATTTGGCGTCGTCCTGATCGACCAAAGAACCACCGGCAGCTCCTCGATCCAGTTTCTTCCGCACTTGTGCAACCTGTCGAAAGTTCTGGTCTTGAGTCCACGTAGCACTTCATCATTTGCCCTTTCCGCTTGACCGTTGCTTCTTGGGTGAGCAACAGAAGCGAAGCAGACCTTGGCACCAAGATCTTGGACGTACTGCATGAAGGTGCGGCTCATGAATTGCGTACCGTTGTCTGTGATGATCCTGTTAGGGATCCCGAAACGGCAAACAATCGACCTGAAGAACTTGACTGCTGACTGTGCTGTCACCTTCCTCACTGCTTCCACTTCCGGCCACTTTGTGAACTTGTCGATTGCAACGTACAAGTACTCAAAGCCCCCGACTGCTCGGGGTAAGGGGCCGAGGATGTCGAGCCACCAGACCGAAAATGGCCAGGATAAAGGGATCGTCTGGAGAGCTTGAGCTGGCTGGTGTATCTGCTTGGAATGGAACTGGCACGCTTCACACTTGGTTACTTGTGCAGTTGCATCCTGGAGGGCTGTCGGCCAAAAGAAACCTTGCCTGAATGCTTTTCCGGCAAGTGCACTTGCGCCAATGTGGTGACCACATATGCCTCCATGTATCTCTACCAACAGCTTTTGTTCGTCTTCCCGGTGAATACACTTCAATTTCACACTGTTGAGTCTTTTTCTGTACAGTGTGTTGTCGACAAACTGGTACATACTTGACTGCCGGGCTACTCTTTCCGCTTCTTCTTGCTCTTCGGGAAGTTCTCATGTCTGTAGGAAACGGACAATCTGCTGTGCCCATGCTGGAGCCTGTGGCTCGATAACAAGGACTAAAGGCACATCTGCTGCTGCGGGAACATCCGCTTCTATGGAGAGAACCCACGGCTCAGTCGGAGCTTGACATTCCCCGGCAAGCTTGCCGGAGCAAAACTTGTCGGGAGCGTTTGCTTCAACGGAACAAACCCTAGGGCTTGCCGGAGCAGACTGCTCCTCAGCACTCATGGTGTTGACCTTGGGGACCTTCTTGGCGGCGGCTTCGGGGAGCTCTACCAGAAAATAGTCACCAGAAATCAACTTCCTCTTCTTGCTCTGTCCAGTTGATGGCGTTACGGACGGTTGAGTTAGCTTGAGCACAAAGATCCCAGGTTCCACAGGTAACTTAACTGCGGCGCACTTCGACAGGCCATCAGCAATGTCGTTCTGAGCTCTTGGAACTTGCTCCATCTGCAGGCCGTCAAAGTGCTCTTCTAGCTTTCTTACTTCATCAACATAGGCTTCCATCAACGGACTCTGACAACTCTTGTTCACTTGGCGGACGACAAGCTGCGAGTCACCCCTGACAATGAGCTTCTTGATCCCAAGGTCTGCCGCAATCCTGAGACCGGCAAGCAAACCTTCATACTCTGCGGTATTGTTTGTTGCTTGCTCCTTGGGAAAGTGCATCTGGACTACGTACTTGAGGTGCTCTCCGGTGGGTGCGACAAGCAGCACGCCAGCACTGGCGCCTTGCAGCGAGAAGGCACCATCAAAGTACATCAGCCACTCTTTGCTTGCTTCCTTGACGGGGATGCTCGTTTCTAGAATTTCTTCATCTGGTGTTGGCGTCCACTCTGCTATGAATTCTGCCAATGCTCTGCTTTGGATAGTTGAAGTGCTCTCAAACTTGAGGCCAAAGCTTGACAGTTCCAGTGCCCACTCAACAATCCTGCCTGTCGCTTCTGGATTCTGCAGTATCCTCTTCAGCGGAAAGCGAGTGACAACTGTGATCTCATGTGCTTGGAAGTAATGGCGCAGCTTTCTCGAGGCCATGAGAAGGCCGAAAAGCAATTTCTGCACACCAGAGTACCTTGACCTAGCCCCCTGCAGAAGGGAACTGACAAAGTAAACTGGGCACTGCACCATTCTCCTCTGTATCTCTTCTCACGCCTGCGCAAATCCATCTTTGTCGGGACTAGAGCTTGTCGGGGAAGCCCCCTGCTTGTCGCTGGATGTGCCTGCCGTGGTTGCCGGCTCATCATCTACCTCCCTTTCCGCTACTAACGCAACACTAACCACTTGATTGATTGCCGCTATATACAACAGCAACTTCTCTTGTGGCCTAGGTGCGACAAGTATTGGAGTGGAGGACAGGTACCTCTTCAAGTCTTGCAGCGCAGCCTCCGCTTTCGGAGTCCATTTCATCGGACCTGCCTTTTTCAATATTTTGAAAAACGGCAGGGCGCGCTCAGCAGACTTAGAGATAAACCTGCTGAGAGCAGCCACGCAACCGGCAAGTCTTCGTACATCCTTGACGCGCTTTGGTGCTTCGATCTGCTCAATGGCCTTGATCTTGTCGGGATTGGCTTCAATTCCCCGCTGAGACACGAAGAACCCGAGAAGCTTGCCGGAAGGGACTCCAAACACACACTTCTCGGGGTTGAGCTTGAGGCTGATCTTGCACAGATTTGCAAAGGTCTCGTCTAAATCTTGAATCAGAGTTGCCTTGTCCTTGCTCTTGACCACTATGTCATCCATGTAGGCTTCCACATTTCTGTGTATTTGTGGCTCAAGAGCGACATGGACTACCCTTGCAAATGTTGAACCAGCATTCTTTAAACCGAAAGGCATCCATTTGAAACAGTACGTGCCACATGGAGTGATGAATGCGGTCTTCTCCTCATCCTCTTCTGCCATGAATATCTGATGGTATCCTGAGTATGCGTCAAGAAATGAAAGCAAGTCACATCCGGCCGTGGAGTCAACAATCTGGTCAATGCGCGGCAAGGGAAATGGGTCTTTGGGACAAGCTTTATTGACATCGGTAAAGTCGATACAAAGCCTCCATTTCCCGTTTGCCTTGCGCACGACTATAGGATTGGCCAACCACGTAGGATGGAGCACTACTCTGACAAGGCCTGCTGCTTCCAACTTCTTGATTTCTTCTGCGATAAATTCTTGGCGCTCCACTGCTTGTTTCCTCACTTTCTGCTTGACGGGCCGCGCATGAGGACAGACGGCAAGATGGTGCTCAATTACTTTCCTGGGAACACCGGGGATGTCAGACGGTTGCCATGCAAACACGTCGACGTTCGCCCGCAGGAAAGCAATGAGCGCGCTTTCCTATTTAGGGTCAAGAGTGGCACTGATGGTGAAGGTACCACCAGTGCCGTCCTCCTTGGCGGACACCTTCTTGGTCTCTGGTGGAGCCGCCATTGTCTTCTTACACTTGCCGGTGGAGCTCGATGGTGCGTCCTCGATGGTAGCGCAGCACTCCGAAGAGGTGCGCTTGCCGGAGTGGGCATCAGAACTCTTGCCGGACTTGGTCTTCTTCTTCCCCCCGGGAGCTTTGACGACAGGTGACTTGCGATCTGTTGCGGCTGGCGCTTCCCGGTAGATCTTGTCGGCGCAGATAAGAGCATCCTTCTTGTCGCCAGGGACAGATAAGACACTTATCGGGCCTGGCATCTTCAGCATGTTGTATGCGTAGTCAGAGGCTGCCATGAACTTGGCGAGTGCTGGACGGCCGAGTATCCCATTGTAAGGCAATGGAAAATCGGCAACGTCAAAAGTGACCCTCTCAGTCCTGAAGTTCAACTCGCTGCCAAATGTTACCGGCAACGTGACCTTTCCCTTCGGCTTGCTCCTTCCCGGATTGATTCCTTGGAATGTGCCGGTCTCTTCGAGCTTGCTGTCAGGGATCTGGAGTTTCTGGAGTACAGCGGAGGAGATCAGGTTCAAGCTGGCCCCGCCATCAACTAGCATCTTAGTGACCTTGAGGTTGCGGATAGTTGGTGAAACCAACATCGGCAAGCACCCGACCGCAGTTGTGCGATCAGGGTAGTCCTCAATATCAAAGATGATAGGTGTGCTGGACCATTTCAGAAGCTTGCGTGACTCGACAGGTGGTTCTGCCGCATTGACTTCCCACACCCACTGCTTGAGTTGGCGGTGTGAAGTGTGCAGAGAAGCACCGCCGTCAACGCACAAGACCTCTGTGGCTTTCTGGAACTCCTGCTCACTGTCCTCGACATCATCCATGTCTTCATCGTCGTCGTCATCTTCATCCTTGTCGCGGCCGCGGGGAGGTCTGTCTCCTTGCCGCTGCTTGGCCTTGCCGCGGCGTCCTCCCCGGCCGGGGCGCTTCGTGCTGGATCCTCCAGCACCTCCTTGGGCCTTCTCCTTGTCGCGCCGCTCGTATTCAGCCTTTTGCTGCTCGACAAGCTGCTCGACCCTCTTGCAGTTCTGGAGGTCATGACCCTTGGTGCGGTGGATCATGCAGTACTGCTTGTCGGTGCCGTCCTGCTTGTCGGCGGCCGCCACAGCCTGGCAGTTGGTGCATGCGGCAATCTCCTTGCCGGAGCTACCAACTTTGGCTTTCTTGGCGCCACCTTCGTTGCCAGACTGCTCAACGACTAGCACATCTTTGCCTTTCTTCTTCCTGTTATTCCACCGCCGGTTTTTCTTTGCCGGGGCAGCATCCTCACTGTCAGATCCTCCTGCTCCCGTATTCTCTCCGGGGAGTTTCCTCCCTTCCTCAGCACGTGCACACTTTTCGGCCAGGGCATATAGCTCACTGACATCTCTGATCTTGCACATCGCCATCTCCTCCCGCATCCTGCGGTTACGCACGTTCTGATGGAACGCGCTGATGACCGCGGCAGGGTGGACATCTGGGATGTTGTGCTGTACACGGCTGAATCTCTGAATGTACTTGCGTAGGGGCTCTCCTTCCTTCTGGGCGAGCAGATGAAGGTCACTCTCTTGGTCATGAGGTTTGTGGCCGCCTGTAAAGGCGCCGACAAACTGATGGCATAGGTCTGCCCAGGAGGATATGGAGTTGTCCGGCAAGTGCATGAGCCAGGACCTGACGTTCGGCTTGAGTACCAGCGGGAAGTAGTTGGCAAGGATCTTGTCGTCCCGCCCCCCGGCAGCTTGCACCGCGATGGTGTAGATGCTGAGGAACTCGGACGGATGCGTCTTGCCGTCATACTTCTCTAGTACGTCTGGCTTGAAATTCTTCATGCTGGGCCACTAGACTTGCCGCAGCTCATGAGTAAACGCAGGGCAACCTACCGCGTACAACAAGTCGCCTTGTTCCCCTGGCGCATGCATGTCGACAGTGGGGCCAGCGCGCTGGTCTGATTGACGCCGCGCTTCTCTTCGGCGCTCAATGCGAGTACGAGCGTCTTCTTGCTGTCGTTCGTGAAGAACTTGGCGCTGATCGCGACGAGCTCGTGGGTCCAATGACGCGGTGGAGTCGCTGTCGAGGTGGATCCGGTGAGTCGGCGATCTTGGCCTCCGGGGCGGAGAGTGCACGGTGGTTGCACCCCCACCGGTCTTGTCGCCACCGGCTCGTGCCTGGCTGACTTGCCGCGGCTGCGACGTGCTCGGCTGCCGTGGAGTGTCGCTGTTGGCGAAGCTGATGAGACTCTGAATGGCGGCCCTCCAGTCATCGATCTTGTCTGCCGTTGGAGGGTAGTCCAGGAACAGTTGAGCTCGCGCCAAACCCTCTGCTGGAGTGGTAGGTAGCGGTGGTGAACAGTGTGAGGAGCGGCATATGCTCGGACTTCTAACTATGTTAGAAGGAGCAGTATCCTGTCTAAGCGACCGTGCTTCGCTCGTGCCAGCATGTTGGCGTGCATGCTGGTCTTGAGCATTCCGAGATCCACCAGCTCGATCTTGGTCCAGCAAACGTATGGTACCGTGAGTACCATGACGCTGCCGGTCCTGCGCCTTCTGAGATTGGCGCGGTGCATGTATGGACGCCGAGGTCTTGGAGTGCGCCCGGTCGTTATGGGAGTCGGCTACGCCGCCGATGGGCAGCGCAGCCTTGTCCTTGGACCTGGCAGCACCGTGAGCTCCCTCGTCGACGCCCGTTCTTCCGCCGGCGTCTACCCCACCAACCGTTTGCTCCGGCGGTGGTGGGTTCGACGCGGACGGAGCAGCCGCCTCCGAAGCTTTCTTCTTCGGCGGCATGTCGATGAAGATGATGAAGATTTAGATCGTGTGAACGCCGGATCAGGTTCACACCACCTCGACGCCCCCTACCTGGCACGCCAAAGATGCTGGGGAAACTGATCCGCGAACACCTATGGGACCGGCGGACCGAGCCCCTTTCGGTTCGGCGGGGGCGGAGATCGCACGAAGAGCAGATCGAGGCGAAGCGCACGAGCAGTTTACCCAGGTTCGGGCCGCACGGATGCGTAAAACCCTACTCCTGCTTTGTGGTTTATATTGAGTTCTTGCTCGGGAGCGCTGAGTGCTACAGTACACACCAGCAGCTAACGAGACCGAGCGTGAGTGTTCCTCCGTTCCCCCCTCCCTCTACGTTGCGCATGGGCCTCCTTTTATATGCTCATGGGGTCACCGACAGGTGGCAAAGTAGGCAAGGGTAAAAATGGAAAGGTGTTGCGGTTGGTACAGCTACCTGTATAGTGTATCATACCTAATCCTGACGGCAGGGGACAAGGGCATTAAATGCCCGTCTGCGTCGCCCAAACAGTGCGAAAAGGGACCGTCAGGGACGCCACCACTCGCCACGATGGCAATCTTGTCAGCGCCGCTTGCCACCGCGTACCGCTGGCTGCACAGCCTTCCTCCACATACGCCTGGAAGGGCCCCAGAGCGACACGTTGGTGGATGTGCTGGAGCGCGGGTACAGAGTGGTAGCTTGCCGCGGTCGTTGCCTTGTCGCGTTCGGGAGCTTTCCGCTCACCGGGCCTTGCCGGGACGCGTGGAGCATCGCGGAAAGTTCCTTGAAATGCCTTGGTTGGCCTTCCCGGCAAGCTCCTCTTGCCGGGGTCTTGTGCCTTGAGTGGTCTTCCTGGCAAGCTCCTTGCCAGGGCCTTGTCTCCTTGGCTTGAATACTTTGTTCTTGAATGGCTCCAAAGGAACCACGGAGGACCTTGGCGGTCACCCGGCAAGCCTTGCCGCGGGATGCTGCGACTGCCCGTGCACAAGTTCGGGATACTAGGGTACCCCTACTCTAGTACACCGACACGTGGAATACGTTGTGCACATCGGATAGCTCAGGTGATAGTTCCAGCTGGTGAGCCACTGCTCCTCGTCGGTCGGTGATCTTGAAGGGGCCAATAAATCTTGGTGCAAATTTCCCCTTAACGTGGAAACACTTGGTTCCCTTCAGAGGAGTTACTCCCAGGTACACATGGTCTCCAACACAGAAACTCAATGTTTGGCGACGAGTGTCAGCATAGCTCTTCTGCCTTGATTTGGCGGCCTTCAAACGTTCTTTGACTAGTTGGACCTGCTCTTCTGCTTCGTGGAGAATATCTGGTCCAAAGACTAGCCCTTCTCCAGTCTCTGACTAGTTGAGGGGTGTGCGACACTTGTGTCCGTACAACACCTCAAATGGTGCCATCTGAAGGCTCGACTGATAACTGTTGTTATAGGAGAACTCGGCAAAAGGGAGGCAATCTTCCCACTTGGCTCCATATGCCAAGACACAGGCTCGGAGCATGTCTTCAAGAATTTGATTTACTCGCTCTGTCTGACCTCCGGTCTGCCGGTGAAAAGTCGTGCTGAAAGACAACATGGTTCCCAAGGATTCTTTGAATCTTTTCCAGAACCTTGAAGTAAACTGGGTGCCTCGATCTGACACAATCTCCTTTGGAACACCATGGAGGCTCATGATTCGATCGATATAGAGGGTTGCCAACTGGTTGCCATTATAGGTAGTATTGACAAGAATGAAATGGGCTACCTTGGTCAAATGGTGGACTATGACCCAGAAGGAGTCATGTCCTTTATTCGACCTTGGTAATCCAGTGATGAAATCCATTCCGACTTTATCCCACTTCCACTCAGGAACCTTGAGTGGTTGGAGCAATCCAGCGGGTCGCTGATATTCAGCCTTGACCCTTTGGCACACATCACACTTTGCAGCATAGGTGGCAATCTCTCTTTTCATCCCGTGCCACCAGAATCTTTCCTTCAAGTCTTGATACATCTTGGTTCCTCCGGGGTGGATGGAATACGGAGTGTCGTGGGCTTCTTGGAGGATCAGGTTCTTCAGCTCCATCTTGTTTGGTACGCAGATGCGGCCTTTGTACCAAACAATCCTGTGCTCATCCTTGGAGAATCCTGGGGCCTTGCCTAGCTTCATCTTCTTCTTGATGCCTTCAATGCTTGTGTGTCCACCTTGTGCCTTCTTGACTTCGTCCATCAGGGTTGGTTTGACTTCCAGATGGTCTAGGAATCCAGGGGTGACCAATTCCAAACTGAATTGTTCCAGCTCTTCAAACAGGGCTGGCTGCCTTCTTTGAATTATGTCATTCAGGGAGCAAGCCTTCTTGCTTAAGGCATCGGCTACCACGTTAGCCTTCCCGGGGTGATATTGAACACTGAGGTCATAATCCTTGATTAGTTCCAACCATCTTCGTTGCCTCATGTTCAATTCCTTCTGGGTGAAAATATACTTCAGACTTTTGTGGTCTGTGTATATCTCACACCGTTTCCCTAGAAGGTAATGCCGCCATGTCTTCAAGGCATGAACCACTGCTGCTAACTCAAGATCGTGAGTAGCGTAGTTCTCTTCATGAGGTCGTAGTTGCCTTGAGAGGTAAGCTATGACTCGGCCTTCTTGCATCAGAACACTTCCCAATCCGGTTTGAGAGGCATCACAATATATCACGAACTCCTTGAGAATATCAGGTGTTGCCAGAACTGGGGCGGTGGTCAATCTCTTCTTGAGCTCCTGGAAGCTTCCTTCGCATTTTGGCGTCCATTCGAACTTCTTGTCCTTCTTCAAGAGCTGAGTCATCGGACGCGCAATGCTAGAGAATCCTTCCACGAATTTGCGGTAATAGCCCGCAAGTCCGAGGAGATTGCCATTGGGTCACAGCTTCGATCTTTGCGGGATCAACTGAAAATCCTTCTTCGGTCAAGACATGACCTAAGAATCCAACTTGATGCAGCCAAAACTCACACTTGCCGAAGTTGGCGTATAGTTGGTGCTCTCGAAGCTTGTCTAGGACCATCCTCAAATGTTGCTCGTGCTCTTCCTCCGTCTTCGAGAAGACAAGAATGTCATCAATGAAGACAACAACAAACTTGTCCAAATATTCCATGAAGACTTTATTCATGAGATACATGAAGTAAGCTGGGGCATTGGTTTACCCAAAAGACATGACCGTGCACTCGTACAGGCCATATCTGGTTACAAATGCCGTCTTCGGAATATCTTGGGGTCTGATCTTCAGCTGGTAGTACCCAGATCTGAGGTCGATCTTGGAGAACACCTTGGCTCCGCTGAGTTGATCAAACAGATCTTCAATCTTGGGAAGTGGATACTTGTTCTTGATTGTAACCTCATTGAGGGAACGGTAGTCAATACATAAGAGGATGGTACCGTCCCTTTTTGCCACAAACAGAACTGGTGATCCCCAAGGGGAGGCACTTGGGCGGATAAATCCCTTCCTTAGCTGCTCTTCCAGTTGCGTCTTCAACTCGGCTAATTCTTCCATCCCCATTCTATAAGGCTTCTTATAGATGGGTCCTGCCCCAGGCACGAGCTCGATGATGAACTCAATTTCATGGTCAGGGGGCATTCCCGGTAGCTCATTCGGAATGACATCGGGATACTCGCATACTACCGGTACTTGCTCCAGTCCAACTTCAGACATACAGTGGACTTGAGCGGTTTGAGCAGAAGAGGAGTTGGAAGCAAACTTAACTTCGACTCCTTGGTCATTGGTCACAGTGACAGTCTGATTGGCACAGTCTAACAAGCCTTGGTGCTTGCTGAGCCAATCCATTCCTAAGATCACATCCAAGCCTTGCGATCTTAAGATGATAAGGTCTGCTAGGAATTCTACACCGTTAATGATAATACCGACTCCTTTACAACCTATCTTGGGGTTATTCAGGG